>CM044001.1:70483311-70738311 GCA_024085815.1 Flaveria linearis
TATTTTATCCTTTTTGTAATACATTAGGATGTGAGCTATGGCATGTCATAGTCACTAGTCAAAAAGGCAATCTGTCTTTTGACTCTACATTGATTTTGTTGTCTAGATCATGCATCCAGTTGGCCTTCAAAGTATGACCGGCTGTAGGTTATAGTATAAGTATCTCTGGTCCTTGTATCTTATTTGAAGAACTTTGAAAACACTTGTAAGGAACTAGAGAGCAATATACATCAACCTTGAAAACCAATTACTTGTGTTTCTTGTTCTGTCTCATATACACTTGTGTTTCTTAGTTCTCAAAACTGAATTTTTTAGTTCCCCATTTGAATTGTTAAGTGTTATTGCACACTCTCCTCTTTGTGTTGTTGTGTTGTAAGTGCATACCCTTCAACGGTCCTGTAATTGGTATCAGAGCATTTCAGGCTCTTGATATAAAATTTCAACATCTTAAGATCCCTCACACACACAAAATACTTAACGCTTCAAATGGCAGCTATCTCTAAAACTGATATGGAAACTGGAACCATGACAAAGTCCCCACTGATCACTCTTGATGACTTTGACACTTGGTGCCAAAGAATGGAAGGCTTTATCAAGAGTCTAGACTCAAGAATGTGGAAATCTGTTGTCACTGGACCTTACATACCCAGCACCTCTTCAGCTGCTGCTGGAGGTGGTATGATCCCCAAGGCTGTGGCTGACTACTCAGATGAAGATAGAAAGAGAGTAGAAATTGATCAAAAGGCCATGACAGCCCTTCAGACTGCTCTTCCAAAGTATGTATACAGAGGTTTCAAGAAATGCAAAACAACTAAGCAGTTGTGGGATGCATTGAAACTAATGTATGAGGGTTCCTGATGTGCTTCAAATTATACATATAAAACATATCAATTGCACATCAATTATTCTATAAACTCTTACTGAAAATGATGATTTGATACCTAAATCGTTCATATTGTGTTTTCAGGTGTTGTGAAGGGCAAGATGGACAAAAGGAGCATATTTGACAAGAAATTGAAGAAATCCAAGCTTAAAATTCCAAGCATGGGGCCGTGCCTCATTTAGCACGCCCCCATGCCTTACCTAAAACACACCCCCGTGCTAATTTGACACACCCCCGTGATTGGACATCTGACAGGACAAAAAGTACTGTTCCCCAAAAGCAGTCACGGGGCCGTGTTTGACCCTTTCACGGGGTCGTGCCCCATTTGTCACGGGACCGTGCCCGACAACTCCTGCACGTATGAGCCGACCAACTTTCGTAAGCATTGTACTATCACAGGGCCGTGCCTTTTAGGCACGAGGCCATGCTTAAACACTCCAGAAAGCCTATAAATAGGACTTCATTTGCAACTTTGAAAGAAGCTTTTGGGAGGTGAAGTGCTGGTGCTCCCTCTCGGGAACCCAGCCTTTGGGCGTCCTTAGAAGGTTTTGGAGGTCCATTCAACACTTAGAAGAAGCTCGGGATCGTTTAACATCATCCATTATGAATTATCGGTTTGATTGTTCTATTTTATCGATGATTTCATTACTATCTTCTATCCTTGTTGTTATGTTCAAGCTCATTATGAGCTAAACTTCATTTGTTATCCTAATTTAGTGAAACCTTATGTAATTTGTGATGAACTAATGGTGTGATATATATTGTGTTAATGTTATGGTGGTCTTGGGAAAACTTTCGATGGGTAGCACCTACATTTGAATGGGGAGTTATAAACTTATGATTTGTAATTATGATTGTCATACACGGTTGAAAAACGTATGATCAACTTTTATTCATAACAAACTATGGCTAATTAACTAGAGATAGTTATTAGAAATCATATCACCTTAACTTTCTGATCATTTACGGGTTCCCTTTTATTAGTCTGAGAAATCTACAGTAATTGTTATGGTTTTCTAAAATTAATGGTATGTTGGAAAGGAACTTGATCAACTCTCTTCTTACATTAAGTTATGTTTTCAGAAATCGTATGTCGAAAAGGACACAAAAGATTTACCTACATTACTAGGGCTTTGACCTAAGCAGTAAATCTCAACCTGACGTGGTCCTAGTCACTACGGAGCGGATAGACGAGAAATCGCGCCAGCTCATATTTATAAACATTAACATAATTACTTTAATCAATATCTTTAATCATACCACCAATTTATCACAGTTGCATAAGTGTAATCTAAATTAGGGTAACAGCCTTACTTCACTGAAAGAATCACCAAAAGTCTCAATCTATCTTTATCTATATTTATTTATTTTATTTTGTTTAACTTATCATTTTCTAAATCAAAATTTATAGTCAATAATGAGGGTTGTTGAGTAGGCTTAGTGTGTTCACGGATTGATACTCGGTTCTTACCAACACTATATTATCTCACGATAGGTACACTTGCCTTTTGTGTGTGTAGTTAGTATTAGTGATAACCATTTAAAACTGAATCTGTGCGAAAAACCTTTATCAAAATATATATACTATCCGCACGCATCAAGTTTTTGGCGCCGTTGCCGGGGACACATGGCAAGTTTGAAAGACAATCCAGATTTTTGACTATCCTGTTTATAATTGTTAATACAATCTTTGTTTAAATTTTTTTTAATTTTTAGTTTGTTTGCCTTAGATAGTTTAGTTATATTTGCCTGATTCATTTTAAGCCTTAGTTAGTTTATGCTTCCTTAAGTTAGTGTATGTCCGACTCGTCAAGTCCTGAACTTGTTTCACCTCTTTCAGAACCTGAACGACTTTTCCGACAAAGGTTACATAAAGGACCACAACAAACAACAACAATCATCGAAGAAGACATCTCGGAAGATACACCATCCGAAGGAGACATGGCTAATCAAGACGAGGAAATGAAGATGACGCACTATGCCACACCATCAATCGATGGTTATGAGTCTAGTGTTGTCCAACCAGCAATAGCGGCCAACAATTTCGAGATTAAGTCTAGTATTATCCAACTCGTAGAGAACTCTGTTCAGTTTCACGGATTGCAAGACGAAGACCCTAACGCTCACATCTCACGATTCCTTCGTATCTGTGCAACCTTCAAAATCAATAACTGTTAAGACGATGCTATTAGACTAAGACTTTTTCCATTTTCACTTCGTGGTCGAGCCATTGACTGGCTTGATTCACTTCCGCCTGGTTCCTTCACCATATGGGCGGAAATGGTTGAACAATTCCTGTTGAAATACTTTCCACCCGATCGCACTGCCAAATTAAGAAGCAGCATCACAAGCTTTTGCCAAGACGATGATGAATCATTACACGCAGCGTGGGAGAGATATAAAGGTCTCCTTCGGAGATGCCCACATCATGGACTTGATCTGTGGCTGCAGTGTCAAACTTTTTATGATGCAATCAGCGAAGCACACAAACAAGCTATAGACCAAAGTGCGGGAGGAGATTTCGAAAGTGTCACACCAACAGAAGCATACCAAGCCCTAGAGAAAGCAGCTAAGAAGAGCTTTGCTTACAATCCCTTAAGAAACAAAATCAACTATAGAGGAATTCATCAAGTAGACTCTGAAACGCTGATCACAGCCCAGTTAGAAGCCTTAACCAAACGATTCGAACAATTGCAAGCTGAACTTAAAAAGACTCCAACGCGATGCAACACATGCGGAAATTCACACAAGACCAATGAATGCCCACAAGGCATTATGATGGTTGAAGATGTTGACTACGTAGGAGGCCCAAACAACTCATATAACAACTACTCAAATTGGAGGAGCAATCCGAATTACAGAGAAGCTGGTAACAACCAATCATCATCTGGATTCAACCGTAGGCCACCTTACCAACAATAGAAACCACCATATCAAGGTCCAAGCAGTAGTAATCAAGACCGTGAAGCATCATCAATGAAAGACTTATTGTAGCAATTGTTGTTAACCACACAAGCCACAGATGAGTACATCCGGAAATCTGATCGAAGAAACGAGGAAAGGTTCCAAAGAAACGAGGCTGACAACAAAAGAAATAAAGCATTATTGCAAACCATTGAAAACCAAGTAGGTCAGATAGCATAACAACTATCTGTAAGACCCCAGGGTGCTTTGCCTAGCAATACTATAACAAACCCTAATGCTCAAGTCAAAGCCATCACCACAAGGAGTGGCAAAACCACTCAAGGTGATGCACCTGTATTACAGCCCATCCTTGAAGAAATAGAACTCGAGACACCAAGTAATACAAGTGACAAGCAAAAGCAACCTGTCATTGTTGAAGAACCAGCCAAGAAATACGTACCACCGCCACCTTATGTTCCACCACCTCCATATCCCGGTTGTCTGAGACAACAACGAATGGAGGCATAATATGGCAAATTTCTGGGATTGTTCAAGCAACTCCACATTAATCTGCTATTGGTGGAAGCCTTAGCCCAAATGCCAAATTATGCTAAGTTTTTAAAGGGTGTATTGTCAAACAAGAAGAAACTAGAAGAGTTATCACATGTAGTTTTGAATGAGGAATGCTCAGCAGTTCTTTAAAACAAACTACCTCAAAAGATGACTGATCCAGGGAGTTTCACCATACCTTTCCTAATAGGAAATCTTTCTGTCAGTAACACGTTATCTGATTTAGGTGCTAGCATTAACCTTATGCCTTATGCGGTTTTTGAAAAGTTAAACTTAGGTGAGCCTAGACCTACTCGTATGAGCATCCAATTAGCTGACCGTTCTGTTAAATATCCGAGGGGCATTGTTGAAAATCTCTTAGTTAAAATCGACAAGTTCGTATTTCCTGTTGATTTTGTGATCCTCGACATGGATGAGGATAAGAATGTTCCTCTCATCCTAGGTTGACTTTTTTAGCAACCGCCCGAGCCCTCATTGATGTTTGCACTGGCAAACTCACACTCCGAGTGGATGAGGAGGAGGTGACATTTGACATAGGACAATCCATGAAACATCCTCAACATCATGACGATTCACTCTATTATATTGATGTTTATGATTCAATCATAAGCTGTTATCTGAAGAACACTCGTCAAATTGAAGCTTGCAGTACTCAATTAATAGAAATCCAAACCACCGAACCCATCTGTGAGAACCAAATCATTCCAGAACTTGAAGTTGATGAAACATCATCTTATCAAGAAGCATTTGAGATCATCGATCAAGAATTAGAACCTAAAGCCAAACCTTCTATCGAAGACCCTCCGGCTTTAGAACTCAAAGAACTACCGTCTCATCTCAAATACGCTTTTCATGAAAATACATCTCAACTTCCTGTCATAATCTCATCCGCCTTATCAAATGATGAGAAGAACAAGTTGCTCAATGTGCTGAAGGCACATAAACGAGCAATTGCATAGAAAATCATGAACATCAAGGGAATCAATCCATCCTTTTGCACTCATAAGATATTGATGGAGGAAAACTTTAAATCCATCATTCAACATCAAAGACGTTTAAATCCGAGCATGCAAGAGGTGGTGAAGAAAGAAGTAATCAAACTGCTAGATGCCGGTTTGATTTACCCTATTTCTGATTCGCCTTGGGTCAGTCCCGTCCAAGTCGTTCCAAAGAAAGGAGGAATGACTGTGGTAACTAACGAGAAGAATGAGCTTATTCCGACTCGTACGGTTACAGGATGGAGAGTTTGCATCGACTATCGCAAACTCAATGACGCCACAAGGAAGGATCACTTCCCTCTACCTTTCATCGACCAAATGCTCGAGAGACTTTCTGGAAAAATGTTCTATTGTTTCCTTGATGGTTTCTCAGGGCCCATTGCTCCTGAAGATCAAGAGAAAACGACATTCACTTGTCCATATGGCACTTTTGCTTATCGCCGAATGCCTTTTGGATTGTGTAATGCCCCTGCTACATTTCAAAGATGCATGGTAGCAATTTTTCATGACATGATTGAACACTCAATGGAAGTTTTCATGGATGACTTCTCTGTCTTTAGAAACTCATTTGAACAATGTCTTGAAAACCTAAAAAAGATGTTGGTTAGATGTGAAGATTCTAACCTTGTTTTGAATTGGGAAAAGTGCCACTTCATGGTTACTGAAGGAATAGTGTTGGGACATAAGATTTCTCGAGCAGGCCTCGAAGTTGATCAAGCCAAAGTCGACACTATTTCCAAACTGCCATATCCCACAACCGTGAAGGAAATTAGAAGCTTCCTAGGTCATGCAGGATTCTATCGTCGTTTCATTAAAGACTTCTCAAAAATCGCACGACCGATGACTCAACTTCTTGAGAAAGATGCAAAATTCGTGTTTTCCAACGAATGCATCAGTGCATTTGATCTGTTAAAAGAGAGATTGGTCACCGCTCCAATTATGGTTTCCCTAGATTGGACGTTACTATTTGAACTCATGTGCGATGCAAGCGATTTTGCGGTAGGAGCCGTGTTAGGAAAAAGGAAAGACAAGCAATTCCACCTAATTCACTATGCGAGCAAAACCCTAAACGACGCACAAGAAAACTACACAACCACCGAGAAAGAACTTCTTGCGGTAGTTTTCGCATTCGACAAATTGCGCTCGTATCTGATCCTTTCAAAAACAATCGTCTATACCGATCATGCAGCCTTACGTTATCTATTCAACAAACAAGACGCAAAGCCGAGATTGATACGATGGATACTTCTGCTTCAAGAATTTGACATTGAAATTCGTGACAAGAAAGGAGCAGAAAATCTAGCAGCCGATCATCTCTCTCGTCTTGAAGATTCAAGCCCTTCACGAACCGAGGGATTCAAAATAAACGATAATTTTCCTCACGAATTCCTTTTGAACATCCAATCTTCAATCGATAAGCATCCTTGGTTTGCCGATTTCGCGAACTATTTGGCAAGCGGAATCCTTCTCAAAGGAATGACTTATCGGCAAAAGAAGAAATTTTTCACTGACATTAAGCATTACAACTGGGAAGGCCCGTACCTATTCAGAATCGGTGCGGACCAACTCATTCGAATATGCGTATACGGAAGTGAAGCGGAATAGATCCTAAGGCACTGTCATGAACGACCTACAGGAGGCCACCATGGAGCAACCCTAACAGCTAAAAAGGTCTTCGATTCTAGATTCTATTGGCCCACAATCTTCAAGGATGCTTATAACATGGTACGCACCTGTGATGCATGTTAAAGAGCAACCAACATCTCGACACGGGATGAGATGCCTCAGAAACCCGTTCAAGTATGCGAGGTATTTGATGTATGGGGTATTGATTTCATGGGGCCATTCCTGGTGTCATTTGGGAATCGTTACATATTGGTAGCAGTTGATTATGTCTCAAAATGGGCCGAAGCTCAAGCCTTGCCCACCAACAATGCAAGAAATGTTGTCAGATTCCTTAAGAAATTATTCTTTCATTTTAGTACCCCCAAGGCTTTGATTAGTGATCGAGGAACCCATTTCTGTAACAACCAGCTCGAAAGAGCAATGGCTCGTTATGGAGTGAACCATCGCTTTACAACCGCTTATCATCCACAAGCAAATGGGCAACCTAAAGTCACTAATCGAGGTATCAAACGTATCCTAGAAAAAACCATAGGACAAAATCACAAGGACTGGTCTACCAAGCTAGATGATGCATTATGGGCTTTTCGAACAGCCTTTAAGACTCCCATTGGCACAACACCGTTCAAACTCGTTTATGGGAAGTCGTGTCATCTACCTGTGGAACTGGAACACAAAGCCTATTGGGCACTTAAAGCAGCAAACCTAGACCAAGGCCTTGCAGGAAAGAATCGTTTTCTACAAATTCATGAACCGGAGGAACTGAGAGAACAAGCATACGAAAACGCTAGGGTTTACAAGGAAAAGACAAGGAAATTCCACGATTCTCTATTAATCAGCACTAAACGTTTTCAGGTGGGAGAACGTGTCTTACTGTATAACTCTCGTTTACGTCTGTTTCCCGGAAAGCTAAAATCACGTTGGTCTGGACCTTACACGATTAAAAACGTGTTTCCAAACGGTGCCATTGAAATTGACAACCACGACGGTTTAAGTTTCAAAGTAAATGGACATCGTTTAAAACCATATAACGATGGGCCAACCAAGATTTTCTCGGAGGAAGTACACCTTCTCCCCGACGAAGATTAAGTGTGGGGAAGGGTCGCGCCGAAGACCCAAAACGAAAACATGGCACTTGTACATAGATTTTATTTGAAATTTTTAACTTTGTGTAGAAATCACAAGCTCAAGCACGGGGCTATGCCCCACTGAACACGCCCCCGTGTCTCTGACAAAAAAATTTTCCATGATCTCCGCTGACGACTCTGAAACGTTGCAGGTCGAATTTAAGGTGACTTCTGACAAGCACAAGGCTATGCCTACCCAAGCACGCCCCCGTGACCAACCTTTCCAACCTGTGTATAAATACCACACTTGTTCCAAGCTTTCATCACACCCATTTTTGCTCAAAATCTCCTAAAAAGATGAAAGAATCAAGTCACAGAAGTTCCAATTGGAATCCTGCGAAGAAACCACGTTCTGAAACACGGGAACCAACAACCCAAGAATACTTCTTCAAGCTTATGAGCTAATCAAGAAATTGACTGAGATGAACCTCACCGCATCTCAACGCTCAGCTGAACTTATCCAAAAAGTTCAGGAAATGAGCGAGAAACTTGTTTCTGTCAATCGTCAACTCACGGAACTTAGCAACCGCAGTTCGCACTACCCTATCCCAACCCTTCCACACGAAATATGTGGAGGCTTATTCTAGAGGCATTTCGTGATGTGTCATGTGCGCTAGTGCGCGTTAAGGAGTCTGGTTTTACAGTTTCAGATTCCCGGTTTTTAACGTATTATGTAATCATAGGAACTAGAAAAATGTAATTGTCGCTTGGCTTGTTTATTTAAATTCTAGGACTAATTTCATAGCTTTTCTGATGATTTGGATGTGACAAAACTTAACTGGGTAAATCACGCAACGCGCGAAATTGAGAAACGGAACAACAAAAGAACTGAAACGAAACTGCATAAGGGGAACACGCCCCCGTGCTTCTAGAGGCACGCCCCCGTGACGACAAAGAAATTTGACATAATCTTACTTGTTTCAGCCTTATGTCTTGTTCCCCATCAATGTTGCATGATATAACCCGAACTCATTACCTGCAAAGTCGTATCCTCTTCATCTTGTGTCATTTCTTTCAATTTTTGTTTCATATTTTCAAGTCATCTTTCAAGAACTTTAATCAAGAGGTTAGTATACTAATTTCTATGATTATGATGGCCATTTGCATGTATTTAGGTGATTAGGTCTCTAAATAACTGAAATACTAATAATTATATGTAAAGACTTGTACTTAAACATGTTATGGAATTATGAATGCTTTATCCCGGCTTGTTTATGTTTCTCTTGAAGTTGATTAGTGTTAATTAGTATGATTCGTTAGTTATTAGTATTAGTGTGTTTCCTTTTAGTGTTAACAAGACTATCTTCATAATGCGTGGTGAGTTCATTGTTAATCATGTTCAAGTTACAAGAATTAGCAGTTAGTGTTGAAACATTATATATTTTTTGTCTTGAAGTATTAACAAATGCTTAAAATGTTTAACGTATAATCTTTGGTTTTCAGGAAAGAAAACGATAAACCTATGCTCAATCAAATATTTACAAACAAAACCACGCGTGCTCGAGTTGAAATTTCATACCTCAAAATGTTAACCGCACCCCCACGTTTCAAGAGACACACCCCCATGTTTAACAAATTTTTCTTAAAAAGCAAACGTGTCAACTGTTTTTTAACAAAAGTTTCACAAAAAGGGTGACATGGCTCTTGAAAATCATTCTGTCCCTAAAATAGATAGACTATTCCAAAAACCTATTTTGTATATTTTAACTGATTTGTCAAAATTTCAGGATCATGAACCATCCATACTTACAATTTGGAGGAAATCGTGAAAGATGGTTTCGTGACCGGTTACAAAGGCTCTTGCAAAGGGCTGAAAAGTCACATTTGCAAGCCGATGAGGAAACCTTGGCCTGTCAGACAGCTTGAAAGATATAACAATTTATTGAGTGTTCAGTGGAAGCGGTTGTTTTCACAAAACAAACCTTCTATTTATGAACTAACTCTTGATTTTTAGCATCTTTCAGATTTAGCATGAAAGACTCCGACCCTTGGGATGATGAAGCAGTTACATTCAGACTAGGTGGGCATTGGCGAAAAACATCCATCACTTTGTTTGGCGTCTATCTGGGAATATATACAGAACAGGAAATGGAGGAGGAAGCAATATCAGGAATGCCAGCTTACCATACATTTCCAGATGAGGAAAGTAGGGACGCAGAAATCGGTGCCATGAGAAGGACATTTTGGGAAAAGATTGGAACAGGGGTGTTCAACTCAAGTAAAACCAAGAGCAGTCAGATTCGGGACCCGCTGCTACGATACATACATCGGTTGCTTAGCCATTCGATAACAGCTCGTGGCCAAAGCGAGGGAGTTGTTAGCTTGAGAGACTTGTTTATTTTATATTGTATGACTAATCATTTGCCATGCAACATTGGGTATTTGTTTTGTAATTTGTTTGCCAGGAATGCAACTGCATGTGCTCCGACACCCATGTTTGGAGGAAGTTGGATCCTGAACTTGTACAAGAGTTATGGGTATAACACGGAGGGAACTGAAGGAGTAATGCCAAGATTGTTGGATTTAGGCATTTGCACGAGCATGTACATGATCACAACCCTACCAAATGGACAACCGAGATTTAGGGATAGGAAGGGACAAATCTGGGATCCGGCAGATCCCGAGGAGAATATCATGGACCTTGATATGCCAACACATCATGAAGAAGCCGGGGCCTCCACCTCACATGCCAGAGAATTCCCAACCATGTTAGACCTTTATGAAGCAATCCAGACCACCAATGACCATGCAAGGAGATCATTCGAATACGCGCAACAAGCTTTCAACCGCGTCGAAAATCTGAACTCCCGAGTGGATGACCTGAGCAATGATGTCACGTACATCAGAAACCGAATGTATCATGAGTGGGGGGATATCCCGCCACAAAGCTCTTGAAAAACCATATCACTTTCAGGGCCCGGGCACATTCGTTTTGTGCCAATCTATCCTTTACTTTATGTCATTTATTTTATCTTGTGTGTTTAGGATTTTAATGTTTTCAATAAATGGATGATATTTCAGGTGATCCCGATGATTCTCACAAGCAAAGGCACAAGTAGACTTCATCATCTTTTGGGGAGTATCTCGTTACCATTCCTTGTTTTATATTATTTATCACATTGGGGACAATGTGAATTTTAAGTGTGGGGATGGGATTAATCGAGTTACATATTCCATACTTTGCTAAAAACAGGTCCATATTGAAAAATTTTTAACAAAATCACTTAACCATTATTTTTTGTGACACGAAACCAAAAAATTTAAATAATTTTTGATAAACCAAATTATAAATATATGTTTTCGGGAAATAAATAAGTAAATAAGAGAAATCCAAATAAAATTTGAAAATATTTTTATGATATCCTTAAAAGCAATAATCTAGTAAACATATGTAATCATGCGAAATGAAACACTTTTACCCAATTCCATCCATTTGTGAGTTTATTTTTGAGCCTTAAACAGCTTTTGCAAACATTTGCAATTTACTTTCATTCTGGATTCAATTGAGGGTGCCTTATGATACGTGCGATTAGAACTTGCTTTGGGTATACATTTCGAGACCTTAATTAGTATTTTCTGTATAAAAATGAGTTAGGCATTAGGAAACATTAACCATTCAAGCCCCAACCATTTTCTTTTAACTTTCCTTACCCGAACATCAACCCTAGTTAGCCCGTTGAGTTTAAACGTTTTTAATTTGATCACCCGAACCACCAAGTCACTTAACCAAAAATCCTTCAACAAAACCAATTTTTCGTTAAAGACACGTTTTTGGCTTATAAAAAAGAGAGAGAAAAAGAAAAAAAAGAGGAAAAGAAAATTTTGGTCTTTTACCGGTAGACCTAAAAGAACTGGAATGCATTCTTTTGATTTTAATTTGCTTTGTTGCCTTCATCACGCAAAACCAGGACTTCCCCCGGAAATCCATGAGCAAATTTTCAAACTGACGTTCAATGCAAGAAAGAAATGGCGAAAAAAGGATCAAGTTCCGCCTTTTTGTGGAATTTCAAAACGCGCTATAAAGAGGCGGGCAAAAAGATACGAAAGATGACCGAACTGTGGAAATTGGTCCCATAATGGAAAATGCAAAAAGAACCAAACCGAATCTCAATACGAATACACAGAACTGATCTGATTGGGTGCTATTAGGCTTCAAGCTGAACGATCCTTATGAAAGGAAAGTTTTGTGTATCTTCGGATGAAGGACGAAGTGAGGTTTTTGAAAGCAAAATACGGTCTTGACAATCTGACCATAAACGAATCCTCAAGTTAGCATATCCCTTCCAGCTTGAGTATTGTATAAAGAACCATTTATTGGTTTCCCTTTAGTTTATGAAATAAGCCAAAACCATTGTTTTAGCATTTTGCCACTTTTCCCCAAATAATCCGTACCTTGAACCCGAGCTAAATTACAACCCATCAAAGACCTAATGATTTATGCAAGTAAATACCTAACATAGGTGGAGATTTGATCCCTTACCAAGCATATAATTTCACACGTATTCATACTAGGCAATTGAGCGTATTAGTCATACTTCATCTTATGTATGATTCCATATATATAGCCGAGTGTGAGTGCACCTTGTGAGAAGTATGAATTTTTACATGTTAAAAATATTAAAAACCATTCTATTGCTTGAAACGATATCATTCCACATGTGCTTAACTGTGTATATTTGGGTAAACTATGTTTGCTTGTATAGTTCTCGAAAAACATATTTATATCTTGAGTTATTTGGTTTTTGGTAGTGTTGCTATTTTGAGTGATTTTGCTTAAGGACAAGCAAAGTTTTAAGTGTAGGGATATTTGATGTGCTTTAAATTATACATATAAAACATATTAATTGCATATCAATTATTCTATAAACTCTTACTGAAAATGATGTTTTGATACCTAAATCGTTCATATTGTGTTTTCAGGTGTTGTGAAGGGCAAGATGGACAAAAGGAGCATATTTGACAAGAAACTGAAGAAATCCAAGCTTAAAATTCTAAGCATAGGGTCATGCCTCATTTAGCACACCCCCATGCCTTGCCTAAAACACACCCCCGTGCTAATTTGACACACCCCCATGATTAGACATCTGACAGAACAAAAAGTACTGTTCCCCAAAAGCAGTCACGGGGCCGTGCCCCATTTGTCACGGGGCCGTGTTTGACCCTTTCACGGGGTCGTGCCCCATTTCTCACGGGGCCGTGCCCGACAACTCCTGCACGTACGAGCCGACCAACTTTCGTAAGCATTGTACTATAACGGGGCCGTGCCTTTTAGGCATGGGGCCGTGCTTAAACACTCCAGAAAGCCTATAAATAGGACTTCATTTGCAACTTTGAAAGAAGCTTTTGGGAGGTGAAGTGCTGGTGCTCCCTCTCGGGAACCCAGCCTTTGGGCGTCCTTAGAAGGTTTTGGAGGTCCATTCAACACTTAGAAGAAGCTCGGGATCGTTTAACATCATCCATTGTGAATTATCGGTTTGATTGTTCTATTTTATCGATGATTTCATTACTATCTTCTATCCTTGTTGTTATGTTCAAGCTCATTATGAGCTAAACTTCATTTGTTATCCTAATTTAATGAAACCTTATGTAATTTGTGATGAACTAATGATGTGATATATATTGTGTTAATGTTATGGTGGTCTTGGGAAAACTTTCGATGGTTAGCACCTACATTTGAATGGGGAGTTATAAGCTTATGATTTGTAATTGTGATTGTCATACACGGTTGAAAAACGTATGATCAACTTTTATTCATAACAAACTATGGCTAATTAACTAGAGATAGTTATTAGAAATCATATCACCTTAACTTTTTATCATTTACGAGTTCCCTTTATTAGTCTGAGAAATCTACAGTAATTGTTATGGTTTTCTAAAATTAATGGTATGTTGGAAAGGAACTTGATCAACTCTCTTCTTACATTAAGTTATGTTTTCAGAAATCGTATTTCGAAAAGGACACAAAAGATTTACCTACATTACTAGGGCTTTGACCTAAGCAGTAAATCTCAACCTAACGTGGTCCTAGTCACTACGGAGCGGATAGACGAGAAATCATGTCAGCTCACATTTATAAACATTAACATAATTACTTTAGTCAATATCTTTAATCACACCACCAATTTATCACAGTTGCATAAGTGTAATCTAAATTAGGGTAACAGCCTTACTTCACTGAATGAATCACCAAAAGTCTCAATCTATCTTTATCTATGTTTATTTATTGTTATTTTGTTTAACTTATCATTTTCTAAATCAAAATTAATAGTCAATTATGAGGGTTGTTGAGTAGGCTTAGTGTGTCCACGGATTGATACTCGGTTCTTACCAACACTATATTACCTCATGATAGGTACACTTGCCTTTTGTGTGTGTAGTTAGTATTAGTAATAACCATTTAAAACTGAATCTGTGCGAAAAACCTTTATCAAAATATATATACTATCCGCACGCATCAGTTCCACTGAAGCCAAGGAGAACAAGAAGGATCTCCTGAAGCAGCAGTTTGAAAATTTTACCTTTAAAACAGGTGACCATGACTCAACAATACTTTAGGTATGTTGAGATTGTGGATACTCTAGTGGATGTTGGAGTAACTCTTGAGAACAGGGATATTGTAAGGAAGTTTATGTCCTCTCTTCCTAGGCAATGGACACATTATTGTGTTGTAATCAAGAGGACTGAGAACCTTAAGACTCTCACTTTGATAGAGTTGTATGGCATTCTCAGTGGATACCAGATGGACATGAACTTGTAAGGTTCATCTGGTAACTCCAGTAATCAAATGGGTTCAGCCCTTCATGTGACTGAAAGGGATAGCATAGAACCCCAACATCATCTCATATACTACCCTAACATCTCACAAAAGGGTCCTTTTATCACCTTCCCGGAGACACCAAGGGAGAAGTATACTGAAGGAAGCCCATTCCAAGAGACAAGTTCTTCTTAAGCCTTTATGTCTTCTGAGGAAAGTTGTGGCAGCTTTCTATTCACCCTTGAAGACCTGGACTGTATCCATCCAGATGATCTGGAGTACATGGAGATAGTCCAGCAAATGGCTCTTCTCACTCACAGAGCCAAGAGGTTCTACAAGCGAACAAGAAGGAAGTTTCCCAGCAATACAGCCAGTGGAAAGTTTAGGTTGGATAAAAGCAAAGTTAAGTGTTACAACTGTAATTTGATGGGTCATTTTGCTAGGGAATGCAAGGCACCAAGAACAAATGGTGGACAAGCACAATCCAGACCAAACTACACTGATAAAGCTACCCAGAATGAGAAGCCAAAGCAGCAAACTATAGTTGCTATTGAAGAAGGAGGCTTTGACTGGAGCTTTCAGGTGGAAGATGCATCTCCAAACCAAGCATTAATGGTCTACCATGATGAAACCAAGGTATTGGAACATCTCTATACTCCTGAATGTATTGCTAAAGTCACAGGTCCTATAACTTAGAAATGAGATCTGATCTTGAGTCCTTAAACATCTTGAAATCTGATTTTAGAAAGGCTGAAAATGATTATAAGTTAAAGACAGAGGACTTGAAGAAAACCATTTCAGACCTAAAACATGAGCATACAAATCATAGGACTCAGATCAAGGATCTCATAACCAAGTTAACTGAATGCCAGGCTGAGCTTGTGATCAGCAAAGCCAGGGTAGAAAAATGTGTTCTTGAAGAAGAGACCTTCAAGAACATCATATCCTCATCCTTGCATGCAAAAGTTTGTTATCAAAACAAGCAGGGACTGGGATCTAGTGAGATAGCTCCTCCACATACAATCTTGTCAGTAAGATCACCTAGGTGTGGAACTTGTGAAGTAAAGAGGATGAAGAAGTGATAGTGAAGAATTCCTCTAACAAGATTGAAAAGGAGGACTCTAAGAAGGGTCACTATCCTTCTGAGGAGAGTAGGAAGCCTGTGATGACCAAGTCTATGAGGAAGAACTTGATCAGAAAGAGCAAGAGAAAGGCTAAGAGAGCTCAAGAGATCAAGGCCACTTTTAACTCTAAGCATAAACAAGTCTTTATCTCTGCAATGTTTGACATGGTTAAGACTGAAGACATCAACCTCAACTCTTCTACCAAGAGTTCTGGTTCATGTTCAAATCATTTCAGCATCAAGACGAAGGTTGATCAGTTGTGTACCACTGCTACACAGCCTGAACCATCCAACTCCAGGAACAGTCCTCAGCCCAAAAGGACTGTCTCAGCATCTGCAAAGATGAAGGTGGAGAATGGAAATGATCAAAGTTAGCCTTGTTCTTAGAAAAAAACTCTTGGGAGGAAAAAGATGAAATGTGTTATGTGTGAGAGTACTTCTCATCTTGCTAAGAATTGTCCATACAATCCAAGAGGTACTCTTCATGTGACCAAGAAAGAGACTTCCAAGAGCTCTAAGAAGAATTCAGCTTCGGAAGGAAAATTTGTTTTCTTGGAAGCTCCAAAGTAAAGAAGAAGGCAAGTGGAAAATTGCCTTCGGAAGAAAATTTGGTCTCGGAAGAAAGGAATACTTCCGAAGCACTAAAGTCTACTGTAGTGTTAGCAGGAACTTCCGACGAAGGTCCAGTCATCAAAACTTCCAAAGTCTCAAAAGCTTCTGAAGTATTGAAGGTCAGGTTCAAACTTCTAAAGGTGGTGTGGAAGTCAAAGAAAGACCAAGTGACTGAAAATTCTCCATCAACAACAGCAAAAGATCCTCAAAGCACAACTATAGGATCTATTACTATTTCATTACCTTCTACTTCTTTTGATGAGCCTAAGACCAATAAGGCTTGGGTTTCCAAATATAACTAGTCATTTTATTTGTGCAGAAACAACTCAAGACAAACAAAAATATCTGGATCATTGATAGTGGTTGTTTCCGGCACATGACAGGCAATAGGTCACCACTTCAAACTTTGAAAGAATTGATGGAGGACCAGTTGCTTTTGGAGGAGATGAAGGAGGTTACATTTCTGGAAGAGGCAAGGTCATAAATGGTAAGCTTAGCATTGAAAAGGTAAATTTTGTCAAGGAGCTTGGGTACAATCTTCTGAGTGTAACCCAATTTTATGATCAGAGTCATAATATGCTCTTTACTGAGCATGAGTGCATTGTTCTCAAGCCCGGGGTGATTATTCCTCATAAGCATATCCTGCTCAGAGCCCCCAGGAGAGGAAACATGTATAAGATGGACTTGCAAGAAACATCTCCCTCAGGAGAAGTTTCATGCTTTCTATCTAAAGCTAATAGTGATGAGTCTTTTCTCTGGCATAAAAGAATGTGTCATGTAAACTTTAAAAACATGAATAAGTTGATTAAGAATGATTTGGTAACTGGAATGCCAAATAAAGAATTTACAAGTGATGATCATTATGTTACATACCTGAAAAAGAAGCAACATAAGGTATCTCACAAGCCTAAGGAAACAAACTCCATTACTACACCCCTACACTTGTTACATATGGATATCTTTGGCCCCACCAGCGTAATGAGTCTAGGAAGGACCTCTTACTGTCTGGTGATCACAGATGACTTTACAAGATTCACTTGGGTTTTCTTTCTTAGAACTAAGGATGAGACCCCTGAGATTTTAAAGAATTTCATCTTAAAGATTGAGAATCAATATGATCACAAGGTCAAAACCATAAGATGTGATCAAGGAACTGAATTTAAGAACTAAATCCTTGATACATTTTGTGATGAAAAGGGTATTACAAGACAATACAGTGCTCCCGGGACTCCTCAGCAAAATGGTGTTGCTGAAAGGAGAAACAGGACACTGATTGAAGTTGCAAGAACCATGTTGTCTGACTTTAAGCTACCCATCACCTTCTGGGCAGAGGTAGTCAACACTGCCTACTATGTGCAAAACAGAGTTTTAGTGGTTAAGACTCATGGTAAGACTCTTTATGAACTTTGGCATAAGAGGAAACCTTTCATTGGTTTTCTCAGGTCATTTGGATGTCCATGCAGCATCTTGAATACCAAAGATCAAATTGCCAAGTTTGCTGAGAAATCAAATGATGGAAACTTTATTGGATATTCTTCTCAAGCTAAAGCTTATAGAGTATACAATCTCAGAACTAGAGTAGTTGAGGAGTCAGCCAATGTGACGTTCAATGAGCACACTCCTAGTGTGAAAGGTTCTGGTCCGGATTGGCTATTTGATCTTGATTTAGTTACCAACTGCTTTAACAAATCTTGTGAGAATGTTTCAGGATCTACAGATATTTTACCTCTAGGTGATTCTGATCCAAGATTTGAGCTAAGAAGACCTTCAAGTTACACATCTTCAGCTCCAGTTGTAACTACTTCAGCAAATGAGGTTTCTATCAGCACAACAATGACAAATTCAGTTGATACATCTGAGATGCCTTCAAGTTCTAGCTCAAAAGCTCAACAACCAAACAAAGAAACTTCAAATGCAGAAGAAAATGATGGTGGTGGTGACAGTGATCAAGAATTTCTTGATGCTGATAACCACTCCATAGATGAACATATCAATGATGTCACACACTCATTGCATCAAGTTTCTCTTGATAAGTGTGTTGATGTGGTGGAAGAAGCATCAATGCCAGATCTAAACTCTCTAATTTAGATATCTCTCAGTAACTTACTATGATCCCTCAGCTAAGGATCCACAAGTCTCATCCTACCACAAACAGCATTGGAGATGTTGAAACTGGGGTAAGAACAAGAGGACAAACCCATGAAGCAAATGTTTGTCTTCACTCTTGTTTCTTGTCCTAGATAGAGCCTAAGAAAATTGATGAGGCTCTGAAGGATGGAAGTTGGGTTGAAGCCATGCAAGAGGAGCTGCTTCAATTTAAAAGATAGAAGGTTTGGAACCTATGTCCTCTTCCTCATGGGAAGACAACTATAGGAACCAAATGGGTGTTTAGGAATAAAAAAGATGATAGAGGTATTATCATCAAAAACAAAGCTAGACTAGTTGTTCAAGGATACACACAAGAAGAAGGAATTGACTACACTGATGTCTTTGCTCCTGTAGTAAGAGTAGAAGTTGTTAGGATATTCTTGGCATTTGCTGCATCCAAAAACTTCAAGGTCTATCAACTTGATGTCAAGTGTGCTTTTCTGTATGGGGTGATTGATGAAGAGGTGTATGTCAAGCAACCACCTGGTTTTGCAGATCCTGATCATCCTGATTATGTCTGCAAGCTTGATAAGGCTCTTTATGGGCTACACCAAGCACCAAGAAAGTGGTATGAGACTCTATCTCAGTATCTCTGCAAGCATGGATACAGAAGGGGTACTATAGATGGAACTCTCTTCATCAAAGGATAGGGAAATGACTTAATGCTATTTCAAGTATATGTAGATGACATTATTTTTGGTTTAACTAATCCAAGGCTCTGCAAAGAGTTTGAGAAGCTGATGAATTACAGATTTGAAATGAGTGCCATGGGGGAACTCAATTTTTTTTGGGAATTCAAGTGAAGCAAGTTGAAGATGGACTCTTCATAAGTTAGTCAAAGTATGTTCAGGACATACTCAAAAGATTTAACATGACGGATTGTAAGATTGCTAAGAATCCCATAGCAAGAAGTCACTCCCTTGGGCATGATCTTGAGGGGGAGTGTGTGGATGAACACCTTTATAGGGCTATGATTGGGTCCCTTATGTATCTTACAGCTAGCAGGCCTGACATCATGTTTGCCACATGTATTTATGCAAGATATCAAGCCAACCCCAAAATGTCTCATCTCATCAGTGTTAAGAGAATTCTAAGATACCTCAAAGGTGCCTCAACACTTGGTCTTTGGTATCCCAAGAATTCTGACTTTAATCTGTATGCATATACAGATAGTGATTATGGTGGTTGCGATATGACTACAAAGTTTACATCTGAGGGATGTCAGTTCCTTGGTGGAAGGGTTGTCTCATGGCAGTGGAAGGGTTGTCTCATGGCAATGCAAGGAACAATCCTGTGTCTCTGCATCAACTGCTGAAGCTGAATACATTGCTGCTGCAAGCTGCTGTGCTCAAGTGCTTAGGATTCAAAATCAGATGCTTGACTATGGTTTAAACTTCAAGGAGACTCCCATTAACATAGACAACAACAGTGCTATCTCCATCACAGAGAATCCTGTGCAGCACTCAAGGACAAAACGCATAAATATCAGGTATCATTTAATTAGAAATAACTTTAAAAAGGGATTAATTAAACTAGTTAAAGTTAACACAAATGAACAATGTGTTGATCTATTCACAAAAGCCTTTGATGAACAGAGATTTAAGTATCTTATATCAGCTATTGGGATGATTAACTTTTAGTAGCTTTTTCTTAAAACTAATTCATTTTATTTCTTAAAATCTGTGTGTCCTAAGTTGTCTAGTTTATCACCTTCATAAGCTCATATTTTCTATGGATAAAAAAAACTTTTTGAAGAGTTTTCTTAGATTTTTGACAAATCTTGATCCTTCGGAAGATATGATTTTATCTTCGGAAGAAAATATACCTTCAAGACAAATAACTGCCTAAGTAAATTTTGACTTCGGAAGAAATTTTTGAAATTTCTTCCGATCTTAGGTACTTATATGTTTTCAAGGACCATGATGTCAGGCAATTTTGTCAAAACTCTTCGAAAATTCTTCCAAAATCATTTTGGCTTCGGAAGCTTTTTTATTAAAACTTCCGAAGACAATTTACCTTTGGAAGCTTTTCGATTTCCAAGAAAACTACTCTTTGAGCAAAAAGCAAACTACTTTTTCAGAGGTGGGACTGACATCCGGATTTCAAAGTTTATCCTCTTTCATTAACTTTGTCTCAAATCCTTTTCACATATAAACCCAATCGGTTCCCCCTCTTTCTATCATCTTCATCTTTCCTCCAAACCTAAATTCCAAATTTCTCTTTGATACCGCCCTTGTTCATCTTTCCTTCATTTTTAAGCATTCTCACAATGGTCAAACTCAATAGAAGAAATGACCTAGATTTCTCCATGTAGTTACACAGGCAACATAATCAGGTTGCTCTGTTAAACTCTGAGAAAGATTCACATTTCTCAGAGGTGTGCCAATTCTTGGCTCTGTCAAACTACTTCACCTCCCTTACCATTGATCCTACTCTGTATGAGGATCATTTGCTTGAATTTTGGAAGACCTGCCACGAGGTCATTATGGATTGGGAGAAGGCACTGTCTGCCACAGTGCAGGGGAGAACAATCTTTATCACTCCGGCCATCATCAACAATTATCTTCAGCTGGATGATGAAGAAGGTGAGGTGTTCTTCCCAAAAGAAGTTGTTAATCATTCTTTTGAGCAGATGGGCTATGAGGGAGATTTCTCTGTAAAGACCTTCAGGAAAGGGAAGGTCTCACCTCAGTGGAAATACCTACTTCATGTGGTTATCCATAGCTTGTCCAACAAGCATGGAGGGTGGGACCAGATTCCTGAAGATCTCTCCTTCATAGTGCATGGGATGGTTCAGGGAGTCAAGTACAGGTACTCTCAATTTGTTTATTCTAATCTGCTTGCAAACTTGGACTCCTTAGAGTATTACATGTTTCCTAGATATGTTTAATACCTTTTTAACTGTGAACTGGGCTCACAGTTAAGGGAAACAGATAATATTCTTAAATTGGGACAGATGAAGCCCGGCATCTTTAAAATTTTAAGGAAGCCAACTGTTGGCTTCTCAGGGGTAGAAACAACCCTTGTCCCAAAAATGTTAGAGCTCATTGCTCAAGGTGACAACCTAGTAACACAAGCTAGTGTTGAACCCACACCTTCTACATCTCAACCACCAAAACAAACACAAATCACCCTCACCTACAAAAGAAAACTCAAACAAACCCCTGCTCAGCCTATTGAGTCTGTGCAAGCCCCCATATACTTACCTATACAGGAGGAAGTGGATACTGGAGCTCCCACTTCTCCTAAAGAGCAAACCACTCCCATTACTTCTAAGATCAGTACTGAGGTTTCTCATGCTCAGCCTGATGAGCTCACAAGCCCCAATGCCTTAAGCCTTCACTCTGAGTCTCAACACTCAAGTGAACAACCTTCAGGGGACAGCTACCATCCCCAGCCTTTAGACTTAAACCAACCCATTCCTAATCTTGACTTCTATACTGATGAAGACTTAGGTGTCAGTGAGTACCACGAGTCTCCTTACCACTCCACTCCATAAAGAGAGATGAGTGCTCCTGAGACACCTAGGTCTAGCCCACATCAGTCACCCATCACTGAGGTGGATACTTCTAAACATGTTTAGGATATCCATATGGAAGAGGCTCTCACTTTAGTAAGTGATTACATCATTCAGACCTCAACCATGGCAACTTAGCTCATTGACACTTCAACTGAAGCTGTCACTGAGCAGAGGAAATCCAGCAGCGAAGAACACCATGCTGGTGGTGAGAGAGAAGACCTTGATCTAATTTTCTCATCTCCCAATGATTCTTCTGATGAAGATGAGGGGAATCTGAGACTAAAGGTTCAAAAGCTATCACAAACATGCACTTATCCAGTCTCCAAGGTTAGTCATCTTGAATCTAAAGTGACTACCTTGCAAAACAGGGTCAATGATCAGCAATTGAGATATCTTATCTTAAGGAACAACTAGCTAGGAGACCTTTAAGGGGAGCTCAACCAGGAACACAAGAACCTGTGAATATGATTAACCTAACTCCTATCTCACCTATGCAAGAGGGTGGTGCTACTAAAAAGGGGGAGAAAGTCATTACAGTCATAGAACCTGGGAGTTCTTTAGTGAGTATGGACATTGAGGACTAACCATCCTCACTTGCAATTGTGCATACTCAACAACTTCCTCAAGTTCATATTGATGTGGACAGTATAGACTCTGTCATTAGGAGTCTTTTTGAGAATGTCATTCCAAGGGCTATATCATCTCCACCAACTTCAAATCATATTATTGGGTGGAGGCATGATGCTGATAGAAGAGCTCTCATTCTTCAAAGAGTTCAAGGGCAGCAAAAAGTCTTCAACTTTCAGACCTTGAACTACTATGAAAGTCTTGACCTTGTCAACATGCCACTTGTCAACCAAAGCCAATCTAGACAAGCTGACAGGTTGGCTCAAAGGATTCAAGACAGGATCACCGCAGAGTTCAGCTTTAGAAGAAGACTAAGGCAATCAGGTAATATCATCGGTCAACTGGATGTTGAGGCAGACCCTAAGATTAGTTTCATAGGGGAAACCTTGACTGAAGGCCCAGTGGTAGAACCTAAGAGCCCTGTCTCACCATTAACTGCTGCAGAGGTTCATTCCCTTGATGAGACACCTGCTGGTGAAGGTGCATCTCAACCGCTCTCTGGCCAGAGCTTGGAAGCTACACCAAGCAATGAAGGCCAAAGCTCTCTCCACCCTGAGTCACAAAGGTCTGTGAGTGACAAAGGGAAAAGAAAATTGACTTCTGAGGAGATTGAGGAGGAGGAAAGAGAGAAAAAGGAAGCTAAGGGGAGAAAGTTCCTCTACTGGGTCTGCAAGACTCATGGAAACTGCTATCAGGGCTGCCCCCAGACCAAATACTTAGGATGATGAGTTAAGGGTAGTCAGGATCAACTACTTGCAGACCAGAAACTATGACATTAATAACATCATTTCCCTCCCCTTAGATGAATTAAATGAACTGGCTGACATGGAATTGTCAAAATAGAGAAAAGAGGAAGAGGATGCAGAATTACTTCTTAAAATCAAAGAAGAAAGAAGACAAAAAAGACTCTACAAGTATGTGCCTACTCTCTTCCCAGTTCAAGAAAGTCATGTATAAGAGGATGTGGTTCCACAAGAACCTCAGGTAGATAACAAGAAGGATAGGATCAACATGATAAACTACCTGAGTGCCACAGGCCTCTATCAGGCTAATACACTTCTTCCCTTACCCTTTGATTACATTGAGTTTGAGTACCTCGAACAACTTGAACTTGATATAGTCAAAGAAAGAAAGATCACCAAAACAAAGTTAAGGGAAGAGGCTGTAAAGTCAAGAGCCATCATCCAGAAAAACATGAAGAAGTCTGCTGATAGGCAGAAGATGGTGAGCTTCTTGAAGCTGTACGGATTCTCCGGAAGGGTAATCAGGGTAATCAAGCAGAAGATTCAAAGAGGTGAACTTGCTGACTTACACTCCCCACCAAGTCAGGTCCCTCAGGAAGTGGAGACTAAGGTTGAACCATTTAAGACAACACAACCTGAATCTCCTGCTGAACCTCAGCAAGCTTCCACTTCTGATCCACAGCAGGGATCTGTCCCCTCTCAATCTGAACCTGTGAGAGAGGAAGACCCAACTCAGAAAGACAAAGAAGATCAATCAGGTGTTGCAGGCCAGTTTTCTCAGTTAAAAAGTTCAAAGAGGAGAAAAAGGATGGTTTCCAAACCAAAGTCAAAGAAAAGGAAGAAAGAAGCATTCATCTCCAGACCTTAGGATGAGTCAGAACATCCTGAGGATGTGCAACAAGAGGATGTTCCACCAACTCCAATTCAAGCAGCTCCTCTAGCATCAGGAAGACCCATCTTGTCTTGGACATAGACTACAAATCCAGAAAGATGGTATGTCATCAAAGATCAAGGTATTGAAAATATCTACATATGGCAGGATATGTTCAATCTGCCTCGACATGATCTCTTTGACATGAGAAGACACTATGAGACTCTGAGTGATCCTGATCATCTTATAAAGAAAGGGATGGTCATCATCATAATAAGGACTGTTAACATCTAAAATCTTTAAGTGTTTTAGTAGCATCAGCCTTGGGGGAGTTTGTAAGGTCTATTTGTAAGGCCGATGCAACCCAAACACCTAAAGTCTCTCCTGCATGCATGCACAAGTGTACTGAAGTGGAATGCTTCGGAAGTTTCACACGCTGCCTTAGAAATTACTCTAAGAAATCTTCAGAAGCCAAGACCAATATCTTCCGAAGCCAAAGATGAAGTCTTCCGAAGCTTCAAAGACAAAGTCTTCAAAAGCCAACTATTGAAGACAGATTTCTTTCGAAGACTTTTTGATCACATGCTTTATCTTATGTACCTTTTACATAAGCTGGACCCCTTTCCGCTGCAACTCTGATAAGACACCAACTTTACATAAGTTGGTGAAAGGTCCATGCTTTTGGTAACTGTACATTGAGGTCTTGAGTCTGTAACTTTCTACTTTATGTACTTTATCTTTTTTGTAATACATTAGGATGTGAGCTATGGCATGTCATAGTCACTAGTCAAAAGGCAATCTGCCTTTTGACTCTATATTGATTTTGTTGTCTAGATCATGTATCCAGCTGGCCTTCAAAGTATAGCCGGTTGTAGGTTATAGTATAAGTATCTCTGGTCCTTATATCTTATTTGAAGAACTTTGAAAACACTTGTAAGGAACTAGAGAGCAATATATATTAACCTTGAAAACCAATTACTTGTGTTGTTCTTGTTCTGTCTCATATACACTTGTGTTTCTTAGTTCTCAAAACTGACTTTTCTAGTTCCCCATTTGAATTGTTAAGTGTTATTGCACACTCTCATCTTTGTGTTGTTATGTTGTAAGTGCATACCCTTCAACGGTCCTGTAATTAGTTGGACCTTTTAGTTTTAAAATTTAAATGTTATTATCTTAGTTGAATTTAAACTTGTTAAGAGACGTAATGTTTAAAACTTAGTGAGATTTTTTAGGGATTTTGGGTGGAAGTTTCTTTTAACAAATCAACAAAATACCTAAAATGTCCTTATTTGTATTTAGTAGCTACACTAATTATATTTAGATTAGATGTCATCAGTGATATCCCTAGATCTAAATTTTTAACGTCTAAGATCTGTTCTCATGGTTTTTAGATATCATAAGGTTTGTACCGAATCTATTCTCTATATGTATATGTGTGTGTGCCTCTCTCTCTCTCTCTATATATATATATATATATTGTGTATATGTATACGTAGTGTAAGAGAGGGGTTGTAAAGTGGTAATTTGATGATATGTTGGGTGGTTTGATTAAAGTCTAGAGAGAGAGAGGTGTATGTGTACTTGTCAGAGTGAGAGATTCGAGAGGTGGCGGTGTTATGGTGGTGCTACGGTGTCCTTGGGTTGCTGTTGAAAGGTTGGAATTATGGTTGTTGATGTCACACCCCGACCGATGGCAGAATCATCGGGGCGGACGAATGTGAATCGATTTTTCATAGCACATGGAATTAAATAAGTTGAACTAATATTTAAATATCATTTTCATTGAATAAGACAAATCAAATAATTCATTATAATACAATAAAGATCCAAATAACATAATAAAGTTTTTTTTGACTAAGTCCAATCCTATGTGAGTATAAAGAAGTCTGCTAAACAGCATTCCTGAAATCCTTCGAAAAATTAACGAGTCTGCTAAGAATTAGCCGGTGAGTAAATATAGGTTTGGATACATATATAGATTGAATTGACTTGATTCGCAGACCATGCGTTACAGAATGAATGATTCCGGTTTCGATCACCACGCGACTAAACAAATGGGTTGGGTTTGTCAAACCAATAGATCCATCATTGTTACTGTGGTTGCATGAATTAATGATTATGTTATCATCTAGTTTATCTAACTATGCACAAGTAATTACAAATAATAACATAGCATGTGTTGAATTAAATTTTAAAATAGAATAACAATTGATTGTATAAGTATCACATGATTTCCCTTGATAATAAACATATAAAAAATGGGCAATAAATACTCATATTGATAACGTATAAGCATTTTAGAAATAATAAAATACTAGAACTGACATCAAAAATTCCTCACGATTCAAACTAAGGTTTGGTTTTTTTGTTAAAATAATAATGATCGAAGAACTAGATATGATTAGCGTTTCAATTGGGATTTGAGAGTTTTTAATAATTAGTTTAAAAATAATGTATTTCAAAATAGAATAAACTGATTAAATAACTAAGATTGAAAGTGATAATGAATAATTACTAAAGTTATATAATTAATTATTTTTTAAGTTTTTAATTTATAATAATGGATTAAATAATGTTTGAGTATTAAAGTGTGAGGAATGATTAATTTAAAATTTAATTATTTAGTTTTTGTCAAAAATGACTACTGAAATAATTTATTATTTGTAGGATTTGCAAACCATTGAATTAAAATTACTCGAAATAATTTGGGCTTGATTTATAATAATTTTTATAAATTCTATTACTTGTTAATGAATTTATAATGTTTTATAACATTTATAATCTTTTACAAATAATAAAAATATAAAATTAAAATATTTTAATAATTTTCAGAAGTTAAATAATAAGTTTGTGTTCAAAGTTATTTAACAAAATAAATTTTATAATAGATTGCTAATTTTTATGGAATTTAAAATCTAAAAGAAAAACATTTTAAAAATGGTATGGTATGCCCGGATTCAAACCCGGTCCCCTGTGTGCATGCACTGTGTGTTACCACTAGGGTAAAAGCCTAAATCTAATAAAACCCCTAAGAAAAATTATAAAAACAGTAATTAAATAAATCCTCAATTTCATGTAAACCCTAGTAATCAATCCATACAATCGAACCTAAAAATGATAATGATAATGAACTCAATTAGGGGGCTTTTGATTGAAATGATATCAAGAGTATTTGTGGGTGTTTAATTAGCTGAATTAGAATCGACTTGATGATGTTAAGAACGAAGAAGAACCATAATAGAGAGGAGCGTGATTTGAGATGATGATGATGATGCTTATGACTCAATTGATGGTATGAAAAGCTTCGCTAGACCTTGAAGGTCAATAGCCCTCTATCAATTTGTGTTTAAAATTATCCGAATATGGTTTTCGACTAACTTGCATTTGTGAGTTGGACATGTTGATCGAATTGGATGTGTGTGTGTGTTTTGTATAAATTTATGGTCTCTGATAGTTTAAGGGAATCGAGAAAGATTTTATCATTTTCTTTTGAATCAAATTATGACTTTGTTCGGAAGTTTTGACTCGAATTCATGAATGATTAAGCAGTTACATGTTCGATTGATTGGGGTATTATGGTCCCAATAATCGTAAGAATGTTGTAGCTCGATGATTATAATCATTCAAACAAGATTGAGTTGAAACCGGTTTTGCTTTTTGAATGAATTTGTTCGGTTTCAATTTCGTATGTTAATGGTTGAATAATCTCACTTACACAGGGTGTTATGTTAGAATCTTGGTTACGAACGATAAGGAATGGTTTAGTTGCATAGAAATCAAGTGTTTATATCAAGAAATGGTATGAATGAGATTCTTGAGGAGCTTACTAAGGTTAGTAAGTAGAAATATATAAAAAAATCACTCATGAGAAGACCAAGTTAAACTAACTGAAATTACATGCGGGTCATCGTGGTATCATCTAATGATAGTTCAATATGTATGGGTCGAACATTCGACTATTGAGTGTTTTTGTTGAATCTTTTTTTTTGTTGAATATTTTTGTATTTTTTTGTTGGATCTCTATGTGGTTTTTTTTACTACACTATACCTATATTAATGCAAGACTATTCACTCAAGCCCCAAACAGATCCCCGCCGCAACACGCGGTGGGATCAAAACTAGTTTTATTAAAAATACATTTTCAATATAATCATTTTATACTTACTTTCATGAAACTTTTTAATAACATAATAACTTGAAATTTTAATAAAACATCAGATTTACCGATTCATAGTTACCCATTTACAACATTAAAATTTCATATTTACTCATTTTCCTACTTTAATAAAATATAAACTAGAGATAACACGTGACAACACTACATTCATTCTCATTAAATTTTTCTCGCTTCTCTATCATATTAATAATCATATTATGTAAGGCCCTGTTCCCGGGCACCTCACAGTTGGTCATTCGTTGCACATAAACAAATTAATAAACATTTCATTAAATAAACAGCGGAATTATGTGAGCAAAAACCATCCTCTATTATTAAAAAGACACTGTTGTTAAGCAATACAACAATGTTAAAGCTACAAAAGATTGTTTAATTGCATTACAAAACAACAATATCATGGCTTAAGAATGGATGTCAGACTTCCCCTGTCGAGTAGCTTCACCCTCGTGCCATCTTCAGCAACAATTACCTGCCAACTGAAAATGTATAAAAGTCAGCGTTGCTGAGTGAGTTCTAGTTTTGTAAGTATTAAAAATATTTTGTGTAATGTATATATATGAAAATACTCTTTTTGTAAAAATACATCTCTTACATCTTGTACGTGAGCACACGTTAACTATACAACAGGGTAATGCTTTCTTTCTTTACTGTATGCCTTGTTTATTTTGTACTCTTTTAACTTTATCTTTCACTGTCTATGTGGACCAATGAGCAATACCCTAAACTATGTGCACGGAGAAACTGGTGTTGGGCCCCCTACAGTCTATAGTCTGAATTACTGTGTACAAGGCCGGCCCAGGGTCACCTAGGGCATGCTACAAAGGTCCGCCAAATCTCAAATGATTGGCCCTGTGAGCAGAAGGGGTAGCTGACCCGCATCACAGTTGAGCTAATGCCAACATGGTCGTGCACCTCCTATATGCTTGCAAGACTTGTTAACTTTTTCAATTAAGTTTCACTTCTCTTTGTTATTTCTCTTTCACTATGTTAAAGATAATACTTGCATTTATGATCATAAGCACACCACATAAGTCACATAATACTAATTACTATAATCATAGGAACAACTTATAATAATGCAAATATAATAATAATTAAAAACCGTAAGTCAAACTTGGGTCAAACTATAATGATTCTGTTTGCCCAAAATTTCAGAAAAATTATTCTAAGGGTCTAGACGCATGGGCACTATTTGGGCGCTTCTGCCCTGTTCAGACATTTTGCCACTATGGTGAGACTTTCAACATAACCCTATCACCCACCTGGAACTCAATCGGTCTACGTCTCTTATCGGCATACGACTTCTGTCTATCTTTAGCTGCCTTCATATAGGCTTTGATCTTTTCTAGTTTCTCAGTCGTAGCCTCGATCATCTCAATGCTTCCCAACTCTTTCTGACCAATGTCACCCCAACAGACGGGTGTCCTACATCTTCTACCGTATAGCATCTCGTATGGTGGCATGCCAATGCTGGCATGATAACTGTTGTTGTACGAGAATTCGGCTAACGGCAGATGGTCGTCCCAACTTCCTCCGAAATCGATCACGTACGCTCGAAGCATGTCCTCAAGTGTCTAGATCGTCCTCTCAGACTGACCGTCCGTCTGAGGATGGTAAGCCGTGCTGATGTGTAGCCTCGTCCTCATCGCATCGTGGAATTTCTTCCAAAATTTAGATGTAAACCGAGTGTCACGATCAGATACAATAGACACTGGCACACCATGACGAGCTACAATCTCTTTGATAAATGGATCCACGAGCCTCTTAGAAGAATACGTCTCTCGGATTGGTAGGAAGTGACCACTCTTCGTCAAACGGTCAACTATCACCCATGGCATCATACCCTTTCGGGGTACGTGGTAGCTTCGTAATGAAGTCCATGGTGATATGCTCCTACTTCCACTCAGGTATATCCAACGGTTGGATTTTCACGTACGGCTTCTTGTGTTCCGCCTTCACCTGCAAATAGGTAAGGCACTTACTCACACACTCCGTTACGTCACGCTTCATACCCGGCCACCAGTAGTCTTTCTTCATATCGTGATACATCTTGGTAGCACCGGGATGAATGGAGTATCGAGTCTTATGGGCCCCGTCCATGATCCTTCCACGTAGATCCCTGTAACGAAGAATCCACATTCGCCCATATCGGGTTCTAACACCGAAAGTGTTTTCACCCAACTCCGCGACCAGACCTCTTATTCTTTCAGAGTTAAGACGATCTTCTTTCAGAGCCTCGTCTTGAAACTCCTTGACCTGTGTCATCAAGTCAGAGGTCATAATCAGCTGATAAGCCTTCACCCGAATCGGCTCAGGTCTCTCCTTTCGGCTAAGGGCATCTGCCACCACGTTGGCCTTGCCCGGATGGTAATAGATCTCGCAATCGTAATCCTTTATGAGCTCCAACCATCGTCTCTGCCTCATATTTAAGTCTTTCTGCTCGAAGAAGTACTTCAAGCTTTTGTGGTCTGTGAAGATGGTGCACTTCGTCCCGTTAGGTAATGCCACCAAATCTTCAATGCAAAAACCACCGCAGCTAGTTCTAGATCGTGCGTGGGATAGTTGGTTTTGTGGGTCTTCAACTGTCGGGATGCGTAGGCTATCATCCTTCCACGTTGCATCAATACGCAACCTAGCCCAGAATAAGATGCATCCGAATACACCACTAAGTCTTCACTTCCCTCGAGCAATGTCAAGACAGGAGCTTGTGTAGGTCTCGTCTTCAACTCCTTAAAAGCACTCTCCTATTATGGACCCCACACGAACTTTACAATCTTTCGAGTTAACTTTGTCAAAGGTGAGGCTATCTTGGAGAAGTATTGAATAAATCTCCTGTAGTAGCCCGCCAACCCCAAAAAGCTACGAATCTCAGATGGCGTCTCTGGTGACTTCCATTGCATCACCACCTCAACCTCTGCCGGGTCTACCATTATCCCTTCAGCATTAACGACATGACCTAAAAATTGAACCTTGCGCAACCAGAAAGCACACTTGGAGAATTTGGCATACAACTTCTCTCTCCTAATGTCTCCAACACCTCGCGTATGTGGTCGGCATATTCTTCCTCGCTCCTAGAATAAATTAGGATATCATCAATGAGTACTATTACTGATTTATCTAACATTGGCCGACACACTTAGTTCATCAAATCCATAAAGGCAGCTGGCGCGTTAGTCAATCCGAAAGACATAACGAGAAACTCATAGTGTCTATAGCGCGTGCGAAAAGCTGTCTTAGGAATGTCCTGCTCCTTCACCTTCAGTTGATGGTAGCCAGATCGAAGATCTATTCTTGAGAACCAACTGCCACCATGGAGCTGGTCAAACAAGTCATCAATCCTTGGTAATGGATACCAATTCTTCACTGTTAACTTGTTCAGCTCTCGGTAGTCGATGCACATTCGTATACTACCATCCTTTTTCTTTACGAACAATACCGGAGCACCCCAAGAAGAGATACTCGGCCTGATAAAACCCTTATCAAGCAACTCCTGCAGTTTCTCCATTAACTCCTTCATCTCTGTTGGATCCAACCGATACGGTGCCTTAGCGACAGGCTGAGCACCGGATATCAAGTCAATTTGAAATTTGATTTCGCGATCTGGTGGCACACCTGATAAGTCCTCTGGAAACACATCAGGAAAGTCACACACCACTGGCACATCGGGCAATTGTGGTGTTGACGTGTCCACATCCTTCACGTAGGCCAAATAAGCACTACATCCACGTCTCATGCATTTTCCCTCCAATGCCATCGAAATCACCTTTAGAATCATAGTAACACGATCTCCATAAACCGTCACTAAACTTCCATCGGGTGCAACTATCCGAATCATCTTTTTGCGACATATGATGTTTGCTTCATAGGTTGCTAACTAATCCATCCCTAGCACTACATCAAATCCACCTAGGGGCATCATATGTAACTTAGCAGCAAACCTATGACCTTCTAATTCTATGGCACAATCTTCTATCACCTCAGTAACTCTAGTGGACTTACTGATAGCAGTTTCTACGTCAAAAGGCTCACTAATACTCCTACTGCTAGCAGACAACTTAGCACAAAAGTTAGTAGAAATAAAACTCCTACTAGCACCAGAATCAAACAATAAAGAGGCACAAGTTTGATTTACTAGAAACATACCTGACACGACATCGGGATCCACTCTGGCTTCCTCCCGGGTCATTGTGTAAGCTCTAGCACTTGCCCTCTGCCCTCCTTCCTTCGGCTTCTTCTTCGCCCAAGAGCTCTCCGCCCTCGGCTTCTTGCAGTCTTTTGTCGCGTGGCCCTCCTCGCCATAGTTATAACACTTCAGCACCCTACAGTCTCTACGATGTGGCCGGGCCTGCCACACCTGAAGCATACATTCAGCCCCAACCTACACTCGCCGATATGCTCCCTTCCACACTTGCCACACTTCTTCTACCCCGAGCTTGTCGACACCCTACGATCATCCACCTTCGTCCTCTTGTTGTTTGGGGTAAAACCACCATGCCTAAACCTCTTCCCATTCCAGCTTTTATCACCACCACTCGTCTTCTTCACCTCCACCACAATCTCCTCTCGCTCATCATACAACCTGCCCGCCAAGTCCACCACTGATCGAAAGGTACCTGGCTGAGCAGCAATCAAATGCCTGCGAATATCAGTCGGCAGTCCTTGGATGTACCTCTTGATCTTCCTTGACACCGGCGTCACCTGATTCGGTACCAGCCTTGCCATTTCATTAAATTTGGTGGTGTACTGTTGGTGGGTCATGGTTCCCGCCTCGAGTTGTAGGAACTCCCTCTCGATCTTATCGAGTTCCCTGTGAGGGCAGAATTCCTCAATTACCAATTGCTTCAGCTCTTTCCATCGTATCTTCCCGATGGCTCTGGCACCCTCAGCTTGGACAATGTTGTCCCACCAACACACCGCTGAGTCAACAAAGGAGTGAGTTGCGAACTTCACCTTCTGGTCTTCGCGACACTCACTGATTTCCAACACCGCCTCCATTTCCCTTACCCAGCGGTGAGCGATAGTAGCATTGCCATTACCATTAAAGGCCGGGGGCTTGCACCTTTGGAATGCCCCATAACTGTATCCCTTGGTCGTCACCCCTGCTACGCCATCCTCCTCTTCGTCAGACAATATAGTCTCAGGCTCTAGTCATTCTTCCTCCCCCTTGCTTCCCTTGCCCGTGGACCCCTTCTTATTCTCCTTCTCCTTTCTCTCCTTGCTCCTTACAGCCCTGATGACTTCGGTCACTACAGATGGTAAGACTGTCTGCACGACCTGGTGCACTTCATCAGCAATCGCCTCCCTAGCTGAGGCGTTCAGGCTGGCATTCTCATTCTCCTCACTTCGGCCATGAACCTCAGGGTTCTCACGAGCCGTCTTGGGAGTCTTAGGGCGTGTTTGATACCATCTGACCGGGCTGACCCCTGACCCGGCTGACTCGGTCAGTCCGGTCAGGTCGTTTGTTTCCATTGCAATAGGTGCTGACTCGGTCTCCGGTCACTGACCCGGACTTTGATTTCAGATTGTCTGACCCGGTCATCTTCTTCATCGACTGCTTCATCTTCTTCATCGGCCGCCAGGTCAGGTCGTTTGTTTTCATCGACTGCTTCATCTTCTTCATCGGCCGCCCCTCCCCAATCGGCCCTCCTCTCCGTCTCCCCCGCAGGTGCATCGCCTCCGCCCCTCCCCTTGGTCCTCTTCATCTTCAACGGCCAGCAGGTGCTCGCGACCCCGCCCTCCCCAATCGGTCCTCTTCCTCCGTCCCTCCCCTTAATTTTCAACTGAAGTTGAACCTAGGGTTTCCATCATCTTCAACCTCTGTTGTTGCTGTTTCTCAATCACAAAATTCCCGATTCTTTCGGGTTATCCGTATACAAATTCATCCAATCGAGGTAAAATTTCATATATATTGGTTGTTGATTCATCAAGATAATGAAATTGAAGGATGTTTGGATTCAATTACTTGTTTTAAAGTCGCAGTGATTGGGTTTTGTGTATGTAGATGTGTATGTAGATGTATTTGCATATAGATGTGTATATGCAAATAGCCAAGTTTCAGTCAGATGCTAAATCAAACAGCCAAGTTTCAGTCAGATGCAGACTCAGTCAGAACTTCTTACTGGGTCAGCTTCTGACTCGGTCAGATCTTACTCAGTCAGCACAATCAAACAGCCCCTAATTCCTAGTCACACGTGGCCGACCTCTGCCTCTAGAAGCCTTGGAAGACTTTTGTCCAGCCATTTCCTAGACGCTATAAGATTCAAACACTAACACAGTCATTCAAGGTAATAGCTCAGTTTATGTCAAGTATAGTAAGTCCCTAATGACAGTGGTCAGTTATGATTAACCACTTACTTTACTCTTCACACCCCAAACATTTCCTATCCTGACTACATCAGTTTCTAAATCTACTAAGAACACATAAGTCAAATAGCACACGCGCATAATACTGATTAACTTTAAGAAAAGAAATACCTGATGGCACGTAGCTACTCAGGCTGACATCCCTCTTTCTGTCCCATTTTCAGTTTAAGTTTAGGTTTCTTTTAAAAGTATTTACCCATTTCACTTAAACTTTGGCTCTGATACCAACTTGTAAGGCCTCGTTCCCGGGTACCTCACAGTTGGTCATTCATTGCACATAAACAAATTAATAAACATTTCATTAAATAAACAGCGGAATTATGTGAGCAAAAACCATCCTCTATTATTAAAAAGATACTATTGTTAAGCAATACAACAATGTTGAAGTTACAAAAGAATGTTTAATTGCATTACAAAACAACAATATCATGGCTTAAGAATGAATGTCAGACTTCCCCTGCCGAGTAGCTTCACCCTCGTGCCATTTTCAGCAACAATTACCTGTCAACTAAAAATGTATAAAAGTCAGCGTTGCTGATTGAGTTCTAGTTTTGTAAGTATTAAAAATATTTTGCGTAATATATATATATATGAAAATACTCTTTTTGTAAAAATACATCTCTTACATCTTGTACGTTAGCACACGTTAACTATACAACAGGGTAATGTTTTCTTTCTTTAATATATGCCTTGTTCATTTTATACTCTTTTAACTTTATCTTTCACTGTCTATGTGGACCAATGAGCAATACCCTAAACTATATGCGCGGAGAAACTGGTGCTGGGCCCCCTACAGTCTATAGTCTGAATTACTGTGTATAAGGCTGACCCCGTCACCTAGGGCATGCTATAAAGGTCCGCCAATCTCAAATGATTGGCCCTGTGAGCATAAGGGGTAGCTAACCCGCATCATGTGAGCTAACGACAACATGGTCGTGCACCTCCTATATGCTTGCAAGACTTGTTAGCTTTTTCAATTAAGTTTCACTTCTCTTTGTTATTTCTCTTTCACTATGTTAAAGATAATACTTGCATTTATGATCATAGGCACACCACATAAGTCACACAATACTAATTACTATGATCATAGGAACAACTTATAATAATGCAAATATAATAACAATTAAAAACCCTAAGTCAAACTTGGGTCAAACTATAATGATTCTGTTTGCCCAAAATTTCAGAAAAATTATTCTAAGGGTCTAGACGCATGGGCACTATTTGGGCGCTTCTGCCCTGTTCAGACGTTTTGCCACTATGCAGACGTCTGGACTTGACTTAGTCTCTTTTTCACTTAGACGCATGGGCCTGTTTAGGCGCATGGGCCCTATTCAGACGGTTCAACACTTAGTCGTTTAGGGAATCCCAGACGCATGGGCACTATTTGGACGTTTGTCCCTCACTTAGGCGCCTGAGTCAAAACCTCAGACGCATGGGTTACTGTTCAGGCGGTTGGGCTTGCACTTAGAATTTTCTAAGACATTTCTAGACAGCTGGGGTACTGTTCAGGCGGTTGGGCCCTGTTGAGACGTTTGGGCCTACTTAGCCTATTCTAAGGTAAATTTCAGACGGTTGGGGGTACTGTTTAGGTGGTTGGGCAACCTGTTTAGCATGTTTTAACATATTATCAATCCCAATCATTGTTCTTACATGTTCTAAGCTTAATAACTCTACTCTAAGTAAAACTAACACCTAATGTGACAACTGGCCTCAAGGTCACTATTCTAAACCCTAATTTACTTGCATCATCACCCATCTTATGAGTACTAATAATAGAAACAATTTAACTATATCAATAATTTAGAATCATCAATTGCTATTATTTACATTTTATGATTTTATGTGATTTTTATGAATTTTAGTTATTTCAAGTCTTACCTTTTAGAAACTTAGTGCCCGGGAATGTTAATTAGTCACCCTAGCAAAACTAAATCTTAATTGGAACAATTAAAATGTGTACATACACACACATAATTCGGGCATAATGCATGCATGATCATGCATAACACTTAAATAGCTAACTAAATTAATACCATCCATTATACTACATAACAAATAACACTACATAATACTAATTTCTAATAAAATTTAAAATTAAAACACACCACATCACAAGACAAGGATTCGGCCGCCCCATGTCCACCAATCCCCTCCCCTCTACCACTTTTGATCCATTCAAACACATCATCTCTTCTACCCACTCTCATTTCATGCAACTCTTACCAACCTTTCCTCTCACCCTCTTCTCTCTCCCTCTCGGATTCTATCACAAAGAAACACACCCACAACCGAAAACCTCTCTACTACAGCCTCATTATTCGAAGAACAACATCAAGCACCATCGGCCAACATCAAAACCGCAAGAAGGAGAAGCTTTGTGAGCTTTTGGGTGCACGTTTCCACTTTGATCGACCTCTCCAGCCCTTGTTCAAGATTCTCCAGCCTTGTACAAGGAGTTTCAAGCCACCCACGACCAACTACATCCTCCAAACCGTGAGCTACATCAAGTGTAAGCTTCATGTCGCCGGTTTTGGTCATTTCGCATGTTTGTCTTAATTTTTCACTCAAAAACCTTACCATATCTTGTTCTAACAGAAGTTTGCTGCTACCACCTTGTTCTTGGAGAGATTTTCACGTTCTTGAAGGTATCATACTAGTAAAGCATGTCAATCTATAGGTGTAACACGAGTTACACCTAGAAAACCCTCTTTTTGGGTGATTCTCACCATCTAACTTGTGCATCTTGAAACTCCATGAAGAAAAACATGTAACCTGTTTTGTTATAGTTCATAAGACTTCTAATAACCTGTTTTGAATGTTACAAATGGGTGTACACCATGAATGGGAGGTTATAGCATAAGTACACCTTGAAAAATCCTTCTTTCTACATGTAACAACACCCTCTAAGCATTTGTTTGAAAACCCTCTCAAACAAGGGTCATAACCTGCACAAGAACAACTCTTAAACAACCTAATAATCTTATTTTTAAGTTAAATAAAGTTTTGGTAATGTTTAAACCCAAGTTACAATAATTTACACATGTGTAATGGTCGGTTATGATATTTTCACCATATTTGTAGTCTATGGATGTGTAGAACAACTAGGCCACGATTTGGGACTGAAATTTCAGAACTTTTTGATGAATGTTAAATGTGTTATTAATGGTTAATCTCTGGAAATGAAATACATGTTAAGATTAGACCCATTTTAGTCACTTTCGGGACCCGAAAACATGGAAAAACAACTTAAAAACAAGAAAGCTTGGGATATAAACTTTTTAAAGATAATTCCAGGTTAATTAAGGATTAATAAAGTGTTCTGGAGTCAATGGGAAATTTTAGTGGTCAAATGGGTAATTTAAATGGATTTTTAAGTAAAAACGGGTACTAACCGGGTGACTTTTTTGAGGAAAATCTAAGAAATATGGGTATAGAGTTAAAAATTATAAAAACCATGTTATTTCAGTAGGTTAAGTAAGAAAATAACTTATAAATTAGAAAATTTGGTCAAACGAGCTTTTAAATGCTCAAATTCGGTTAAAAACGCGTTTTAACGGGTTAAACACAAAAACGAGGCTTTCAACTACTAGAGGCAAAAATTTCATAATCAAATGACTAGAAACTTAGGAAAATGTCTTTAAAATGTTATCTATTGGTATAAGATTCAAAAACATGGAAGTTCATAGGTAACCGTTAAAACCCTTCGGTTTTACCGTAACCGGGAACGTTAAACACGTAAGTAATAAATCGAACCTGTATTCTGAAAATTTGTGTACATTTTCTTAAAAATAAGTTAGTTTAAGGTCATGAACCTAATTTTGGTTATAAAAGTCATCTAATACAAGAAAACCAAACTTGATGGTAGAAACTGTCAATTTTAAAACTTTAGGGGCTAAACTGTAAAATTTTGCCAAACTTCATAACCGAATCAAATGAGCCCAATAATCACTTGACCAGCATATTTACCCTATATTCTTAACTTAATAGTGTAAAATCCTTGATTGTATGAGAAAACTGGACTTTCCATAAAAGGAAACTTTCTATGCAAACCCTAATCGAATCAAAGCCGAATCCGACAAACTAAGACTTAGACACACTTGTTGCACCTTAAATAGGTTTAGAGAAGTAGCTAATCACTTGATATATTCATGTTAGGGTGCTAGACTTGAGACACTCCCGGCACACGAAGAGTACTTTTGCTTAACACCTAAGGTGAGTTCTAGTGATCCCTTTTTACTACTGTTTTGGGATAAAACATGCTCTGTTATTTTATGAACTATAATTGTGCTTTACTTGATGCTTTTATGTGGTATTTATGGATACCTGCTGATACTTACATCATGATCATTAATTCTTTTGTGAACCGCTTGTTTTATGTGGATAGATCTATTTGGGGAAACCCCCACACATAGTGGCTCCCGCCACAGGGAGGTACCCCACTGAGATCCTGAGGGGTCGGTTGTGGCATGTGACAGGTTTTGCTAAGAAACTATGGTGAACCATCCGGGCAGGTAGGGTTCACTGGTTTGGGGCTCAATTCTCCCCTTTTGGGGGTTAACCGGTTAAACACAACTTTCGAAGAGGCTAACCAGGATTGAGTGCAGGGTTGATTGTGATACTCCCACGAAAATGAACTATGATTCTTTCCTTCTTATCAAATGAAAATTTTGTTAAGTACAATTGTTTTTAATTCTTTAAGCACTTGAATTCACCAACTTTTTAGTTGACATAAATTTCTTTTTGAGCATGTTTCAGGTAATCCATGAAGAGATCTTAGCTACTGTTGAAGACCTAGACCTATCCCCGAGACCATGGCATTGGCTTAATTTTGCTTATTGAATGATTTTAATGATTGAAAACTTCTGTTAAACAATACAATCTGTTTTTATGTTGACTGTATAACTAATTTAGGGGCTAGATCTGTTTCTAGCCCCGGTTCCCTTTGAAACTTTAAATGCCATGTGATATTCTCTTCTTTGAGCTCTTGTATTGGTTTGTTTTCGCTGCCATATATTGTTGCTACTCTGTGACGTCCCACCCTACCTGGGCCCGGGGTATGACACCTAACCACCATAAGAACATTATCCTACACACATAGATACATACGGGTGTTCAAAATAATCTTTGTAAAAACGGTTTTACATACATTTTCAGCCCCAAAGAATTAAAACAAGTAAAAATACGGGGTCTAGAACTCACCTTGTACCACTTTGGGTGTGTCTTCCTTTTTAAACCCGTGTGCAATAAGTTCGAACACCTAAAACCCACCATAAACACACACACCCGAACACACACAAACATATAAGCACATAACCGAGACTAGAACTATTTATAACTTCACAACACCAAGAATTCTTACCAAAAACTTCGAAGTTCTTGCTTCTTCTAAAACTTCCAAGAGTTTTCCTGCTTTCTCTCTCTCTCAAGAACAAAATGAAAGAAGTGTGCAGGCAAGAGTGGGCGGCCATGCCCACTTTTGTACCAACTTTTTGACATTTTTCCATTTTGACCCTTTTAACCCCTTTACTTAGGTTAACTTACATTTTATCTCTTTTCCTTTACTTTTATTCTTTCTTCATATCATTAAGAATAACCGGATGTTACATATTAATTACTAAATATTATTTAATTTTTTAGATTAACATAGTTTTTTAATAAAATTAAGAAAGAAATCTTTTTATGAATGTTATTTCTAATACAACAAATTCTTGTAAAATAATATTTTTTCTAAAACATCAAACATTTTTAAAAATACACAATATTTTAAAAGTGGAGTTTTTAAAAAGTAAAACTTTTATAAATTAAAAATAATTAAATTAGAGGTTATAATAAGAAGGTTTCTAAAAATGATATTTTTTGATAAAACGTTTGTTTTAAAACAAAATTTTTTATTCTATTTACAATAAGAAAATTTTCAATCATAACTTATTATAGAATATCATTTTATAATTAACAAAACTTCTTGATTTTAGTATCTTATTTATTTAACATGTATAATACATGAGTTTATTAAAACTAATGTTGTATAAATACATGAGTTTATTAAAACTAATGTTGTATAATTAACCACGTTAACTTCATAGATCATTGTACTTTATATGGTCTATTTCTTTGAAGTATCTAATTAAACAAATTAACATACGATCGTTGTTTAATAATAAAGAAATCAACTAGCAAAGACTATGAGGTTTCCTAAAACTTATCCACATAAAACATCGTGTGCCTTTTGATATAATGCTTTCTACTAATCTTTGTTAAACGAGTTGCACTTTTAAGCCTTGCCAAGCCTCACCAACATGAGTTCATTGTTTTCCCTTTAGGGTCTTGTGCACATTAAGTCGACTCAATAACAAACTAGCTAAAACCTTAACTGTCACACCCTCGCTTATAGCGGAAACACGAGGATGCGACGGACGGGATCGTCATAACACTTGGTATAATTACAGAGACATAATATGTGCAAAATCCTCGTGTCATGACGTCGCCCGACACAATGGTGACTTGTGTCGTGGTTAGTCAGTTCCACGACTATCATAGTCTTAATAATTCTAAAATCCATATACACAGTGTTCAAATATAACAGTAAATGATAAACAATACAAATGCAATCTATTGAAAGCCTGAGGGTCTCTGCTAAGGCATCTGCTCTAGCTATCCTCTTTGATTATGATCACCTGAAAAGATATGCTCAAAAATGTCAACAATTATGTTGGTAAGTTCCGCAGGTTTAAATTGAAAACATGTGATGCTGTATAGAATTTGATATGGAATCATACTGCAAGCACAAACCACATAACATGTGTTTAAAGACAACCAAACCTAATGACGTTATGCATATAAATCTGACGGAATATATTCACCCATGGCCTGATTGCTGGCAGCTGTAGTCGGTAACTCACAAGTTAAACCGATCTGTCGAGGGTGGGGTGTCAACCCAGTAGTACTACCAATACCTAACCGTTGGTTCCCAAACCCGGGAATTAATGGTTGTAAGAATCATAGAATAACACCGTGTATGCATGCAAAACAGTATCACATTGATTCCAAGTATGAAAACAGAATATACAGTGTACAGCATTGAAAACGGGTGAGCATACTTTTCCTCCATTGATTGAAAACAGTAAAAACTTGTATAAACATAAAAAGGGGCCACGAAACTCACCTTGAATTGATGTAATGTATATGAACAAGAACTTCAAAGAATTAAGCAATGCACGATCAAGCACGATCAATACCTATTATTAATTTTAACTAAGTCTTTAAAATGTGTTTATTGCGAATAAATATATTTGGTAAGATTCGGGTTGGTTTGGTTTAACACGTGACACGTACACAATGGGTGTATATATGTTTACAAGATTAAGTTTGAAATTAACGTTAAATCAAGGATTAGAATTATGGGGTTTTAAATAGGTATTAAGTTTACAAAGTATTTATTTGCATTTTGATTCCATTAGGAAGATTATACATGTATGTTTAAATATTTTAGAATGATATAGAAATGATAAGGTTTAATATGTAATTTATAATTATCTAAGGATAATTATAAATAGTATTTTGATTAATAATAAGATATTAATCTTATTATTAGTTACAATATATTTTATAAGAAATAATCTACAATTTCATTTGTAAATAATTTGTGAATTTATACAGTATATTAATATAGTGTCCATTTTTATAAAAACAATTATTTATAATATTTATAAATAATTTATGTATGACTTCTATGATTTTCGTGATTATTTCATAGTTATACACGGTCTAGAATCCATTTTATAAAAATAAGTATTTTTAATGTTTATAAATAATATTTTATAAAAATTTATTAAGGTTTTTAAATAAAATAAATTTACAGAAAATAATTATATAGGATTTAAAATATGGGAGATTTATAATATTTGTTTTTATAATTTTTAGGAATTTTTGTATATTTTTAAAATGATTAAAAAGCTTTTAAAAAAATAAAAGAGGTTGCCCGGGGTCGAACCCGGGACCTCTCACCTGCCAACACACGCACCAAACCAGTGAACCAAGGCTCTAAGCCGCGTTATGAACCAGTTCCATTTCGTTTTAAACAGCTTTCACCCATTTCACCCATTTCCCCCAAACCCGTACGAGCCCTAATTCGATTTGATCCAAATTGAAGATCAAATCGATGTTAATCATAAAATTAATGTTAGGGCTTTTAATTCCTATGTAAAATCGAGTATATAGGTATGTTCAATTACCTGTTTCGAATTGATTTGATGATAAGAACAATGAAGAACAAGCCGCGATATAACCCGAAATCGAATGATGATCAAACGATGATGAAAACCAAATTGCTTGCACAGGAAGCTTCGAATTAGGCTTATAATCAAAAGCCCTATGTTTAATTCGAGTTTTGAAACACTGAAGTTGGTGTTCGAACAGTTGCAGGTCGCGATGGAAGATGATGATTGAATTCGTTTGTTTTGTGTGTTTTAGATGGAATTGAAAGTTGCACACGATTAGGATCAGTTATATAGTCGCTCAGGTTCAATTAATTAAACGAATTATTGGCATTAGTGGTGATCGTGGTGGTTTCTTTCGGCCGAGTGGAAGTGGGTCGGTTTAGTGGGTTAGGTCATTCAATTATTCAAATTAAGGTGGTCCACGAGTTCGAATCCTCCACGCGATGCTGTCGGGAGCAATTGATTGAGCAAAATCCACGTTAATTTGGGTGTAGTAGCCTCGCCGGAGCCGCGGCCGGTGGTCGGAATCCGGTACCGGAGATCGGGGAGAGAGAAAGCAGTTTTTAAACATATTTACATAAACGGTCCCTGCGGTTTCCTAAGTTTGTTATTTCATGTGTAAGCTTTTAAAACAACTTTTAAAAATGACACAAGCACCCCTGAACTTATAAATTAAATTTTTATACATTTTTTTTAATTCATTGTTATTATTATTCTTATTATTATTATTATTATTATTGTTATTATTATTATTGTTATTATTATTATTTGTTATTATTATTATTATTATAATTTTTGTAATTATTGGAATTAGTAACGTATTAAACTTAATCGTTTTATAAAAATACGGGATGTTACAGTCTCCCCTGCTTTAGGAAATTTCGTCCCGAAATTTTAATCACGAGGAGACTGAAACAAAAAGATATGGGTACTTAGATTTCACTTGGTCCTCACGTTCCCAGGTGAACTCTGGGCCACGTTTAGATTCCCAGCGGACTTTGACAATAGGTATCTGGCTTTGTTTCGTTTTGTATAGAAACTTTTACAAGATTCTTGACATAATGTATGCCAATTTGAACTCTTCCAGAGAATCGCGAGACTCTCTTTGAGATTTGGCATATGAAACGTTAGAACACGATGACGAGTTACCATGGTATGTTAGACTTATAATCACAATTTCCAGAACATAATTTCGTGACAAGGTGAAGTCTAGAAATCATTGAAAGACCAGCAATGATAGAAAGGTTACCCGTTGGAATTTAAGAATCCTCAAACGTCACCATATGAAACGACCTTAACGCATCTTTTGTGAATATGTATTTCTCCTTTGACCAACCATTGGTCTAAGAATAATACGCTATGCGAAGATCTTGGAATGAGTTCACAACAAAATGAATCAATCATTCAAAATAACGATTGATGTTTTAACGTCATACCATGGTATATGACAGGTACAGGTTAATTTCTCGACGTTGTGAGATAATGGGTTTGCTATTACGTAAAGATTACTCTGAACCTTTCCTTGGTAGGTAAACTTGATAGCATTGCTGATCAAGTGGGTGAGAATTCGTCTAATCCGTAAAACATCACCAATAACCTCTACTGGGAGATCACCTCTTCTTGGCCTAAATTTTATGGCCTCCAACCTCATAACTCCTGACTCAACTTTGGAAAAGTCGAGGATGTCACTAGTAAGTTGAAGGACTAGATCACCAGAAGACAACATGACACTCAAAAGTTGTTTCTGATCTTTATCAGGTTTTATTGTTGATAGAATTTCTGCCATGCTAACGACCCCTGATAATGGAGATCTTATCTCGTGTGACATGGTTGCTAGCATTTGTTTTGCTCTCATCGTTTCCTCTATAATATGAATAGTTTTATTAAGTTCTGTCTTTTTGGCCTTCTGCACAGCTATTTCTTCCCTTAGTTTTGCCATCTTTTCTCTCTTTTTCACCTGATCAGTGATTTTCATGCCCATGTAATCAACACCAAATTTTTCTCCCCATCTTTGCTGAACACGGGTTCAACATATATTAAGAATGTTTTGGCTCCAAATAACTCAGTCTTAAAAGTAATTCCTCTCTTTGCTGGCAACTCTCTCCAGAACTTCTCTTTTAAAGTCTTGTTGTTCAAATCCAAGATAGAATTTTAATGATTTTCAAGGTTAAGGATTCAAAAGCGAATCTAGAAGTGACGCAAACAATTGGTAAAGTATTTTGTAAACATGTTTTGCAAGGTAGCAATATCTAAGTAAGTTTACATACGCAGTTCAACAAACCATGAGTTCAGCTGAGAACATTTACATGACTAGAAAGTCACGTTCATAAATTGATAATATCTTCAGCAGAGGAATTGTTTAGGAAGACTACCATCACACAATCACGTTTCGATGATAACTTCAAATGAAAGTTGATAAGTAAGGAATAAATGTTTTCATATAGCTAGGTCAAAATATGAGGATAAAAGGGAGGGAAATTGATTTAAGAAGTTTAAGTGCTCCAAACTTGGAATCAAAATCAACTTAATACGATCGGGTCTCCTTTCAGGTTTAGAGATCATGCTTTGGCTTGATAGGTCGAATTACCAACATTGGTTCACCCTTCAAGTTACTTCATCCTTCTCGTTACGTAATTACAACCAAGGTAAGTTGAAGATCAAGAGTTGAGATCAGTCAACAAGGTATGGAATTCATGCTTATCTTGATAATAACAAGAAAGCAATCGAAGGTTGACATTTGTCACCAAAATACGGGTTTCAACCCTATTTTGGTGAGATCATATCATTTGTGAAATGTAAATTCCAATGAGATTAATTGAAGTCAATCCTCAAGATAAGGAAGTCACCCTAATCCAGAGGATGAAATTTCACAAAACAAACAAATGGAAAAACCATTTATCGTAATAGAGATTCATCAAAGTAAGGGAATCTCCCCTGCTTTGATACGGTAGAATCATTTAGGAGATACGAGTGTTCTTAGTCATAGGTTGTCTTGAAAACTCTTGCGTTTCCCACGGTGCAAGCGGTATGAAGTTTAACTTAACGACGAAAGGAAAATTAGTATCAATTAGGAATTCGGAAAATTTCAAGTTACATCAGTGTATCAAAGGAAAAATCATGATTACAAGCTTAAGATCGAAGTTCGAGATAGCAGAATTTGTTATGATGGTGTTCAAATTTTGAATAATTTAAATCAGAAAGGCGAAATCAAGGACAAGAAATGATTCGACATCACAATGAGATGTGAACATTCGATTCACAATCGAAAGGAATATATGGACTTCTCAGGATAGTACCTCCACAACAAGGCAATAATAATATACATTTCATCATTATAAATCCTAAGGTTTCAAGCGCGTAAGTAACACCCCAAATAAGCAAATACTCATAGTCTAGATGGGTCTAAACATAAAGTACGAAGTAACTAGAGATGACTTTTCCAGTCGTTATTTCTCCATTAGTGCCCGTGTGACGTTAGTCCTGGTCGTCATCACTGCTGGAGGAACTAGAGAGACTCGGGGGTAGATCGGGATAGTTGCCCCCTAAGTTGGTCTCGTCGGCGGGCGGCCAGATCTTAATCCGGTTTGCCGGGAACCCTCTAATTCGAGTCGTCCGTCTCAAGGATCCTCCGTTGTTCACTTGTTGGGGTCTTGCCTCGAGGGCATTCCTTGCAACCGTAGATGCTATAGGAACTACAGGTGCAGCAGGGTTAGGTTCCACAGGATTAATCGGTGCAGTAGCGACAGCAGGTAGAGTGTGCACAACAGGGTCTATGGGTTCTTCCTCTTCAAACGAGTCTGGTGCATCAAGCATCACCTCCTCAGGGTTAGATTTTCTATTAGAAGACGTTTGTACTAGATATGCTAAGAGAATCTTTTCAGGCTTCGATTCGTTTTCAGAAGAAGTAATAGAAGGACTGATTGAAGACATCATGAAATATCATTAAGATATTTTATGAGATTTGGGGTAATATGAGCTATACAGCATGAAAATGACAATCAGGGATTTGGCATAATAACAATGAGATGTTCCGAGTGTAATCGTTTGATTCGTAAATCAAAGCGAGTACGTCGACTAATCACAGCATTAGGTCAGCCACAACTTTGTTGAAGACATGTGGTTCGATAAGCAGATACTCATCCCACTCTTCCAACCTTGCATGTATTGGGTGGTGAGGCACAGACTTTGACGAGATTTTGAAAACCACGAATAACGATTCAAAGCTCATTTTGAAAATTATTCGATTTAGACTTACAATGCCTTGACTATGATTTAAGATTTGTGTGTGCTTTGATAGGAATCAAAGTATAAAAAGAATCACATATGGTTCCACTCATCAAGTTTCCATAATCCATGCTTCGGTCCATCAAGATCATTATGTAGCCTAGTTTGAGCACATTCTTAGTATACCGGTGATGTTTATATATAGGGTTCCCCGCAGCGTTCCCACCACATCCACGATATACTTTGAATAATACTTAAACTAGTTACATAACATCTTAATTTTCCTTAGCATCATTCTAAAGAATAACGTAATATAAGTTTGATGTGAGCTACCGCAACTTATGTATAGGCGGTTTTACCAGTATATAAATGGCTACAGACAAACCTATACATCGGTTCCACACGGGAATTGATGACTATAGAGAAACATTTCCAAGGTGTAAATAGTTTGATGTGACGTAGTAAGATCCAAAAAGCATATACGTATAGTTTACAACCAAACCAATCCATGCCTCAGTCAATCGAGATCATCACGTAGCCCAGTTTAAACACATTCTTGGTATACCAAGGATGCTTATATATAGGGTTCCCCGCAGCGTTCCCACCACATCCGTGGTATACCTGGAACGATGCCTAAACCAGTTACGTGACATCCGTTTATCCTTAGCATCACTTAACATGAAGGCTCTTAGTAGGACAGGACTTAAATGTTGATAATGTTTGATTGCCTTTAACAAGGACTTATAATGTTTGATTGCCTTCAACAAGGACGTATAATGTTTGATTGCCTTCAACAAGGACTTATATTGTTTGATTGCCTTCAACAAGGACTTACTAGAATTATGACCCTAGCACCCTAGGGTATAGAATAGAAACTTGTGATACTCATGATCGTTACCTCATGGTAAGATTAGCCAGACTTTTCATGCATGGTGAATTACAATTACGTGTGCACCCGTAATGGTAATTTTCCTTGCATGATCACCCTTAGCTTCACTTATCCTAAGTTAACATCATAGTATTATTTAGATTCAACAAGCACAAATTATATGATGTCCTCCTGTCCATGAGCCAATAGTATTCCAATAGTAACATGTAATAGCAAATAAGCATATAAGCACATTATGTCTAATGATAACTGCATATCCGTCATACATTCAGGATTTCAGTCATAACCATGATAGGGTCGGGTGTAAAGTTCTAGTATCAAAGTATCCCACGTAGAAAAACTAAGAGTATTAATGTCTTTCTCAGGATGTTCAGATAACACGTGTACATGTATAAAATCAAGTATGTAGGAACATACTTGTAGATTATTAGGTATATAGGAATATACCTGTATATTAAGTTCATAGACTTAATATATTTGACCCATTTGCCTTGTAGTTTTGTGTATTGACCATAGTTTATCACTCATCCCAGAAATCCCCAGGTAAGCATACCAGGTCTCGCAATGAGATATATGCGATATGCTTGCCTTAGCCCGAAGGCCTTTTGCCAGGAAATCCAGAATACAGGTGTCTATGTGTCACACAAATCATGAAGAACATTTAGGTAAAATCAAATGCACACAGTCCCTAGCATGCATTCTATATGAAGGTTCTTAGGTTATAGTCTAGGTCGAATTCTCCACCTAAATCTCTATAACCAAGGCTCTGATACCAATCTGTCACACCCTCGCTTATAGCGGAAACACGAGGATGCGACGGACGGGATCGTCATAACACTTGGTATAATTACAGAGACATAATATGTGCAAAATCCTCGTGTCATGACGTCGCCCGACACAATGGTGACTTGTGTCGTGGTTAGTCAGTTCCACGACTATCATAGTCTTAATAATTCTAAAATCCATATACACAGTGTTCAAATATAACAGTAAATGATAAACAATACAAATGCAATCTATTAAAAGCCTGAGGGTCTCTGCTAAGGCATCTGCTCTAGCTATCCTCTTTGATTATGATCACCTGAAAAGATATGCTCAAAAATGTCAACAATTATGTTGGTGAGTTCCGCGGGTTTAAATTGAAAACATGTGATGCTGTATAGAATTTGATATGGAATCATACTACAAGCACAAACCACATAACATGTGTTTAAAGACAACCAAACCTAATGACGTTATGCATATAAATCTGACGGAATATATTCACCCATGGCCTGATTGCTGGCAGCTGTAGTCGGTAACTCACAAGTTAAACCGATCTGTCGAGGGAGGGGGTGTCAACCCAGTAGTACTACCAATACCTAACCGTTGGTTCCCAAACCCGGGAATTAATGGTTGTAAGAATCATAGAATAACACCGTGTATGCATGCAAAACAGTATCACATTGATTCCAAGTATGAAAACAGAATATACAGTGTACAGCATTGAAAACGGGTGAGCATACTTTTCCCCCATTGATTGAAAACAGTAAAAACTTGTATAAACATAAAAAGGGGCCATGAAACTCACCTTGAATTGATGTAATGTATATGAACAAGAACTTCAAAGAATTAAGCAATGCACGATCAAGCACGATCAATACCTATTATTAATTGTAACTAAGTCTTTAAAATGTGTTTATTGCGAATAAATATATTTGGTAAGATTCGGGTTGGTTTGGTTTAACACGTGACACGTACACAAATGGGTGTATATATGTTTACAAGATTAAGTTTGAAATTAACGTTAAATCAAGGATTAGAATTATGGGGTTTTAAATAGGTATTAAGTTTACAAAGTATTTATTTGCATTTTGATTCCATTAGAAGGATTATACATGTATGTTTAAATATTTTAGAATGATATAGAAATGATAAGGTTTAATATGTAATTTATAATTATCTAAGGATAATTATAAATAGTATTTTGATTAATAATAAGATATTAATCTTATTATTAGTTACAAAATATTTTATAAGAAATAATCTACAATTTCATTTGTAAATAATTTGTGAATTTATACAGTATATTAATATAGTGTCCATTTTTATAAAAACAATTATTTATAATATTTATAAATAATTTATGTATGACTTCTATGATTTTCGTGATTATTTCATAGTTATACACGGTCTAGAATCCATTTTATAAAAATAAGTATTTTTAATGTTTATAAATAATATTTTATAAAAATTTATTAAGGTTTTTAAATAAAATAAATTTACAGAAAATAATTATATAGGATTTAAAATTATGGGAGATTTATAATATTTGTTTTTATAATTTTTAGGAATTTTTGTATATTTTTAAAATGATTAAAAAGCTTTTAAAAAAATAAAAGAGGTTGCCCGGGGTCGAACCCGGGACCTCTCACCTGCCAACACACGCACCAAACCAGTGAACCAAGGCTCTAAGCCGCGGTATGAACCAGTTCCATTTCGTTTTAAACAGCTTTCACCCATTTCCCCCAAACCCGTACGAGCCCTAATTCGATTTGATCCAAATTGAAGATCAAATCGATGTTAATCATAAAATTAATGTTAGGGCTTTTAATTCCTATGTAAAATCGAGTATATAGGTATGTTCAATTACCTGTTTCGAATTGATTTGATGATAAGAACAATGAAGAACAAGCCGCGATATAACCCGAAATCGAATGATGATCAAACGATGATGAAAACCAAATTGCTTGCACAGGAAGCTTCGAATTAGGCTTATAATCAAAAGCCCTATGTTTAATTCGAGTTTTGAAACACTGAAGTTGGTGTTCGAACAGTTGCAGGTCACGATGGAAGATGATGATTGAATTCGTTTGTTTTGTGTGTTTTAGATGGAATTGAAAGTTGCACACGATTAGGATCAGTTATATAGTCGCTCAGGTTCAATTAATTAAACGAATTATTGGCATTAGTGGTGATCGTGGTGGTTTCTTTCGGCCGAGTGGAAGTGGGTCGGTTTAATGGGTTAGGTCATTCAATTATTCATATTAAGGTGGTCCACGAGTTCGAATCCTCCACGCGATGCTGTCGGGAGCAATTGATTGAGCAAAATCCACGTTAATTTGGGTGTAGTAGCCTCGCCGGTGGCCGGAATCCGGTACCGGAGATCGGGGAGAGAGAAAGCAGTTTTTAAACATATTTACATAAACGGTCCCTGCGGTTTCCTAAGTTTGTTATTTCATGTGTAAGCTTTTAAAACAACTTTTAAAAATGACACAAGCACCCCTGAACTTATAAATTAAATTTTTATACATTTTTTTTAATTCATTGTTATTATTATTATTATTATTATTATTATTATTATTATTATTATTATTATTATTATTATTATTGTTATTATTATTATTGTTATTATTATTATTTGTTATTATTATTATTATAATTTTTGTAATTATTGGAATTAGTAACGTATTAAACTTAATCGTTTTATAAAAATACGGGATGTTACATTAACATTTTCTAAACGAACACAAACATCAAATTTCTTCTTATCCAATGTTCTTTTACTAATCTAAGAGCATTCATGGTAGATTTCTTAAAATTTTATGAGTGAAGTCCTTCAATTATATAAAATGATTGCTATTGGTTGTGTGTGAATGATAAAGAAAATATTATTGTTTATCTATAAATTTAAGAAAACATTGTTCATCCCTTGTAAATTTTTTAATGTGTTTTTAAAGTGGTTTGTGAGTGGATAAAAGAGAAAAAATAATGATAAAAATATAAAAAGTATTATTTAATTAAAAATAAGAGAAAAAAGTAATGATTTTTAGAGTAACTATAAGGATAAAGATAAAAACGCTAATGTGAACATGCTAAAGTAACTCACAAAATACTTATTTTCCAAACTCTATACTTTCTATATAAAAGGTTTTACTTCAAATTTCTAAATACAAAGATCAAGATAAGTTTGATCGTTTAATTCTATTTAGTGTAGTTTCTCAAAATGTCAATTACGCATAACTAGCATTAAGTCCCTGTGTTGCAGCGGGCGCGTAAACCGTGCCAAACCAATGGTACACCACCGCTATTGACCACTAACACCGATAAAATGTTGAATCATGCACGCCCGTTGCAACGTTTTAATATGCAAAATCAAAACTGAAATATAAAACACAACACAGATGTTAAACGGAAAACAATAATGGTAAAAACGTTAAACCGCATACACATATTCCGGCATATTAACTTGAAAATTTTAGACCGAAACGTAAAATAAAAATTCATAAAAGGTGAAAATTATATAGGAGCAAGGTTGAAAGTAAAAAAAAATATTAGAACTTAATATAGAATCTGTAAACTATTATGGTCAAAAGGAAAAAAATTACAACCTATAAAACATCATGTACAAATAAGATTAGAAATGCCAATAATCTTTTGGTCTAGTGGTCAAGAGGAATGTGGGAGGCTTTGCATCTTTTGAAGGTCCAAAGTTTAAACATTGACATGTGTGTATTACTAATTTAGTTATGCTAACAACTAACAAGCCGTTCATAAAAATAAAAGATAAAATTACAGAAAACGTCATTTACGTATGTCAAAAGTTGCGGATTTCGTCCTTTATCTTTAAAACACTCGTTCTTAGTCCTTTATGTTTACAAAACGTTGCCCATTATGTCCTTTAAACAAACGCTCGTTAAATTTTGTTGTTAACTCATATCATGTGAGAAGCACACAAGGGCAAAATTGTCTTTCCACACCCCTATATAAGAAATCCAGCCCTCCTCTTTCATATTAAAAAAAAAAACCTACCCGCAAAAAAAAATTCCCGATGCATGAACCCGCCATAATGGGAACTTTTCATATTCGAAATGAAGAAGATGACTATGATCTTAGAGAAATTTACGGTATTTTCGTGTTCTAACTTATCGATTATCATTAAATATGTATTCTCTCTTCATCACGTCGTTGATTTTTGTGTATGGGTCTGAAAACGCAGATACATATCCAGAGCTCTTCACACTTAATGTCCATCACGATGGTTATTTCACCCAATTTCCAGATCGTAGGTATGAAAATGGACATGTAAATATGGTCGATTTCTTTGATAGAAACATGTTTTGTATGGAAGAATTAGAAGATGTTAGAAAAGAGATGGGTTTTGTTTCGTGTAATTACCAGTTCCTAATACCCGGATGTGATTTACAAACTAGAATTCAGAGTTTGAATAATGATGAAGACACATCAAAACTCACAGATCATGTGTCAAAAGGTATTAGGGAATTTGATATTTTTGTAGAACAGAGAAATGAAGATGAAAGTTATGTTGAAAGTGAATTTGATGTAGTTGATGTTAAAGATGAAGTACATGGTGATGATGAAAGTGAATTTGATGTAGATGATGAATACGGGGTAGATGACATAGAAGATGACATGTTGGCCTACAAGTTAATTGTTGATGTTGAAGATGAACTACATGGTGGTGTGAATGAAGCATATGAGTCGGAGGTAATAGAAAATGATGAATTTGATAGTGGTTGTGAGTCTGATGAAAACATTGGGAGTATAAGAACAAGGAGATTAAAATATATTAAAAGGGTTAATGGTAATGATAAATGTTTTTTATAGGGAAAATGTTTGAAAGTAAAAAAGAGGTGAAAGCCTTTTTGAAGCAACACACAGTTGAAAGTAGAAGGCAATTAAAGGTGGTTAAGGATGACAATATTCGGGTGCGAGTATTGTGTGCAGGAGACTTAGAAACAGGAGAAAGCGAGTTTAAAAATGGTGGTCAAAGAAAGTCTACCAACAAAACTAATATACCAACAAAAGAAAGTGAAACGTCTATGAAAGATAGAGTGCCAGAAATAAAAAATAATAAAGGAGGTAGGGGGAAAAAGACCAACCCTAATAGGTTTTTATGCCCTTGGACATTGTTAGTTTCAAAAGATGAAATTTCAAACACATGGATGGTGAAAACATTTATTTCTACTCATAAATGTCTCCAAAGTAGAAAAATAGCAGCTTGCACATCCACTTTTATATCTAAACACTTAATGGAACAAATTGAGGAAAATCCTTCCATCCCAGTAAAAGCAGTTCAAGAACAATATCAAAGAAAATATGAGGTTAAAGTTTCAAAGATGCAAATGGAGATTTCACCTCACAATATGGATTGCTTAGAGATTATGTTGCGGAACTCATGAGGAGAAACCGTGGAACTACTGTAAAGCTAGATCTTGAAGTACCCTCAGATTCAACATCTACAAATAAAAAATTCAGGAGAATATATATTTGTTTAGGACCACTAAAAGAGGGGTTCAAAGCTATTGGGAGAGACTTGCTTGGGCTTGATGGTGCTTTCATGAAGGGTCCATATCCAGGTCAAGTTCTTACAGCAGTTGGTGTAGACCCTAATAATAGAATATACCCTCTTGCATATGCAATTGTTGAAACATAAAACATAGATTCATGGAAGTGGTTTTTAGTGTATCTTAGAGATGACTTGAATCTTGACATCAATTCAAACTTCACGTTTATATCTGACAGACAAAAGGTAAGAAATCAGTTTTTGCATGTTATAAATACGATTGTTAGTTAAAATTATGTATCATTTTTAATCTGGTTTATGTTAATTCAGGGTCTATGTCAAGCCATTTCAACACTGATTTCTAAGAGCTGAGCATAGGTTTTGTGTAAGGCACATTCATGAGAATATGAAGCTATCTTTTAAGGGTAAGGCATATAAAGACATATTATGGAAGCTTGCAACATGTACAACTGTTGTAGAATTTCAAAGAAGCATGGATGAGTTGAAAAAAACTAATTCTAAAGCACATTTATGGTTATCAAAGATCAACCCTAAACATTGGTCAAGATCTCATTTTTCAGGTATATATTGTTGCTTCATTATGATGTAATATGTAAATCATCTATTAACTATGCTATTGATTTCCACAGGAAGGGCGCATTCTGATGTGCTACTAAATAACATGTGTGAAATATTCAACTCCAAATTACTGGATTGTCGAGATAAGCCAATCATCACGGCATTAGAGTACATTAAGGAGTATTGGATGAGAAGAATTGTTAATGTACTACATGTGATTGATAAAACTGATGGCCCACTAACACCCACTGCAAGAAAGTTATTTGAAAATATCAAGAAGGATGCCATAAAGTACAATGTCTCTTGGAATGGGGGTGAGCAGTTTCAGGTTACTGGACCATTTCATGATCAGTGTGTGGTTGACATCTCTCGTAAAGCATGCACTTGTAGGAGATGGGAACTTACAGGAATGCCTTGTAAACATGCAGTTGCAACTTTATGGAATATGGCAAGCTTTGGTCAACAGGTTAGTGTTCCAGAAAGTTGGGTGCATCCAGTGTACACATTGGATACTTAGGAAGAATGTTTATAGTTTCAAGATATTTCCCATTAATGGAATGCACTTGTAGGAAAGAACATAACTACCAACCATAATCACCCCACCAACACATCACACACCAGTGGGAAGACCAAAAAAGAAAAGGAAGAAATCTGTTGTCGAAGACATGACACGAGGTGGAAGACTTTCTAAGAAAAATAGTACTATTAAGTGTGGTAAGTGTAAGAACCAGGGGCATAATAGCAGAACTTGCAAAGGGCAATTGGAGAATTAAGGAGTTGAGTTTGACTATTAAGGGATAAAGCTTTAAGTCCAATTTGGTAATTTAGATGTTTATTTTGAAAAATGTCTAATTGAATTTGGAACTGATGTTTCAAATTTATGTATGGTGTCTGAATATTTGCTATTCCAAGTATATGTCATGGATTTTATGTCATTTGTGTAGTTGATGTATGGTATTTATGTACTTGATGTATGGTACTTTTTTCAAGGATGCTTGAACTAGCTTAATGTCATTCGTGTATTTTTTTGTTTGAAGTCAAACTGATGTATGATTTTGTTTAAAGTCAAACTAATGTATGGCATTTTTTCTGAAGTCTAATTGCACAATTTGGTATGGTTTAAAGTTAAGCTGATGTATGACATGCTTGAACAAGCTGTCATGGTATTTATTCATGATTTTCCATGAACTGCCTGAAGGTATGACCATTTTGAACAAGCTCTGATTTTGTTACAAGTAAAACTATATTTGAAGTTACCATATTGAACAAGCTATGACCAATTTTAAACAATAACCATATTGCATTTTCAACAACCTGTGAATTTTATTTACATCTTTTATGGTGCTAATCTCTCATTTATATTACATTCTCATTCTAGTTTGAACAATCTGTGAATTTGAACAAACAAAGCAAACGTCAACCACCTGTGCATTTGATTTGCATTATTTACATAATTTCATTTCAATTTGAACAACATGTGAAATTGAACAAACAAAGCAAATGTCAAACACCTATGCATTTGATAATTTCATTCCATTAAACATGATGAAACATATTACAAAATCAAGTTCAACCACCATTACATGAACTTCAAATATCCAACTAAAAAAACCCAGCTACAAATCAGCCACTTCTGAGAAGACCTGGTATAACCTTTTACACATTTCAGGATCATACCACAGAAAGAAGCCACAATCAAAGGAATCGTCGACCTATTTCAAAATTAAGAGAAAAAAAATGAGGATTCTCAAGACATAGCTCGTATTGTGTACTTATAGATGAATATACCTTTTTCGACGGACTACAGAGGAACCGTCAACCTGGATTTTCTGCGATTCATGATGTTCGAACCGATGCTTCTTTCCCGCAGAAGCATTAAACCTTGTTTGCAACATGATTGAACATTCTATGACTCGATTCACCTATAGTTGTATATTCTTGACAGCGATTTTCAATAGATCGGAGTATCCCAAGATCAATTTACCTAAGGGTTCTTTACCCCAATTTTGATTCAAGCGACTCTAATAGGGAATGGAAAAAAACAGATTATATATCTCTTATATAGGGGTGTGGAAAGACAATTTTGCCCTCGTGTGCTTCTCACATGATATGAGTTAACGACAAAACTTAACAAACGTTTGTTTAAAGGACAAAACGGGCAACGTTTTATAAACATAAAGGACTAAGAACGAGTGTTTTAAAGATAAAGGACGAAATCCGCAACTTTTGACATACGTAAAGGATGTTTTCTGTAATTTTGTCAAAACAAAAATAAACATTAGAAATCTCTCTACTTTAATAAAAAGAACACATGTCAACACCATATTGCTTCTCAATATTTTTTTCCCGCTTCTCTCTCCTATTTAATAATAACATTAATTAATAAATTAAACAAGAGATATTTTTACTACTGTTATTTCTAAAAAAAAATTTTCTTCATAATTTAAAAAACTTTTTAGAACATTAAACTTTTTAAAAAATACAAAATATTTTATAAATGGTGTTTTTAAAAAGTAAAACTTTTATAAAACAAAAATAGTTAAAATTGAGAGTTATAGAAGAAAGTTTTTAAGTATCACATTTTTAAAATGTTTGTTTTAAAATAAAAAAAAATTATTTTATTTATTATAAAAAAAATTTCAATCATATCTTATTTTAAAATATCAATTTATAATTAATAAATTTTTATTCTAGTTATTTTTTTTATTCAATCCGGATAATACACGGGTTTACTAAAGCTAGTTAATAATATATAATTATTGTGTGAGTGAAAATTTACATCACAAAAACCCCCCCTCATCTTCGCCAACAATCTCCTCGGCTCTCTGCATTCGAACACCAGCGACAGCTTCCTCAGTTCTCTGCTAAGTGCTAACAATCTCCTCGGCCCTCTGCATCTCCCTCACGACATTAATCTCCACTTCTATTTCCTCTCACATTTCACCAGCCGATCTAGGGCTCAAACTGGAGGGCCTATGGAGCTGATTGTAGTCACTTTGATTATCGGCTTCTTATTGACTTTGTTACTTTTAGCCCCTCGATTTTTTAAATCCGGTATATCTCTGCTCTTTTCACTTTACTTTCTTGAATCTGAAGTGGGTTGATGCTTGATTAATTTCCGTGATTTGCAATGTTTGTATTGTTTTCAAACTTTAATCTATGCAGTTTCTGTAATGCAGATCAAACCAAGAAAGTTCATTCAGATGCTAACAGTAAGGTACTTGATTTGAAATTCAATAAAGTTAGTGTAGTTTCATGTGATCTTTCAATCATAAAGGCAAGTTTGATCAGATTTTTTGGGCATGTTTTGATTTAGTAACTCTAATACAACTATTTGGTGGTCAGATTACACAAATTAAGGCTATAATTATCTATGTTAATTCATCATTCATATTGTCTATCACACACAAATCTTGAAATCAAGAGCTTTTAGCAGGGTTTTGGTTGTTTTTAAGTAACTTCATAGCTGCAAATTCATAAAGAGTTGATTGTGTCAAATTCTGACAAGTTTATATAGATCAAGGTAGAACGTCTAAAGAATTTAAAACTTTTGGAGCCATAAAGCGGAAAATATTGATGCTGTGGATTTGAAAGCACTACATTCGATTCTTGAAATGAAAATTGTCTTGCAATTCTGGGATAGTGGGAGTACTTCAGTCTGTCAAAAGATGAGTCTATAAATCAGAATGTTGCTTAAGATCATAAATTGTTCAAGATTTAGCAAGGTCAAATGAACATTATAGTGTTCTATATGTTTTAAGTGTAGACTATAAAGGCATACAACAAGGCTGAAGTTTCCTTGCATAACAAGAGGACAGATTGCTGGATCATCATCAAAGAGAAGGTTCTATTACTTTGTTCAATCATTTTGAATATGTATAATACATGTAAAAAGTATAAGAAACCTCTAAAAGTTTATATGCTTCACTATGAACCATAGGTATATGATGTCACACCTTATGTAGAAGAACATCCTGGTGGTGATGCAATTCTCGCTCATGCAGGGGATGACTCAACTGAAGGATTTTTTGGGTGAGCCTCTGGTTCTAATGTGCCTTCTTCTTTCACTTGTGCATTTAGTAATAAAATCTTTCTATAGCAATCTGCATGTTTGATTTTGAAAAGCTTACTTTCTTCATGCTGAAGTGTTGACGTTTTTATTGTCAAAATCCACCTACGAAATATTGTTGCAAGTAGCACCTGCCTTTCTTCTTGGCTGACCCATTTGGTTAATAGCAATGTAACTTTTTAGCAGTTTTAAGATGACACCTAGCTATTGTATTGTGAAAGGATTATTAGAGGTTAATTCATCCTTTAGGGTTTAGGCACTGTGAAGTGCATCTACCATTCAGACAAACAGTCAGGAAGAATAAAAGATCAAATCACAAGTCAATGGTAAATCAAGAACACTAGAGGTGGCTAAATTGGTGGATCAGGTTGTTTGGTTACCTGTCAAATGGGATAAAAATATATTTGTAGGTGTTAGATTTTGTTGACTTAAACACTTTGTCCATCTTTTATACTTGTTTATAAATAGTGAGGACATCTAAGCTAAACAGTTTGTAGGTTTTTATGTATCAGTGGCGGAGCTTGAGCACTCTTATAGAGGGGGCGGGGGCAAACTCGATATATATAAAAAAATTTTACACTATAAGGCCAAAATTTTGCATTATCGGACAAAAATTAACACTACTGGTGAAAAAAAGAGCCCCCCCCCTCCGGGCCCCTTGTATTCTTCGCTCCTGTTATGTACTAAACAGTTTGTAGGTTTTTATGTATCAGTGGCGGAGCTTGAGCACTCTTATAGAGGGGGCGGGGGCAAACTCGATATATATAAAAAAAATTTACACTATAAGGCCAAAATTTTGCATTATCGGACAAAAATTAACACTACTGGTGAAAAAAAGAGCCCCCCCTCCGGGCCCCTTGTATTCTTCGCTCCTGTTATGTATTATTTATTGGCATCTATTTCAACCAGTTTCCTATGAATGGGTTGGTTTTGGATTATGTTTTATATCTAATGTGTCATCTAGTCAAGTGGTTAAATTAAAAATAATTAGGTAAATGATAAACGGGCCGGGTTGTAAGTTACCCCAAGTGTATTAAATGTATACAACCTCCTATATCACTTTACTCTAAAAGAGAATGATTATAAAAATATGGTTCTTATAATCAAACTAGCGGGTGATTAGACGTAGAAAAAAATTAGGAAGCCTCAAGGGAAAAATACGTGAAGTAAAAAAGTACGAACAAAACATAAAGGGGTAGCTTTGTAAAATAGTAACCAACTTTCAAAAGTGTTACAATTAGGTAACTCAAGTTTTAAAAGTGTTCCAATTAGGTCACTCAGTTTTTATATTTTATTTAAATTAAAAGTCTTAACATGTTTTTTAGCATGTTATACTTCTTGTTTCAATTAGAAAATATTTTTTTCTATCTTTTGATGTTGATATAAAACGTTGACGTAAATTTTAAGTACTTTTGTTTTATTTTTTTCATAATTAACATGATTTTTATTTTATTTTTTAATATAATTTTATATATTGAAAATTCTGACACGCTCATCTTTTCTGTCGTTACTTTCTTGACATAAGAAAATTTAAAGATGACTCGATTTGCTCGTTTAGTGGTCCAATTTGAGAAAAATATATGCATGAGTGACTAAATTAGAACACTTTTGAAACTTGGTTAATATTCTGTGACATTTTCCTAAACATAAAACCAATTTAAAAGCGAGAAAATAAAAAACAATTAGAAAATCGAAAAACCTATGAAACGATTAAAATAAGAAAAAAAATCTATGAACAAAAGCATTAAGTTAAGCGTAAAAAATATTAAAAAAAGAGAAACTTTTATAAAAACTCAAACATATGGAAAACCCAAGAAAGGACAAGTTTTATAAGTAAGAGATGGAAAATAAAAAGCTGTAAAAGTTTTAAAAAATGTAAAAAACTTCAAAAAAAAAGAATCTATACAAAGGAGGCAAACCGTTCGGGAAAATTAAAAAAAAAAAAGCACCAAATCAAGACCCTCAGCTTCTTATATAAATGTTCATTACTCCCTTATCTAACCTACATGCAATCTGGAAAATTAAAAAAAACACCAAATCGAGAGCCTGCCATGTGATAATATCTAAAGCACTCAAAAAGCTGTTAATCACCATCCAAATTAATAGGATTAGTCATTTGAGAAACTAACTATTTATAAAAATGTTAACAAACTCGGATAATAAATGTTTTAGATTTTCGGTGTCAATTGGAAAATTCTCAATGATTTCCATTCTAGCTAACGAATATAAATACATAGAAATTGTAAGCAACATCGCAAGATACAAGGAATACAACTAACTAATTTGACTAGACTTTAACTAATGATAAGTACAACAATGATAATATACAAAATATTATAAAGAGATAATGTATATCTAGGTTGGCTAATAATCACAACCCCTCATTTTTTTTACTGCTTGTTATTTTTAAATGACGTCTGTCTTCAATATCTTCAGTGTTTGTTTGGTTGGTACTTAGTAGAGCACATCACATTGCCTAAAGATGCTACTTGTGCTCCCTTAATCTTTTAATTTGGTAACCCTTTTCAAGAGTTAGAACTTAGAACTCAATCAATGGAATCCTACCTTATGTTGTTGTTGACTTGTTGCAACCCTTGTCATAATTAAGTAAATTTTGTAAGTGTGATTCGAAAAATAAAAGAAAGGCAAATTCTTTTTGGATATTAGCCCCACATCTCCTTTGTCTATAATAAATAAGATTGCGTATCCCTAAGTTGCTAAACATATTGTGTAGGTTGCTAATTGTTTGAAACTTGTACATAACTGAACCTAAACCATAAATTGCAATTTTAATTGTGACTTTTTTATTTTGTATTTCTATATGATTGTGTATCCTTAAATTGTTAATTATATTGTGTAATCTGATAATTGTTTGAAAGTTGTAAATCACTGCAACCTAAACCACAAATTGTAACCTTATAGTAACTCTTTGTGTGTTATGTATGGTTGTGTCCCAAAATTACTAATTGTTATTTGACTTCATACCTCACACGAACCACCTGACCCGACCTATTTAAGTTAAGAAACGACATGGTTTTGAATCCTGATTCACTGCTCATCAGCTAATTACATACGTTTATGTGTGGCAGGCCACAACATGCAACCCGAGTGTTTGATATGATTGATGACTTCTATATTGGAGAGCTAGAGAAATGATGATATTTAACATGTTAATCATGCAGGATTTGTAATTTCTTTTCTTGATCATGACATAAATTTTGCTTGGATGACACTTTTTCCCTTCTATATGGAACGTGATGAGATTCTGTCATTGATGAATATAAGACTATCATGTCTTTATCAATATATCTCGATAAAAATATTCTTATTTTTTGGATAAGTTCTATAATTTTGAGATAAAACACTGAATATTACCGGCACTTTCAAACACATTGATATATTCTAGACTCCTGTGTGCTATTGGATTAAGAAAGGTAATCGAAAAATAAAGGGAAAAAAATTATTAAAACGATCCCACTGTGCATTAGTCCTTGTGAACGGTTTGTGGCAAATCCGTTCATAAGGACAAAAAAAAAGGACCGTTTGTGCAAATATCTGGAAATAGTTACAAAAATCTTTGCATAAAGAAGTTGCGCATTTCATTTTCAAATAAAGTCTAGCTCCACTAGTACTCTTTTTTATATTCACGGAAGAATGTGGATAACATAAAGATGTTTAATTTTATTAAGAGTAAATTACCATTTACATTCCTGAGGTTTGATGATTTTGATCATTTGTGTCTCTACAGTTTAAAAATCCTCATATATCCCCTAATGTTTCATTTTTATTCCCATTTGTATCCAAAATCTTAAGACCGTTACCATTAGAGTTTCTGTTAACTCTTTTGTTAAAAAGACTAAATTAACCCTAGCTGAAAATATTAAAGTCAACCTTTAACCAGTCAAACATTACACCCACACACACCTTTCAGGTTTATCAAATGCAAACAATTTAATTTCATTATAAACAGATTCAAAAAAGTTTCAACATTCAAACAAAAATTTCATCATAATTCTTCTCCCCTACAGTAATTCTGATCACTTTCATCTCAAATTCCTTACTCCGACCATGAACCTCCATTAATGGAGGACAAAAGAGCAAACACCATCACCACAGTAGCAATCATCCTCCTTCTCTCCGTCATCATCGCCGCTAGGGTCGTCCTCCACCTCTCAAAATCATTCTTCCTCATCGTCGGAGCCGCTGTCGCCGGCCTCTTCACCGTCATTGTCTGCTACCTCATCCGGCGGAACCTCTGCGGCCGACGGCGAGAGATGGAGACGAGACTCGCCTCCGAAGGCAAAGAGCTCCGCATCGAGTACAGCTTCCTCCGCAAAGTCGCCGAACTTCCGACCAAGTTCTACTACAAAGAGCTCGAAGAAGCCACCGATAACTGGAAATCCCTCATCGGAAAAGGGGCCTTCACCGTTTTTACAAAGGCATCATGAATGACGACACCGTGGTCGCTATTAAAAGGATCCAACACAAAGAAATCGGAGATCTCCGCGATTGCTAGTGTTCAACATGTTAATCTCGTTCGTTTGTTGGGATATTGCATTCATAATAAACGATTTCTTGTTTATGAGTTTATCCCCAATGGGTCTTTAGCCAATTGATCTTCACACGACCTTCAGGAAGAATCAATGGTGTCTCCGCCGGGTGTTTGTCTCCGCCACCACAACCCGCACAGCCTCCACTGGCTGCCCCACCACAACTCGCACCGCATCCACCGCCGCGCGTCACCACAACCCGCACCACCTCCACTACCGCCCGTCACCACAACCCTTACCTCCTCCACAGTCGTCCGCCTCCACGGTGGTAATCGTTCTGGTTAAGAGATAGAGAGAGAAAGAGTGGGGAGTGGGGGGTTAAAAGGGGATATGAGTTAAGGATAATTTTATCATTTTCATAAAATATTAACAGAATTATTTAACGTCGTTAGTCATTTGGATGCAAATGGGAACAAAATAAAACGTTAGGGGGTATATGAGGGATTTTAAACTGTGATGTAAATAATCAAAATCACTAAACATCAGATATGCAAATGATAATTTACTTTTTTATTAATTAATAATTAAAGTGTTTAACTATTACTTAAACAATTTATTAAGTTATATTTTATATTATAGCTAATCATATTAATCACGTGGCTCTTTAATTGTTTTCTTTATTTCTTTTGAGCTTCTTTAGTTTGTTTTAAATATAGCAAGTTTAAAACTAATCAACAAATGCATGGCCTTATATTTTGAATAATTTTTTTTAATTTTTAAATACCACCTAAACTTTTAAGGATTTAAACTCATGTATTTTTACGAAGGACTATTTGTAATATTTTTTCCCCTATAACTTTAAAATATATAAAAATAATATATTCTTAAGTATCGATGATTATTTAACATGTACGTTTTACAACTCCGAACACATCCTTACGATGTGTTTATTTATACCTACGTATTCTTATTAAAAATTTTATTCAAACTCGAATATTAACATAACATATAACTCTATCATGATTCTCAACACTAACTTTTACAAATCCTGTGAAACACACCCTTAGGACGTATTTTTCTATCTACTTATAAATGTACATGGAGTTCAAATCTGACCAGTCGTGAAGTGTGTGTTCTGATATCACATTTTTATTATTGGAAAAATATTAAAATAGGATGAAGATGTTCCCTCATCCATGTTCATATTTCATTTTTCCCCATTGAATTTAAATATAGGTTTAACGGCAGACACCTACAGACAACACCCCCTTTTCTTCACTAAACAAATAATAATATTAAGAAGAAGAACCACAAAAACCAGTGCTCCAATGGCGGATTTCAAGAAAGCTTCAATTCTCAACTCTATTGATCTCTCCTCACCCGATATGCCTACCTCTGTATCCTTACTCAAACAGGTCTCTCTCACCTCTCTCTATACATACACATATGTATGTGTATTGATTTTGTGTATATGTGTATATACTTGTGTACATATAGTTGTTGTGTTCTACAGATAGAAATGATTTTGGGGATATAACTAGTAAAAAATCATTTCTTTTTGATGTTTTGAGGTTAACATGAAGTGATTGATCTGGGTGTTTTACATGACTGTTAATCTGTTGATTTGATGTGATTCATAGGCATGTATAGAATCAGGGTTTTTCTATGTGACCAATCATGGAATCAGTGAGGAGTTTATGGATCATGTTTTCACACAAAGCAAGAACTTTTTTGATCTTCCATTGGAGGAGAAAATGAAGCTTCTTAGGAACGAAAAACATCGAGGCTACACGCCTGTTCTTGATGAACTTCTTGATCCTGATAATCAACTCCATGGTTTGTTCGAATTCGTGCATAGTTTCCTGTTATATGGAACAAAAACCTTGAACTTTTGTGAGCTAATATTGTTGCAGGTGATTATAAGGAGGGATTTTACATAGGTGTTGAATTGCCTGAAGATGATCCTGAAGCTCAAAGGACATTTTACGGGCCAAATTTGTGGCCCGACTCAGGTATAAACAAGTTTAGATGAGGGTCAAGGGGGTGTTTGGATGTGTGTTTAGAAAGTAATTATGTTCTATTGAATAATCGGGATTATTAAATAATCAGCTCTAATAAAACAGGCTTGAGTGTCTGAATAGGTTTATGCTCTTTAAAGCTGTGAAACTAGATACTCATGTGTTTGATGAATTCTGACTATTTAAGGAACCAACAGATAAGATGACTAAAAGATACATTTTTAATAAGAAATGAAATTATCTGATCTGAACAGCAAAATTATCAGATATCCAAAAGTGGATTCAAATATCCAAACATTAAAGAGTTCAATTATCAGATAATCAGTTTTAAAACATAAATCCAATCATCCGTTTAAAATTTTATGTTTCTCTGCAACATTCAAGCTGTAAATATTAATGTTAATGTTTTTTTATTGGTGAATTTAGTAAGTTTTTTTAATGTTGTTGACAGATCTTTTACCTGGATGGAGGCAAACTATGGAAAAATATCATCAACAGGCTCTGTTAGTTTTCTTAAGCCTCTAAACTATAGATAGACAAACCAATTTATAAAAAAATTGACATTTACTTCTGACATTTTCAGGGAAGTAGTTAGAAAAACTGCAAGGCTCATAGCTCTTGCACTTGATCTAGATGCCAACTTTTTTGAACAACCTGAAATGCTTGGGAAGCCAATCGCGATCTTACGGTTGTTGCATTATCCAGGTGGAAAGTTAAAATCTTTTTAAAAGTATTCATTTCATTTTCCATGTTTTCAACATCTGTGTTATAAAAGAGGAAAAAGAAGTTGGTTTATGTTGCAGGTCAAGTATCCGAGCCTGCAAAGGGGATATATGGGGCTGGTGCACACTCTGATTACGGTTTGATTACTCTCTTGGCAACCGATAGTGTTTCTGGACTCCAAGTATGCACCAAATATTAGCCATTATACATCTCCTTATAATTTCCAAATAGTTTGATCATTATGTTATAAAATTTGTCTAGATATGCAAAGACAAAGATGCGAAGCCTCAAGTGTGGGAGGATGTTAAACCGTTAAAAGGGTAAAGTAGTAAAATATTTACATCATAGACAATGATGAACAATGTTGTTCTTAGCTCTTACATTTAATGAGTCATATGCATGCTTCAGAGCATTTGTGGTAAATCTTGGCGATATGCTGGAACGATGGAGCAATGGTATTTTCAGGTATAAGTGTTGTCCTGGTGTGTGTCATTGTTTTGCAAAGTTTTGACTTTTCTTGATTTGGCTTTAATTGATTTGTTCAACAACTCTAATTTTGAAAATTTTGGTGCTGATTTGGATTCCCACATAAGCAATCATTTTGTTTTTGTTTTTAGGTCAACGTTGCATCGAGTGTTGAGCAACGGGCAAGAGCGATATTCAGTATGACCACTTCTAATACTAGTCGATTTTATTTCTTCTGGATTGTTTCTTTCCAACCATGTCTTCTTTGTACAAATATTGAAAAAAAAGTTACCCTTAAAGCAACCAATTCATACAAATCTGTTACCTTCTTTTGTATGAGCAGATTCCATACTTTGTGGAGCCTAGTCATGATTGTATGGTTGAATGCTTACCTACATGCCAATCAAGCGAAAACCCTCCCAAGTAAGTATTCAGCGATATCATTGGTAAGAAGGTTATTGATAAGGACCATGAGTTATAATTATAAAAATTTCTGTAAATGAAAATGTAAATATAAATACGATATATAACACTCTTGACACATTTTACTTGATGCTTATACTTGTTTATTGAATCTTGATCGTGTTAGGTTTCCTCCTATTAAATGTGAAGCGTACCTTCTTCAACGATATAATGACACCCATGCCGATCTAAGTTCATACAGCAAAGCCTGAATTCGAATGGCAATGGAGAGTTTATTGCATTGAACAATGCGGGTTTTAGCAGGAACAAACCAATTTGTTTTGATAGTAATTGTGTCTCATACAAATAATATCTTTTATATGAAGCAGTTGATATACATCAACTTTTTATATCAAGTGTTTTGCATCATCTTTATCACATATTTTGTGATTGTTTATATATATATATATATTTATATATATATATATATATATATATATATATATATATATATATATATATATATATATATATATATATATATATATATATATATATATATATATATATATATATATTAAAATTGGTGGATTTAAGATAAAAGAACAGAGGAACAAGCAACTTAATATGACAAGACTGAAGGAAAATATAATTAATGTAATGATTTAAAAGCTTATTTTTGTTATTGAACTAAATACATACTTCACACTATAACCACCGAATATATAAAGATTCCAACATACAGCGAAAGAACACAAAGCAAGATAACAAAACTCAAATAGAGCAAACACTTTGGACAACACGGGAGTTAGCTTAATTGTTTATCTGTAGCTTCGGTAGTTGGGTGTGTACATACAACTCTCAGCATACTTCACCAGATCAGCAGGGCGGGGAAGACGCGTTGCCAAACCTGTAATACATTCAGACATGTTTCATTAATCAAAGTAAGAACACGAGATACAATTATATCATTCCAAATTTGCAACAGTAAGAACACAAAAGAAAATGTGTCACTAAAATAGGAGGCACTTTTGACACGTGTACTTTTAAATAAGCGATCCAGGTAGTTGTTTTATATCGATCAACTCAAAGGGTAATTATAGAATAAGTAGTCTTGAAACTGGTAAAAAGGGCCCAAAATAGAAGTTATAATTCATTTTGTTCAGTTCTTTAAATTACTATTTAAATACAAAATTTTGTAATATCCAAGTTTGGGAAATAAGTTTTTGGATCAAACCAACCAGAATTGTTTTGACTGATACAAAAAGTCGTCAATTTGCCATCTCTACATGATATAAAACAGGGCTTACCAAGGTCATATGCTTTAGCAGCAACATTTGCAGCAATATGAGCTGAAATCTTTCTGATGTTAGTGAGTGGAGGGTAAATCATCCCTTTATCGTAGTGCTCTTGTGTTACTTGATTAGCCAATGCTTCAGCTGTAACAATAAAACAAAGTTTAGTTCTACAATGCCTCAGCAGTTTGAACAGATACATAAAAATGTCAATATCTGTAAAGCAATCTTTGTGGTAAGAAATATAATTACTACTTACATGCTGCCAAAAGCATCTCGTCATGTACACGGATTGCACCAGAGATGACCAACCCAAAACCAAGTCCAGGGAAAATGTAAGCATTATTTGCCTGGATTTAAATCAATACAAATTAATGTGAGTATGTATGATTGATTTCCAAAAAGACTTTAACTGTACAGGAGTATTACCTGGCCAGGAATGAAGAGGTTGCCATTGTATTCATAAGGATCAAAAGGACTACCACTGGAAAATATTGCACGACCCTAGTGACAATGATTGATTAAATGTTAAGTTTGTGTCAACATGAGGATTTTCTTTCCCTTTTTATAATATGGAAGTTCAAAGTAGCTAATTTTAGTTACCTGGGTCCAGGTGTAAGCTTGTTCAGCGGTGCACTCGGCTTGTGAGGTTGGATTGGAGAGAGCCATAATAAGCGGTCTCTGCAAACAATAATTTTTTTGTTATTTTAGTTTGCGTCCCTTGTTGTACATGAATAAGCAGAGGTGACAAAATTGTCCCTTTACTTAAGAATGGGTTGATTTTGAGTTATGTTACATGTCTAATGGATGTAAAAATTTTGATTATAAAACAACTCAAACATGACAAAGTCACCCTATGTGTATTTAAATTGAAGGAAAAACTTCTAGATGATATAACTTTCATAATCACATCTCAGACAAACCAGTCATAAATACGTTAAGAATTTGCACGTGTCTTTCATGTCAAACCAACACTACCCCTTCTGACCTGTACAAATAATTATCCGTTTCTGACCAATAAACGTTTTGACTGGTTGCCCAACCCATGGTCCTGCACATTTTCCACCTCAAAGTGTGTGTACACGTGCACATGTGTATGTTTTTGAGAGAGAGAGAGAACCTCATTAAAAGCTGCCATGGCCTCAACCACGTCCTGCGTAAACGTTTGTCCTACCCCAGATGTTCCAATTAGAACAGATGGTTTGATGGCCTGGTGATTATTGGAGATGATATTAATTGTCATGAAAAAAACGGTCAGAAAAATATTATCATGGATGGTGAAATTTCACAGAAATTGTCTCACCTTGACAGCATCTAAGAGAGTTGACAAAGGCTCGTGTTCATGAGCCCATGGTTTCTTAAAGTGCTGAAGGGTTTCTTTACGAGAACTAACAATTAATCCCTGAAGAAGCAGTCATCATGTAAGAAGCATTATTATAGAGAATAAAAAGTATAGATCCATGTGTACCAACCTTAGAGTCTACAAGCCATATCTTCTTACGGGCCTCGTCAATGGGTATATTTGTCTATAAAAGTTGAAACACGATGATGAGAAAAGCACCAATTATTAGGTGATACAACTAAAACATAATCTTAAAGCATAAATCTGTACCTTTGTTGATATTTCAAGAGCTATAAGCTCTGCTATACCAGTCCCTGCCTGAAATACAAAGGTTTATAGGATATCAGTGAACTTGAAGAATTAATTCCTCTCATAGAAACATCTCAGTAAAGGCATGTGTGTTATCAGTTTCATGCACAGATTCTTTATTAGTTAGTATTCCCAGATTCTTAAGATTACAGATGATTAAAGTAGATTATTTTTGTTTGTTTGTGTGTGTGTGATGGGAGGGGATAGGTTTGTCAGGCCAGGTTGGATAGTGTTTAAAACTGATAATATTTTTCGAGCCAAGTCAGGTTGGGCTGTTGAATATGATACAATAACAATGCAACTTTATGCATATAACAATTTAGCAAGTTGTATACATCCACAATACACTCCTGGTGACTTCCGGCCCATTTGATTAATTTCCATTTTAGCTGAACTTTTTATATTACTAATTTGAACTGTAAGAAAGAGAACATAGCTGGAATAGGCCCATCTTGTTCTCAAAACAATAAATTTGTTGATGTAAACAAACAGCTGACTTATGTGCACACTCAGATGCTCATTTTCCAGTTAAAGGGATTGAAATTAGGCATAAAGGGGGAATAGAAAACAGAAGTCTTACTTCCCCAGCACCAAGGAACAAGAATGTGTGATCAGCCAAGCTACCACCAAGTAATTTTAGTGATGCAACAAGACCCGCAAGAACCACAGATGCAGTCCCCTGCAACCAAATAATCAAAGTTATACAACGTTCATAGATTAGTACAGCAGGAATCTATCAATCAACCACATTTTATACCTGTATATCATCATTGAACACCAAATGACTGGTTCTATATTTGGCCAATAGCTCAAATGCATTGTGGTTTGCGAAGTCTTCAAACTGCAAATTTTGGACAGTACCAACATAAGGGTGCATGGAAAGATGCATTTATGACTGTAAATTTAGAAGACCTATGGGTTATTTACCTGCACGAGGACCTTTTCACCATAGTTCTGCTTGACTGCAGACATGAACTCTTCAAGTAAATCATAATATTCCTGCAGAAACAGTAGATGTTATACCTTTCCACTATATATCAGAGAAAATACATGATTAAGGTAACAATAAATCTTATGGGACGAAACGAGCCGACCCGCGCTCGCCTAAGCTCAAGTTGGGCTCGTATAACTTAGCAGAGTTCTTGGTTTTAAAAATAGCGCCTGAGGTGCGCTTAAGGCGTGAGACTCTAGAGGCAATCAGGAAAACGCCTCAAGGCTTTGAGGTGGCGCCTCATGCATAGCCAGGTGAGATATGGTCAACATGGTCAAGATTGGGTCTGTAAAAGGATGATACATAGAAATAATCCAAGGAATGATGAGATTATGAATGATATACATGGTAAAAAAAGCCGGTATGTAAAAAGTATAGACAAATATTACTTTTGGCTGTACATATGGCTTATTTTGTTGTACATAGAACAACGCCTCACATACATGAGGCTCTCGCCTCATGCTTCACACATAGCGCCTCGGTTTTCAGACTTAAACACCTCGGAGCCCCAAACGCTTTTGAAAACCACGGCAGAGTTCGAGCTCGGTTCGGCTCGAGCTCTATATCCAAAACTTGAACCCGGCTCATGAAAATTTTTAAAGCCCAAGTTACTTGTTTATTTTTATTAATTTTTTTATTTATATAATTTATATAATATATGAATAATTTTGTATATCTACAATTGTAATTTTACATATATGTTAGACAATATTATTGTTAGTTAGTATTTTGATATTTATTAATTCTTGGTGGTAGTTAAGTGTAATATCTATTCCTATATATAGGTATCACAGCCACCAAAACCCTAGCTGCCGTCGTAGCCTTCTTCTTCCTCTCTTTATTTTTCTTCTTCTACTCAATACAACCAATTTCTTCAATGGCGATCATTGCAGCCTTTACCACAGTAGAGAAAACTGCCCATAACTCTCATAAATTCGCTTTCAAACTGACACGCACCAACTACGGGTTCTGGAAAGCGATGATTCACCCTTTCTTAATAACCAACAATCTATTCGGCTACATAGACGGTACAATCAAATGCCCACCACCAAAGACCGCTTATTATCTAGGTACTTTTATCATAATTATATTATAGTACCTATTATGTAATGTATATATACATTTATATCTTAGAAACATTTATTATATATATAATTTATAGGCTCGTTCAGGCTGATATTTGAAGCTCGGGCTTGGGCCCGCTTATTAAACGAGCTTAAATTTAAGCTCAATCTTGGGCTCGGGCTCATTTAAGAGCAAGCCGATCTAGATAGCTCATGAGCCGCTTGGCTCATTAGCTTATACCCATAATAAAGCTACACAATTTTAATGACCATGATTTAATAAGAACCATCTCAATGTACCTTTCCAGTGGCCCTCTTTTGTCTAAGACCAATATAAAATTCATCATCCAAAGCTTCTGATTGTTAGTCCCCACATCAATTGTAATAGGCAAGCACTACATAGCAAGTTGAATGACCATAATTAAATTTACAATGAACAAATTTTAACATTGGAAATGTGGATATCTGCCTACTAAATTAAATAGGAAATCAAGAAATTCTAGTAAGGCTTACCGCAGAAGGCCTAACTCCTCCAAGGGCAGTATATAAAGCAAGTTTCCCAACTGGAATTCCCATGCCCTGCAAAAATTTATAAGTTCGGTTATTGAACTGCAATACAGTCGCATTTGATAAAACTTAATGACCTTGATGAAACATAGTTATAAAGTAACGAAAATTAGCTTATATTACCTGACACCCAAGATCTCCCAATCCCAAGATACGCTCACCATCCGTCACCACAATAACTTGAATATTTCTCTCAGGCCAGTTCCTGAGTACCTCAAGAATCTTTCCCCTGTTAATTTAGGTTATCAACTTGTCAAGTCATACTAATTTGGAATAATTTACATCAAGTATATACAATTCAATCTAACAGCCATACTTCTCTTTTAAACTAATGTAGAGACCCTGAGGTCGCTTGAATATACTCCCATATTTCTGGCAAGCCTCACCAACTGTGGGAGTGTACACAACTGGGAGAAGTTCTTCCACATTATCAATAAGGAGCTTGTAGAACAGCCTCTCATTTCGCTCCTACAAACCATAACAGAACAAATATGAACGACTAAATATAACGATCTTGTGTAAAGTGACAATATTCCTATAATAATGATCATCTTCGAAAACAGCACAAATTCAAAATGTGAAATATGTTGATTCATAAAATACGAATATGGATCACTGATCCCTTTAAAGATAATCATCTTTACAAACAGCACATTCAACTTTTGAAATATGTTGATTACTTGAAATCAAATTAAAAAGAAAAACTTGATAAAATTTCAAATGATACCTCGAGTTCCATCATAGCCACATATCTATGCAAGGGAACTTCATAACTGCGAATATTTTGCATCAATTTCTTCTCCTGGTGAGTCATAAACACAAAATATCTTTATATAACCGAAATGACTTTTTTACACAAATGTTCATGGAGATTTAAGGAGAAATGCAAACCTGAAGCTCCTGTGTTACGACGGCCGGAGGCAACAGACCACGCAAGTAATGGGAATCTCTTTCCCTCTCAGTGAACGCAAGCCCCTTGTTATGGTGTGGATCCCTCAGCAAAGTGTATCCACTAGAAACAATAATCTTTTTAGTTACAGAAAAATCCGAGAAGATAATCCAAGTTTGTAAATGAAACTGCTTTATTTCTTAAAACTATCTACCCATTACGCAAGGTTTAGATTGAAAAAAAAACCATGTTTTGAAGAATTCTCAAACACATCAACAATACAAATCACTTCCTATCACTATCAACTCAACCTTTCACCACTAAACCCTCAAACCAAACAAACTGATGTAATCAGCAATTCCATTAGTTTATGTAAATTAAACAAGCAAAAATCTGCAAATCGTCTCAGTCAACGGTCAATTGACCAACAATTAACAAACAACTCCAAACTTGATCAAACTGATCGAAAGCCTATTACAGCCAACAAATCTAATAATTCACACAGATTCAGCATCTAGAACAACAAACATACATCCAAAAGCTCCCAATCAACTTAAGAAAACCAGATCGTAACAACTAACAAGCTCATTAAACATACAACTCACATCATCCAAACCTAAATTCAGATAATAAACAGTTAAATAAGTAATGAACGGAGTTTTGATCATTTTAGGATGAGGATGAATAGTTGAATACTAGTGTTATACCTTGCAACAGAAACAGTCCACGGGGTGATGAGTTGGTCCTCGGAGGCACGGTCTTCACCGTAGACGTCATCAACGCCACCGCCCACGGCGGAGCTGTTGTCAACCACCGACTCTCCGTCCTTCATCTGCTTCAATTTGCTCGCCATTTTTCTTCTTTATTCTTTCAAATCTCAAAATTATGTGATCAACTCTTACATGGTGCACGTATATATATATATACCCCATTCCCAAGTTGCCTGCCGATTTTTTTCAAACATGTCACGGTCAAAACGCGTGTATATGTATGTAATTCAAACCAACAGTTATTAATTATTATATTAACGGTGTATTTCCTTCACTAATCAGGTTCTTTTTTTTTTTTTGGGTATTAGAAAAATAAGTCAGAAATAAGTAAATCTATATAATTTTTTCTATCGGGTCAGGAAACAGTTGAGTTTTTAATTGTGTCTATTTTACTATATAATCGCCTTTATTATCCACTCAAGAAAGAGACATTATTAGTTGATCCCTTGGTTCTTAATTATTAAACTTGTCGATTACTAAGGTTTTTCATGTAGTGACGTTTTGTAATTTAGAGATACATGTTAGTACTCTATTTATTACCGGTAAATATAATATGCTTTCTATTATTGCATTTAGTGGTGAATACAACGTACTTTTAGGTTAATTAAAAGAGTATCACCATGTTTATTTAGTATATTCACCAGTAAATGTATTACTTTTTAGTTGCAAGTTACTACGGTTTGTTTTCCTGTTATTAATTAAATTTCATTTTAAAACTGTTACTTTCATCAAGTTAACTGGTAAAAGAAAATAATAATTCATATATACGAGTATAAACATGTGTGTATATAGTAGATAACGTTGTATGCATCACAACCAAGGTAATACTAAAAATTTTGTTTGGTAATGATTTTCTGATTAATAATATGTATTTAATAAATGGACTCTTCTAATCATGCAATGTTTATATTTATATATAAACCGTTAACCAACCAGCTGGGCTAGTCCAGTTGGCCACCCCAATGAGGGGTAGAGCTCAGTGGCCTAAAGGTCGCGGGTTCTATCCTGAGGGGGGAGGGTTTACTATCTTTGGTAGGTTCCCGCCCGGGCTTGGTCCCAGGTTCGACTCTCTGCAGCAGCAAAATTAATCCCATACCTTTGTGGTGCGGTTGCAACGGGCCGGTCTGTTCTAGTTTCGAACCTGGGTCAAGGGGTTGTGCGTAGTTGGGGTTTACCGTTGAAACACTACCTTCCAAAAAAATATAAACCGTTAACCATTAATATAAAATATGAATACTTTATGTAGAAAACAAGAGTGAGTTTTTGGTGCACCAAACGTGGTGGGGCCGAATGTGAATAATATCCATTCGCTAATAGATATTTATAATTTATTTTAAAGTTGAGGGTGAAATTGGAATAATCAATAAAATCGTGGCCATAACACGGTAGGGACTTCTCAATAATAATGACCCACTAGATGTTACCGGCGGCTTTGCAATAATACTAAAAATAGAGACTATTTAGAATTCCAAATTATTTCTTTGTTTATCAATTACTCAAACTTTCTATCTGAATTGATTTATTCTTTATTTACAAAAGTTATACGGTTCGGTATTGTTTTTAAATTAAAAACAGAAATCTATACTTAACATCATTTTTATCATATTTGACATATGAAGTTTGATGACATATAGTTTTGAGAGTTATGTACTTATAATAACAGAAGTTGAATAATTAGTTAATAGTATTCTTACCTCACTAGAGTTACATTAAAAAAACCGATTTTTATTTAATATCATCATGACAATAATAAGTTTTATGTTTTTGACGATTAAAATACAACAAATTTCTTAAATAATCGATGTAGCTAGCAACATATAAATTGTGGCTCAACCAACTATAAATGAAAGGGAGGTGATGTAACGTAAAAAGTTAATAGAAAAATACTTTCTTTTTAATATTTATACATAATCGCTAAATTATTTTTTAATAATTGGTCAAATTATTAAAATTTCTGAATAGTGAATTACATCTCCAATTGGGTAATTTAAGATTGGTATTTGGCACGTTCTTTCTGTTCAAAATTGACTTGGTCAAACATCATCGAGAAAGAGTATCATTCTCATTTTCTTTATAAACTAATTTTAATTTGCAAAAGTATAAATGAATATTCGTTAAACTCCATGAGATGCCATGTGAATTATTTTAGATGATTATAAAATAATATATTATAGTAAAATCACATCTATACTACATATGTGATCATACGATTGTAATTATGCTTTTACACGTATCAGACTTTCTTTCCATTTGGATATACGTAAAGGTATTAACAATATCACTTTAGAAACCCATAGTGAATTTGTGTTGGATGCCTCTATCCTATGTGAACTGAAATCTTACAGAAAGAAAAAAGTCGAGGATAGTACTCTCTCCTCAACCCTTGTCGAGGTACTCGATAGAAAGATAGTGAAAAGTATATTTATGCCTATAATCTATGGTAAGACGGTTATGAGCACAGCTCACGATATAAAGGAGAATCTCTCAAGATTCCTGACTCAGAAGGATCTCTAAGAGCCCCCTCTTGTCGTAAAATAGTAAATTAGGTTCAGTTGGAAAAACAGCTATAAATGACCACTACGAACGAAGGATGCAAGTCCTCTTCATCTATTATCAATAAAGTCAAGCACTGGTGTAAGGATTTATTGCAGCTTGATTATCCCACTCATTCTTCAAGTTTTCATGATTCTATTTGTTTCCAAATAATGCATATTCCTATGGTCTCCCCTAATATTTCTAAAGGAAAATGGATCAAATGGGCTCCTCCTCCTTTTGATGCTTTTTGAAACAAATATAATAAGGAACGATTGATACGTAAACAAGTTTAAGTTAGAGATTTAGTAAACACTTATACATATTATTTTAATTGTAATATATAAAAGGATCATGTCTTTTTATCTTCCACGCCATTTTGTTGTTGCAATAGTCAATTGATAAGTACTAATGTGCAGTGTTGTGAGGGTCAGACCGGCCGGGCCGGTCCGACCGCGATTCACCATAGCTACCGATCTAATCAGGGGTGGTTCGTTTTAGAGGCATTGAACCGGCCGGTTTATCTCGAGTCGGCGGTTGGACCCGGTCGAACCGGGGGTTAGATCGGTTTTTTTTCATATATTTTTAAAATGTTTAGTATTTTTTACATATATTCACTAAATAATTAGAATTTTATCCAGTTCTCATAACCGGTCCGACCAGTGAACCAGTACGGCGTCCAATTTACTATCCGATTCAGTTATGAAAACATTGCTAATGTGATTCTCTCTTTAAACTTGGTTCGGTCTTGAGCACGTCCACAATTTTGTTGAAGTCATGAATAACAAGGCATTTTGTTCATATTTTGGTAATTGTTAACTATGTGTGATTTGTTTGTGTGAAGATTAAATGAAATGTCGAAATCTGAAAGTGTTGTATGATAAATGTTTTTTAGTTTATATGTATAAGCCTTTAATACATATTAAATTCTTATATTGTGTTTTACTCTATCACCTACCCGCGATAGGTGCAGAAAACGTTAAAACCATTTTGCTAATGATAATCATTATTGTTGAATAACGATAATAATGATATAAACCGTTCTATGTAATAAATTGTAATCGGTTACAATTCTTCTCTTCGTGTTTATATAGCAACACAAGAGAAAGGTCACATACAACGAAAAACACACCAGCAAAAACCCGACAGCTTCATTTCTTCAAGTTCCGACTATCTTTCAGGCAATTGTGACGTCCGGGAGTACGCTGCTTTTAACCGATGTACCTTGGGAAATGTGTCAAACACAAGCCCGGTTCTCCTCATCTTCTTTTTTGTTTCTATCCTTATTTTATAGGATTATTTTCACCTGCTAGTCGTATACTCTTTATCAATGTTATATCGAATTAGTTTTCATAATTTATTTATGTACATTGATCAGTGATTATTTTAACATAATTTACATATATAAATATTAAGTAACGGCCAGAGTCCTTTTTCAAAATTATTTCAAATTATTTTTATTATATATGTTTGAAGTTTATGTTTGCCACTGAATAAATTACATAATATTTAAAAACCAAATAGAATGAATAGTATGAATAGTTACAGTTGTCTCTGTGGTTTTTATGGTTTCACCACATAAGTTTACTGAGTTGTGCATTCCTTCCCCTCCCATATGGTTTAAAGAGGAAAAGGGGAAAACCCCTTCACATCACCAGATCCGGCTTTCGTAACGCCATCGTCTTCCGTTGTACCGCCGAAGCTGCACCCCCACTTCCATGGCGTAAACCACCAGTGTGTGGGCCGCCCGTCTGTGGTGGTGGCGCTTCAAGTGGGAAATTTCGGTTTTAGGGTGGGCAATGGCGGTGGAGTGTCCGATTGGGGTGGAGATGTCGATCTCGACTGCCATCTCTTGCTACCCACCGCTGTAACCATCGTGTCGAGATGTGTTCGTCATCGCCGCCAGGTGCAACGGGTAGGCGTTGGTGGTCCTGTTCCTGCTGGGGACATAGTGGTTGTTGTGGTTGCTATTTTCGGGTTATCTGGTGTTTGTTGTGTTTTTTTGTGCAAATTCTTACCTATTTCCTCTTTGAATGGGTGAAATTATTCGATAATGATGGGAAGCTCCTCATCTGAGATATTCGATTGAGGTGTCTAGCTTTGAACCCTCATTTACATCTTTTTTTTCCCTTTTTTGAGGTTGTTTTTGTTCTGTGACGGTGGTGCTTGTGTCGATGTTCCCAGCTAGGTTGATGATGAAAATGATGGGCCATCTGAACCTTTAAGGTCCCCTGTTGGTTTAAACCCTATAAGTGATGCATGTTTAGGTTTTGGTTGGATCATATGAAATTTTATTATCTGTTGGAATATCGATGATGATGGTTTTGTGTTGATCTGTTGGTTTGTCGATGATGATGGCTTTGTGCTTATGTCAAACGTAGTTTGGCTGGTTTTATGTATTTGGTGATTGCTCAATGATGATGAGCTGGAGAGCCGAGCAACAATATTGATGATGATGATGATGTTGCATTGATGATGATGGGCTTAGGTTCGTCTGAGACGTCACCGTGTCAGTTATGCTTATGCTATCTGATCGATGATAATGGTACTTATTCTTTTAAACTTTGGGTGGCCTTCACTTGATAGGCAATGACGATACCAAAAAAAGATATGTTTGTTGTTATGGCGCGGTAGGCACAATGTTTGCATCCACAACGAATTGTCTACTCCGAGCCTTTTATACTATTTATACATTTTTGGCCGCTTCGTTAATTAAAAATGGCTATGCCTGTAGAACGCAATGGTTTATTCCGCTGGTCACGCGCGCAACGCGCGCCAAGGCGCGCACAAAGTATAAGAGAGAAGGTTGGCTTCATTTTCGGGTATGCAGCCGATTTTCTTTCCCGGTGTGTTACGGTGCAGTGGCTGCCGCCAACCGCCGCTCACTGCCGCCAGCGCCCCCACCACATCCCAAAGGCTATCGTCGGTCGCCGTCACCAATTCAAGATCTGTATGGTTTTATTGATATTTCCGACAATGGCGATCGAGGTGGTGGATGAGGTTGGGGTTTTGTGGGTGTGGCGGTGAGAAAGGGGCGAGTCGAACAGCCGACGAGCCTCCGTTTCGGCCCTCGATTTACGGTTTGGCCGGTTGTTTCGAACTTTGATTTGTGCTCCTTTCTCGCCGGTGACGGCCTCGGTGGTTGCATGTCGGCCGGTCAAACCCTTGAAGACTCTACCTCTCTCTGGTTTACTCTTCTTTTGCCGATTGAGGCGTTAGGGTTTTCAAATCTCTTTTGGGTCGTAGCTGATTCAGATTTGCATCTTGTCAGACCGAATGTCGAAGGCGGTTGCCGCTCCGCCTCCTGTGTGTTATGGTCCTCGGCTAACGGCGGCGACAGTCTTAGTCTTGATGTCGCTGTCGTCGCTTGCATGCATGCCTTTGATCTTCGGCTGAGGTAACCCCAATCTCAGCTCTGATGTGCTTTTTGATGGTGACGGTTGCCATTGGTTTATTGCCCTTCCGTCTTCCCTTAGTGGTTGACATGGTTTGGTGGGCGGTGTTTGTCCCTTCGATATGGTGTTACTGTGTTGGATAGTTGATGTTGATTATGTTTTGGTCTTCTGTTGATGTCGGTGATGCTAGACTTTTTTTGTGCTTTGTCAGATGTCGATGATGCTAGACTTTTTTTGTGCTTTGTCAGATGTCGATGATGCTATGTTTGAGACTCTGTTACCCTGTCAATGATAATAGACACTGTTATCTGAGACTTTTGGTTTGGGTTGCTCGCGGTTGTGATGATGCATAAAAAATGTTGTCGGTTGTCTTGGCTTGGCAGCCTTTTTGTCATGCAGCCGCACCTGGGCATCAGTTTTGATCCGCTCTTTGACGGTTACTTAGCGTTGCCTTTCGTTTACGCTATTGTGGTATGTCAATGATGTTGAGCCTGGCCTCACCTGAGACTTCTTTTATATCATGTTGTCAATGATGATGATGCAGGTTTGTTCATCTGAGACTCTCTACGGAACTAGGTTCAACTGGGTGTTCCATGGAACTATAGTTTGTCTTATGTCTGATATTAATAATGATGTTTTAGTTTTGTTGGCTGTGATGAGATTTAAGAATTGGCTTCGGTTGCCCTGGCTTGGCAGTCAATTTGAGCATGCAGCCGCAACCGGATATCCACTCTGAGCCATGATCAAATTAGTACATTATCTTTATGGCATATTGTGTTTGCTTATTGACATGTATTGTTTTATTTTGGGTTAGTTACGTTGATTTGTTTACCATGTCAAAGGCCATGATGAAATCATACTCTATTTTTTGGCGTGGCACTGGTTTGTGATCCTTCGGTTGACTGTTGAATACTTGGTTCGTTTATCAATGTTTCAAATCTGAAACACAAATTTTATTCGGTAAAGATGAGGATTTTTCACCCCAAAACCTGTTATATCTGTTCTGTTGGGGTTTTGTTGCTTTGTTCGATGATGATGAGGAATGCCTCACCTGAGAACAGATTGGATCTGATTAACCTGTTTCTCAGGGATTTGTTATGAAATTTTCAGATCTAAATCCTGTTTGATTTTGTGATAATGAGAATGCCTCATCTGAGAACCCAAGTTACTCAGTATGTTGCCATTTCTATTATTTTGGGTTTCCTTTTGAATGTTTCGAGCATAGTTATATGTTTGATGACGATGAGGCTGTCATCTAAGAACCTGTTGGCTGTTTGTGATTTTCGTATGTTCGATGATGATGATAGTATCATCGTCTGAGAAGCTACTATATTTTGCTGGCTTTTTTGTTTAAAGCATAGGTACTAGCTTTGTGTTTGTATTTCTTTCCGAGTCTTGAACGTTAGTACATGCACAATCTGAACGGAAATTAATTTCGCGCAACGCGCGATCCGGATATCAACTAGTTTATTTGAATTTACAAATAAAAGGTGGTAGGATAATTGTTTGACATGTGTAGTCTAAAAGGGGTGGTGCTGGGGACACCACTGGGGTTTTTGGTGGTAGGCCGGTTCAAACGGTCACGGTTAGGGCTTGCGGTCACATTTTGGCCCCTAACCGTGACCGCAAGGCCTTGCTGTCACGGTTTATGTTAGTACTACCCGTGACCTCATGACAAGAAAACGACAAAATGGCCTGATAAAGTTGAAAAGCGGTCACCAAACCGTCACGGTTTGGCCTAATCGTGACCGCTAAGGTACGAGGTCTCAGTTTAAGGTACGAGGTAGACGTGATTTTGACAGAAGGCCGGGAATCGCGCCACGAACTGTCATGTGGAGGGCAAACCGTGACGGTTTGTGCACCAGATTTTCACCTTAAATACCTTTCAACTTTCAACACTCAACACATAATCCGACATTCGAAATTTTTTCATCATAAGGTATTTGAGATTTCATTCATCCAACACTCGAGATTTTTCAGCCTTCGTCATTCCAAAAACACGTTAATTCAAAAACAATGTCGGGTTCGGGAGATCATTATCAAAAGCCGAAGCTTCCAGATTTGAATGAGGTGCCAGATATCGAAGATTCGAACCAGGTTGAACTAGTATATGTTTTATTATAACTTATTATTTGAAATATCTAACCATTATCTTTTTTAGGAATATTACGTATACGGGAGTCACCCTCCGTGGGGGGAGGAGGAAACCAACCCGTCGAACACATTTGCTCAAGAGGCGTACAACTCTTTATTTGGACAGACAGGTTACGGTGAAGGGTACAAATATCCCCCTTGCAATTCTTACGGGCATGCCCCGAACACGTACCACTCACAAACAGAGCTGGATTACGGACATCCCCAGTACCAGTCAGAACTAGAAATTACACATGTGTTGGATACTTTTAATGGGAATGACACAGATGAGATTGACGGTTCGGTTCACCTCAAAGAAAACCATGGGGACACCGCGGAGCATGATGAGGATGAGGATCGGATTCGAAAGGCTACGGTTTCTTATAAAACCGATAAAGTACGAAGAGTTTTTATTCTTTTGTTTATTTTATTTTTTATTTGTTTTATATATTGTTTTTATGTCTAGCTTTATCATTTTTTCAGTATTTTGATTCTCGTGAGAACTTGGAGAGCTGGGCTAAAATGAGAGGACGCGAGCATGGGTGCGTCATTATGGTGGGTCGGTCACGAAAAAAGATGTGGAACTATTATGCAATCGTAGTGGTGAACCTAAATTCACTAGCACAAGTAGACGTACTAGGAGCATAAAGAAGGGATGTCCCTTTAAACTCGTAGGGAAGTACGTAAAAAAAGAGTGACAGTTAGATGTTAGAGGTGAGAAACGAGACGCATAACCACGATCCTGTTATGTACGAGGAGGGCCACACGCATCTTAGGTAGATGACTGCCGAAGAAATTGATCTTGTCGAGAAGTTACACAGGCAGCACATGTGGCCACGACATATCCATTCAGCCGTAAGGGAGCACTTTCCCCACAGCGTCTGTGTTGTTCAAGACATATACAATCTGACGTCGAAGTTTAGGGCTGAGGGGAGAAAAGGCATGACACCAATGCAGGAACTTGAAAACCTGCTACAATCTAAAGAGTTCGTGTATGAAACACGAACAGATGCAACTACTAAGGCCGTGGAAGATGTTTTCTTTTGTCATCCTACTTCGTATAAAATGTGGCGCGCATTCCCGCACGTGATGTTGATAGACATGACGTACAAGACCAACATGTACAAACATTCCGTTTGTTTAGGTTATTGGCGTTACGTCGACGTCGTTTTGTATTGCGCATGCATTTATATCGAGGGAACGGCAGGACAACTTCACATGGTTACTGGAGCGGATCAGAGATATGCTCGATGGGTGTGTGGAGCCCCGCGTTATTGTCACAGACAGGGACCTGGCCCTGATGAGCGCGTGTGACACCGTGTTCCCGAGTGCCACTAAAAACCTATGCAGGTGGCACGTTAGGGAGAATATCAAAAGACGGTGGAATATGATATTCAAAACCGGCATGTGGAAGGATTTTCCATACTGGTGGAAGACCTTGTGTTCGTCTCCCACAGAGGCATTGTACGATTACAATTGCAGGAAGATGGAAGAAAAGTTAACTGAAGATGGTAAACATGGTAAGAATTTCATAGTTATTTTTACTCTAATAATTTATTTGTTCATTTTATAAATTTTGTTCTTTCTTTCAGAGGTATGGGAATATATTTGGAATAATTGGTTGGTGCCGTACAAAGAGAAAATTATTACTTGTTGGATGTACGACCGCCTTAACTTTGGTGAGTTTACAACTAATAGGGTTGAGGGCCAACATGCCAACTTCAAGAGTTACCTCACAGGGACCAATAATACGTTGCACACACTTGTCGGATATGTTTGTGACCTCGTGCGCGGCCAGGAGATTGAAATTTGTAAAACATTCGAGGTGCCCGTGTGAAAACTAAAAAGACCATCGACTGTCATTGTTCTCAAAGTTGCATTATAAAGTATCCATTTTTTGCCTTAGCCTCCTTGAATCAGAGTTGACGAAAATGAAAATGATTTAGGAGTCTGGGGGTTCATATGGACACCAGTTGTTCATGTCCATGGGTTTGCCATGTGCTTGTCGTTTGGAGTTATACATCCGAGAAGGGTATATTTTTCTTAATACATTTTTTTACTGTTGTCACACGATTGCATATTTTTCACTAACAATTTAACCTTTAAATCCAGTCACAAGTATTCCACTCGATGCGGTAGATCCACACTGGAGGAAGCTTGATTTCGAGCCAGCGTACGTCGCGCCGCCTGAACCCGACTACGATGTGAAATTTGATGACTTGAAAAAAAAGGTTATGTCGTCTCCCAATCCTCAAGTAAAGAAAAAATTGTTTAAGAAAGTATTTGACTCTTTGTTTAAGAGCAAGTCAAATCTTAAAGAACCTGAGGTGCGTCGTGACCGACGTGGTCGTCCAAATATTAAGGAGCAACAAAGAAGAGCGGACTCCAATACATCACAGTATGAGGCTGCTAGACACAGCTCCTATACTTCCTCACAACAAACTATGCCTGACCCGGCGAGGCATAGCTCATATACCCCTCAGTTTAAAATGCCCAACGACCGTTCTAATCAGGCAAAGGCTGCTTCAAATGTACCGATTACGGGAGCTGCCCTAGGGTTTCCTTTAATATTGAAACCAAAGGACGTGATAAAAGTTATGAAGTTTAAGGATCAGCTGCCCCAATGGATTCACCAGTACGTTTCGACTATAAAAGATGTGCGGCCTGATGGTAACTGTGGTTTTCGGGCGATCGCGGTGGCTTTGGGGAAAAAGCAAAATGAATGGGAATGGGTTAGGCGTCAAATGTTGTCGGAGATGGACAGAAACATGTGGTATTGGCGGAGCAATTTGAACCGCGAGATGCCTGGCTATTATGATTCTGTTTGTAATAGCTTAAATTGGTTTGGCACGACTCAACCCACACCCGATACCTATTGGCTAACTTTTCCGGCCTATGGACTCGTAATTGCGGAAACATTCAATTGTATTGTGCATCTTATTTCTTCATTTGGCAGCCAGACATGGTTCCCGCTGAGAACAACCCCAGAGCCATTATTCACCTATCCAGTTGTCGCACTTGCTCATGTTAACCAGTGTCACTTTATTTGCATACAATTGGAAGGGGATTACCCAATGCCCAGTGTGAGCTATCATTGGCCGAGATTTGCATATCAACAAGCACTAGAATGGTAATATATGTATGAGGATCGTATAAATAATTACGTTAGAATAACGGATCGTCATAGAGGCACCAATGCCTCTTGTAAGTTATCATTTTCCGATACTTTGTCATATTAATGAAGATCCCTTTATTTGATGATGATGATGATGATGATGATGATAAAAATAATAGTACAAATAATAATAATAGTAATAGTAATAATATATAATAATAATAATAATAGTAGTAGTAGTAATATAGAAATAATAATAATAATGATAATAATAATAATAATAGAAATAATAATAATAATAATAATAATAATAATAATAATAATAATAATAGAAATAATAATAGTAATAGAAGAAATAATAATAGTAATAATTTTAAAGTTAATAATAATAATAATAATAATAATAATAATAATAGAAATAATAATAATAATAATAATAATAATAGTAATAATAGAAATAATAATAATAATAATAGATGAAATAATAATAGTAATAATTTTAAAGTTAATAATAATAATAATAATAATATAATAATAATAATAATAATATTAATAATATTAGTAATAATAATAAAACACTGATAAACTGTCACGGTTTGACCAAACCGTGACGTTTAGGGTTTGGCAAAGGTCACGGTTAGGTCTAACCGTGACCTCTTTTCGGGCGCATGACACTTGTTCGGGCGCATGGCACTTGTAAAAGGTCACGGTTAGGGTTGGGGCAAAAGGTCACGGTTAGGGCAAACTGTGACCGTTTTTCTAATTTTTTAATATTTTACTAATTAAATAATTTATAAAAAAAACCCCTTTGAACCGGTGGTAGTGGGTTTCGAGCCCACACCACTCCCCTGTTGCCCTACCGTCTTAACCGGTCGGGACGGGAGTGGTTCGCTAAAAGGTTTAGAAAACTTATTCTTTTAAAATAATCTGGACCAAAAGGTCACGGTTTGGGCAAACCATGACACCTTTTTTCACATGTGGCGTTGTGGAATGAAGCTGTCACAGTTTGTTGACACAAAGTGTCACGTGGTGGCCTAACCGTCACACCTTGTTGGTATAAGGGGTCACGGTTTGGTCTAACCGTGACCTTTTGGGGTCCCCTACTCCTACACATTAACCGTTTATGATGATTTACGTATATCGAATCGGATATTTTTTCATGAACATGCACACATATCAACATATATATACAATAAAAACAAATACACTTCGTAAACTTACATACAAACATGCGTACGTGAACAAACCGTGACATTTTAATGATAACCTAAACAATTTTATCCGGAACATATCAACATATATGCACCTTATATGTAAACCAATGTTCAAACATACATAATAAATTCTAATAATAATAACAATAATGATAAATAATGATAATAAAATAATAATAATATACTCTAATATAAATAAAAAAATTAATAGTAATAATTTTAAAGTTGATAATAATAATTATAATAGTATTATTTTGTGTATCCATAAAATACAAAATAAACTCTAATAATAAAACAATAATAATAATAATAATAACAACAACAATAATAATAATATACTCTAATATAAATAAAAAGTTTAATAGTAATAATTTTAAAGTTAATAATAATAATAATAACAATAATAATAATAATAATAATAATATTTTGTATATCCAGAAACTATAAAATAAACTCTAATAATAATAACAATAATGATAAATAATAATAACAATAATAATAATAATATACTCTAATATAAATAAAAAGTTTAATAGTAATAATTTTAAAGTTAATAATAATAATAATAATAATAATAATATTTTATATATCCAGAAACTATAAAATAAACTCTAATAATAATAATAACAATAATGATAAATAATAATAATAACAATAATAATAATAATATACTGTAATATAAATAAAAAGTTTAATAGTAATAATTTTAAAGTTAATAATAATAATAATATAATAGTATTATTTTGTGTATTCAGAAACTAAAAAGTTACGGTTAATAATAATGATGATAATAATAATAATAATAATAATATTAATAATATTAATAATAATAGTAATAATAATAATAATAATAATAATAATAATAATAATAATAATAATAATAACAACAATAATAATAATAATAATTATACAAAAAAAAGGGAAGAGGTCACATGGAGGCCAAACCGTAACCTCTTGAGATATTTTTTTGAATCTGATTTTCTCTCGATTAGTGCACCTGCCCCTCGAGCATCGTGTGTGTAAGAGGTCACGTGGAGGCCAAACTGTGACCTCCTGTCTGTAAGAGGTCACGTGGAGGCCAAACCGTGATCTCGTGGTTACTGGTTTCATCTTCAACCGTTCGCACACCCCCATTTCACCACACAACCACAACCATTTCACCACCACAATCCTCCCAACATGTCACCTCCACCGCCTCCAAACCGTCACCGCGAGCCCTCCCCGTGACACTGCCGCCGCTCACCACCACCTTCCACCACCACCACCACCGCCGCTCAACCATGTTCCACCACCACCGCCGCTCATCCACCATCTTCCACCACCACCACCGCCGCTCACCATCTTCCACCACCACCACCGCCGCTCACCATCTTCCACCACCACCGCCACTCACCATCTGCGCACCACCACCGCCGCTGCACCACCGCCGCTGCACTACCGCCGCTGCAACACCACCGTCGCACCACCACCGCCGCTACATTATCGTTTTCGGTACGTAATTTTCCACTTTAATCCATAAAGGTAAACATAGATTTGATATGTTTTCCCAAATAGATTTGATAGGTTTTCCCAAATAGATTTGATACGTTTTCCCAAATAGATTTTATAGGTTTTCCCAAATAGATTTGATAGGTTTTCCCTTATAGATTTGATAGGTTTTCCCGTATGTGTAGCGTAGTTTGTCGACGGTTTATTATTATTATTAGAAATAATAATAAATAATAATAATAATAATAGTTATAATAATAATAGTAATAGTAATATTAATAATACTAATAGTAATAATAATAGTAATAATAGTAATAATAATAATAGTAAATAATAATAATAATAATAATATTATAATAGTAATAGTAATAATAATAGTAACAATAGTAATAATAATAATAGTAAATAATAATAATAATAATAGTTATAATAGTAATAGTAATAATAGAAATAATAATAATAGAAATAGTAAATAATAATAATAATAGTTATAATAGTAATAGTAATAATAAATAATAATAATAGTAATAGTTAAATAATAATAATAATAGTTATAATAGTAATAGTAGTAATAATAATAATAATAGTAGTAATAATAATAGTAATAATAATAATAATAATAATAATAATAATAATAATAATACTAATAGTAATAATAATAATAATAATAGTAATAATAATAGTAATAATAATAATAATAGTAATAATACTAATAGTAATAGTAATAATAGTAATAGTAATAGTAATAATACTAATAGTAATAATAATAATAATAATAATAGTATAACAATAATAGTAATAATAATTATATTAATAGTAATAATGATACTAATAATAATAATAGTATACATAATAATAATAATACCAATATAATAATAGTATACATAATAATAATAATAATAGTAATAATACCCATAATATAATAATAATAATTAACCGTCAACCATTAATTTTATAAACATTGTAAATAATGATAAATACGTTTTTTTTCGCAGATATGGATGCCGACGATGCTTTTATCCCCGGCATTGATGACTGCCAGTTTTTACAGTTCGAGCAGGGGACTACACCGTACGAGCGGTTCAGGACCCTGAGAGCACGAGTGCCGGCACCGATGACCGTCCTGTCGGAGGACTTCTTACAGCTCGTTGGAGAGCGGGACTGTTTTTTTGAGATTATCGGCGAGGACGGCCCGTGGGAGCAGCTGTTCCGGATGAGCGACGATGCCCATCGAGAGCTGACCGTGGAGTTCTACTGCACCTTCATATTCCGTCCACGTGAGCAGGGACTTGTGGAGCTGGACGAGGACGACATAGCGGACGGTCGTGCGCCCGCGGAGGTTGCTTTCCGGTTGTTCGGGCACCTCCACCGCATGTCACTTAGGCGGTTCGCTGTCGTCAGCGGCCTCTACACGGAGGTGGAGGTCGGGCAGCCGATGTACACCACGGCCTTGATCCGCGGGGCCGACGACTCCGATCAGGTCTGGTGGCCTGCCATTGGCGACGGACCGTACGGTGGTGATACGAGTTCATCTCATATACGAGACCCTCTGTATAGATACATTCACCGACTCATCGCCACGTCCGTCGCTGGTCGTGGGGCGGGGACCGACAAGGTCAACGCCGCCGACCTTTTCTTTCTTCGGTGTGTACTCACACACCGACACTGCCACCTCGCGCATGCCCTTGCTGATTATTTTGCTAGTTATTATCATCGGCGGTCGCGAGGGGCGTTAGTGGGCGGGAACATCGTTTCCCGGATCGCTCGGGGCTTGGGGTATGCGCACACCATGTCCCAGCTCCCGCTACCTCCGACTCTTGTGCGCGTGGCCGCCCGGACCACCGCCACTGGGATGAGGATCGTTCGGAGGTTCCCCGACGGCACGTGGCACCTGCTCAGTAGATACCATGAGCTCGTGCCATGGGTGCCCGAGCCGTTGGTGGAGCTGGCGGGGGCTGAGGTCCACCTTCAGGATACCCACGAGCCCCTTGGCGTCGCGGAGGATCAGCCCATTCCCCCGCCGCACGACCAGGACCCGCCCCAGCATCCTCAGCGCGTGTACCATGCCGTGCGATTGGCTGTCATGTTTTTGATATGCTTCAGGACACACGAGACAGGGTCACGAGGCTGGAGGATATGACCAGGAGGCTGCAGGATACGACCACGAGGCTGGAGGATACGACCACGAGGCTGCATGATATGATGGACTCGGTCGTCCAGCACATGGTCGCGGAGTATGCCGCCTCGGGTACGCCATTGTTGTCACAGCCACCGAGGCGGTTAGACCATGACGGTGCTGGCCCTTCTGGCGCGGGCGAGTCTGGTCAGGGCAGCGATCCGGGGATGATGGATTAGATAGGTATTTTGTTTGTATTTTATTTCTTTTTGTATGAAAAACTCGTTGTGTGTATATATATGTGCAGTTTCAGTTATGATGACTTGTATATTTGATTGTGTTTGTTTGGTTGTGTTTCTTTGTTTGTTTGTTTTATATTTGTAATGTTGATAATGTTAATTGTATATGTTTGATAACAACTGATTTTTACGATTAGGTTAACCATGTGATAAAATAACAACCAACTTGTTTAATAAATAATTAAACACAAAAATTACTTGTAATATGATAAATTAATAAACAAACAAACAAACAAACAAACATACCCAGTGTCTCCCGCTGAAGAGCAGGGTCTGGGAGGGGTATATGGTGGCAAGTCTTTCCTCTATCTAGAAAGATAGAGAGACCGCTTCCGAAGAGACCCCCGACTCGTTAACAAAGGCAATAACAATAACATCATAATACAACGCATATACAAAGCATATAACAAAGCATAACAAAGGCAATAACCATCATAATACGAAGCATATAACACAATGATATATATCACAAGAAGAATTAGATAATGCGCATGTAACACCCAAAAAGGATAGATGAGGAAAACTACACCTAACGTGTGGGGTACGGCCATATGTCACCGTATACCCTTCCCACCCACAAAACCCGCTAAAAGTCCTTAATTTTAATTCTACGCCTCCACTCACTTCTATCCTCGATCATGTTCTCAGAGAGATGCAAGTCCATCATATCTCTCCTAATAACCTCGTCCCAAGTCAACCTAAGTCTACCTCTGCTCCTCCTACCCTCTAAGGTGATGTTCTCTACTGCTCGGACTGGTGCTGCCATCGTTCTCCTCTTCACGTGCCCAAACCATCTTAATCTTCCCTCTCTTATTTTTTCTGTGATACACGCCACCTCTAGCCTCTGGCGAAAGACGTCGTTTCTTATCCGATCCAATCTTGTGTGTCCACACATCCACCTCAGCATTCGCATTTCTGCGACCTCTATTTGTCTCTCGTGCGATTTCTTTATGGCCCAACAGTCTGTGCCGTATAACATAGCTGGACGTACTGCCATTCTGTAGAATTTTCCCTTTAGTTTTGCCGGGAACCTCTTATCACACAAAATCCCTGATGCTGCTCTCCACTTGCACCATCCTGATTGTATACGGTGTGCTACATCGCTGTGTATCTCTCCATCTTCCTGTACGTACGAGCCAAGGTATTTGAACCTAGACGTCCGGGGGACCGCCATGCCTTGGATACTGATTTGGGTGTCCTCTTCGGCCTCACCACTAAAGTTACAATGCATGTATTATGATAAATTAATAATAAACACAAAACATAAACTCGTATGTTACGATTAGATTAACCGTTTGATAAAATAAAAATAAAAACAAAATTAAAAAATTTAAAAAATATGTACAAAATGTCACGTTTTAGCCAAACTGTGACATAAAAATAAAAAAACACAAACTCGTATGTTACGATTAGATTAACCGTTTGATAAAATAAAAATAAAAACAAAATTTAAAAAATTTAAAAAATATGTACAAATGTCACGGTTTGGCCAAACCGTGACAGATACACCTCCAAAACCCTAACTGTCACCCCATTAACTACACACCCAATAATTGCAATGATCCCGAGAACCTAACTTCACGGTTAGGCCTCACCGTGACCGCAAGGTCCCCACGCCCGACCTAAAGGTCACGGTTAGCCCTAACCGTGACCGTTTGAGAAGGTATCCCTTAAAAAGGAGCGGTGTGTGCGGAATTCCCGTCTAAAAGACGTAAAAGTTGACTTTTGAAAATAGGAATGATCAACCACGGTATGACAGGCTGACAGCCGACAAGTGAAGTGGATATTTAGGATATTTTCATTTGAATTCCCATATAATATATCTTTAATATAGACTATGAAAAATAATAATTAAAATATGTGGATAAAACAATAGAAAGTTATGAAAATAATATCTATAGTAAAATCACGTTTATACTTATTAAACATGGGATCTTACGAATGTGATTATGTTTATACTACTTATTATGTTTTCTTTCCAGTAGAAGATACATAAATCCCACGTTGAAACTTTGTCTTTTATATCAATGATTTCGAAATCGGACCGGACGGGCCGGTCCGACCGGTTGATCGGGAACCGGGAACATTGCCGGTTCGGTTCGGTAGATTTGGGCCGTTTTCATCAGAACCGGCCGGTTCGTGCGGTCGACCGGTCCGACCGAAACCGGCGAACCGGGTTGAACCGGGATTTTGAAAAAAAAATTTTTTTTGCTTTATTTTAGTAGAAAAATATTATTGGATATGGATTAAGGAACACCGGTTCGTTAATTTGGACTATGTTTACTTGAATGGTATGTATTTTGGATGTTGTTTTGGGTTAAGGAACACCGGTTCGTTAATATTATACCTTATACATACACACTAAATATTTGGAATTTTTTTTATATTTTTTTAAATATTTATGAAGTCATCCGGTCCGTCATCCGGTCCGACCGGTTCGACCGGTCCGACCAGTGAACCTCTAGGCCGTCCGGTTCGCTTTCCGGTCCGGTTTTGAAAACAATGTTTTATATATAAGATTTTGAGTTCTAACTCAAACATGATGTAATTTAAAAGTAGGAGTAAAACAAAGAAGATACGTAAATATATTCAATACATGACATCCAATAGTGCGTCACTTTTTCATTCCATTACCGTTAGGATATTTCTTTTCGATGATAGTGACCGACTGATGGGGTATCACCCGAAAAGGCACAATAATAAACCGACGTTCGAGTATAGACGATCACACAACATGCGGATGCAACATGGTCACAACAAGGGTAGCCGCGGCAGACATCGAGACGACTAAACAAGTCCCGGCCTCAGGTGATGTCAAAGGCCCAGCCGCGGCAGACATCTAAGTGTCTAAACAAGTCTCGGTCGCAGGTGATGTCAAAGGCCCAGCCCAGGAACGGCAAGGGTCGGATAGGCCCAACCGCGGCCCATAGGCCACCCACAGCAAACATCTTGCTCCCGCACGAAATGGGTAAGCCTAGCCGCAGTCCAGTACCAGACCAACTTGTGATGATCGTCAACTTAGCTGCGGCTCAAACACTTAAGACTATAAGGGAAATGGAGATTTCAATACTTAAGAAATTCACGGCTCAAACACTGAAGACTATAAGGAAAATGGAGATTTCAATACTTAAGAAATTCTCAAAGGAACTAACATCAATGAACAAAAGAATTCAATAGTACGGAAGGAAGACTATTGGCTGTTTCAAGAATATGACCAGCAGCTGAAGACAACAAAGAACAAAAGATAACCCCTATAAAAAGTGGGCACAACAGAGTGGGCGTGCAGAATCAATGGGACGCAGGTCAACTATAAGGTGCTGTTTGTTTTTTTTGCAGGAAAACGTCTGCAGTCTGCAGACCACATCTGTAGACATCTGCAGCAGAAGAGGTGACCCAAACGTCTGCAGTCTGCAAAAAGGACTTGTTTGTTTTTTTAACATCTGCAGAATACTGAAATATTCTGTAATTAAACTAAAACTATTTAAACTTTATACAAAAAAACTAACCTTCGGATGTTTGGAGGCCTGGAGGGAGGCGGCGGGACTTCTACGACGGAGGAGGGCCGCGGAGGGAGCGTGTGCGGGCGGGGGGCCCTGGAGGGAGGCGACGGGACTTCTGCAATGGAGGAGGGCCGCGGAAGGGAGCGTGGGCGGGGGCGGGCGGGGGACTTCTACGACGGAGGAGGGCGACGACGTGGGGGCGGCGAAGCGGGAGGGATGCGACGGAGGAGGGCGGCAGCTCGAAGGGCGGCGGTGTGGGCGGCGGTGGCCGGAGACGGGTCTACAGCTGCTGTGTGGAGAGGAGAGGATTGGTGGGTTGAACAAAAATGAGAAGTCTGAAAGGGTTGGGGTAAAGGAGAAGAGGTTGAGAAGATTTGAGAAGTGGTAACACCACATCTTCTCCACACAGACGTCAGGAAGACGCTTTTTAATGAAACGTCTTTGAAAAAACAAACAATCTGCGCACTCAAAACGTCTTCACGCGTCTGCGTGCGCGCAGATGAAGAGGTGGGGAAGAGCTTTTGCAAAAAAATAAACACCACCTAAGAGACAAATAGCATTAATGTCAAGTAGAAAACCCTTTACACCAAAAAGGAAATGAATTCCTTGACCTAAGGGCTCCAGTCCGGACGCCTAATTCGGGCAACCCGAAATGGATCTACAGAGAAGAAGTTATAATACACGTATCACTATAAATACAACGGCCCAGGTATATTCACATTCATTCTACTCCAACTTATCATACCCATACACAAATATTCCTATCAATACCAAATACTTATTCTCACACCGGAGGTTGGTCACGGGAAGAATTCCCTTCTGCCCGTGGCGAGACTCACGGTGTCTCCTGTTATTTTTCAGATTAGGTACTTCCTCTAATTTTAGTCTTCCCATAGCCCGAGTCTTGGTGATATCCCTAATTCAGTCGCGCTGCTCCCGGATCTAAATCCCTCGATAGATTTCCGTGTAGCAACACCGACAATAATTTAGTATCTATATAATTTTGACTTGTCTACTGTCCATATTCGTCGCATATCTATATTGGTAATGACAATTTGAATTTCTGAATTTGTAGCTTATTTTTATGATACTTGAACATAAGTCGTGTGTCCCAAACTCCCATTTGCTACATATATAAAAGTGTGAATCAATATTACATATAGAGAAAAACTTACGCACACCTGCATATGTATGTGTTGTATCTATATTGGTAATGGACATTCAATGCTTCCAATTTGAAGGTTATATGATACTTGAACATATGTTGTGTATCACAAACTTTACCTTCATTTGCTACATAAATGTACGAGTCAATATCTGATACGGAAGGAATTTACATATAAAGAAAAACACACGCGCATATTTATATGTTTATTTGAACACACACCCACCCACACCCATGTATACATACTGTAAGGTTATTAGTAAGGCTGATGCAACCCAAACACTCAAAGTCTATCCTGCATGCATGCACATGTATACTGAAGCGGAATGCTTCGGAAGTTTCACAGTGCCTTAGAAATTATTCTGAGTGTGAAATCTTCCGAAGCCAAGACCAATATCTTCCGAAGCCAAAAGATGAAGTCTTCCGAAGCTTCAAGGACAAAGTCTTCCGAAGCCAACCATTGAAGACAGATTTCTTCCGAAGACTTTTATATTACATGCTTATCTGATGTACTTTTTACCTAAAGCTGAACCACTTTCTGCTACCACTCTGATAAGTCACCAACCTTTCATGAGTTGGTGAAAAGGTCCATGCTTTTGGTAAACTATACATTGAGGTCTTGAGTCTGTAACTTTCCACTTTATGTACTTTATCCTTTTTGTAATATATTAGGATGTGAGCTATGGCATGTCATAGTCACTAGTCAAAAGGCAATCTGTCTTTTGACTCTACATGGATTTTGTTGTCTAGTTTATGTATCCAGCTGGCCTTCAAAGTATGGCCGGTTGTAGGTTATAGTATAAGTATTTTCTGGTCCTTGTAACTAAGTAAGTTTTGAGTAGAACTTTGTGAACCATTTTGTAAGGAACTAGAAGATCAATATACGTTAACCTTGAAAACCAACTGCTTGTGTGTTGTTCTAGTTTCTGTCTCATTTACATCTTGTGTTTCTTAGTTCTCTAAACTCATTCTTACCAGTTCCCCATTTGAATTGTTAAGTGTTGTCATACACTCTCCTCTTTGTGTTGTTGTGTTGTACAAGTGCATAAGCCCTTCACCCGGTCCTGCATTTGGTATCAGAGCTTCCTAGGCTCTTGATATAAGATCTCACCATCTTAAGATCCCTCACACACATAAAAATACTTAACGCTTTAAATGGCAGCTATCTCTAAAGCTGATATGGAAACTGGAACCATGACAAAGTCCCCACTGATCACTCTTGATGACTTTGACACGGTGCAAAAGAATGGAAGGTTTCATCAAGTGTCAAGACTCAAGAATGTGGGAATCTGTTGTCTCTGGACCTTACATACCAAAAACTCCTTCAGCTGCTGCTGGAGGTGGTATGATCCTCAAGGCTGTGGCTGACTACTCAGAAGAAGATAGAAAGAGAGTAGAAATTAATCAAAAAGCAATTACAGCCCTTCAGACTGCTCTTCCAAACTCTGTATACAGAGGTTTCAAGAAAAGCAAAACAGTTAAGCAGCTGTGGGATGCATTGAAACTAATGTATAAGGGTTCTACTGAAGCCAAGGAGAACAAGAAGGATCTCCTGAAGCAGTAGTTTGAAAATTTCACCTTCAAAATAGGTGAGACCATGACTCTACAATACTTCAGGTATGTTGAGATTGTGGATACCCTAGTGGATGTTGGAGTAACTCTTGATAGTAGGGACATTGTAAGGAAGTTTATGTCCTCTCTTCCTAGGCAATGGACACATTATTATGTTGTAATCAAGAGAACTGAGAACCTTAAGACTCTCACTCTGACACAGTTGTATGGCATTCTCAGTGGATACCAGATGGATATGAACATGCAAGGTTCATCTGGTAACTCCAGCAATTAAATGGGTTCAGCCCTTCATGTGACTGAAATGGATAGCATAGAACCCCAGCATCATCTCATATGCTACCCTGACATCTCACAAAAGGGTCCTTTCATCACCTTCCCGGAGACACCAAGGGAGAACTATACTCAAGGAAGCCCATTCCAAGAGACAAGTTCTTCTCAAGCCTTTATGTCCTCTGATGAAAGTTGTGGCAGCTTCCTATTCACCCTTGAAGACCTGGACTATATCCATCCAGATGACCTGGAGCACATGGAGATAGTCCAGCAAATGGCTCTTCTCACTCACAGAGCCAAGAGTTTCTACAAGAGGGCAGGAAGGAGGTTTCCCAGCAATACAGCCAGTGGAAAGTTTGGACTGGACAAAAGCAAAGTTAAGTGTTACAACTGTAACTTGATGGGTCACTTTGCTAGGGAGTGCAAGGCACCAAGAACAAATCGTGGACAAGCACAATCCAGACCAAACTACACTGATAAAGCTACCTAGAATGAGAATCCAAAGCAGCAAGCTACAGTTGTTGTTGAAGAAGGAGGCTTTGACTGGAGCTTTCAGGTGGAAGATGCGTCTCCAAACCAAGCATTGATGGCTAACCATGATGAAACTATGGTATTGGAACATCTTTGCACTCCTAAATGTATTGCTAAAGTCAACAGATACAGGTCCTATAACTTAGAGATGAGATCTGATCTTCAGTCCTTGAACATCCTAAAATCTGATTTTAGAAAGACTGAAAATGATTATAAGTTAAAGATAGAGAAATTAGAGAAAACCATTTCAGTTTTAAAACATGAGCAAAAAAATTACAGGACTCAGATCAAGGATCTCATAACTAAGTTAACTGAATGCCAGGCTGAGCTTGTGATCAGCAAAGCCAGGGCAAAAAAATGTGTTCTTGAAGAAGAGGCCTTCAAGAACATCATATCCTCATCCTTGCATGCAAAAGTTTGTTATCAAAATAGGTAGGGACTGGGATCTAGTGAGATAGCTCCTCCACACACAATCTTGTCGGTAAGATCACCTAGGTGTGGAACTTGTGAAGATGAGCTTCCTCACATAGACCCCTTGAGTGAAGAGGATGAAGAAGTGGTAGTGAAGAATTTCTCTGAGAAGAGTGAAGAGAAGGATTCTAAGAAGGGTCCCTATCCATCTGAGGAGAGCAGGAAGCCTGAGATGACCAAGTCTATGAGGAAGAACTTGATCAGAAAGAGCAAGAGAAAGGCCAGGAGGGCTCAAGAGATCAAGGCCACTTTCAACTCTAAGCAAAAACAAGTCTTTATTTCTGCAGGATTTGATATGGTTAAGACTGAAGACATAAACCTCAGCTCTTCTACCAAGAGTTCTAGTTCATGTTCAAATCATCTCAGCATCAAGAAGAAGGCTGATCCGTTGTGTACCAGTGCTACATAGCCTGAACCTCCCAACTCCAAGAACATTCCTCAACCCAAAGGGACTATCTCAGCATCTGCAAAGATGAAGGTGGAGAAGGGTGTGATCAAAGTCAGCCTTGTTCTCAGAAGAAAACTCTTGGGAGGAAAAAGATAAGTTATGTCATGTGTGAAAGTACCTCTCATCTTGCTATGGATTGTCCATACAATCCAAAGAGTACTCTTCATGTGACCAAGAAGGAGACTCCCAATAGATTTAAGAAGAAATCAGCTTTGGAAGGAAAATCTGTTTCCTTCGGAAGCTTCAAAGGAAAGAAGAAGGCAAGTGGAAAATTGCCTTCGGAAGAAGATTTGGTCTTGGAAGAAAGTAATACTTCCGAAGCACTGATGTCTGCTGCAGTGTTAGCAGAGTCTTCCGAAGGTTCAGTCATCAAAACTTCCGAAGTCTCAAAAGCTTCCGAAGTGTTGAAGTTCAGGTCCAAACATCCAAAGGTGGTGTGGAAGTCAAGGAAAGACCAACTGACTGAAAGTTCTCCATCAACAACAGCAAGAAATCCTCAAAGCACAATATAGGATCTATTACTGTTTCATTACCTTCTACTTCCTTTGATAAGCCCAAGACCAATAAGACTTGGGTTTCCAAATGTAACTAATCATTCTCTTTGTGTAGGAACAACTCAAGACAAACAAAAATGTCTGGATCATTGATAGTGGTTGTTCTAGGCACATGACAGGCAATAGGTCACTACTCCAGAACTTTGAAAGGATTGATGGAGGACCAGTTGCTTTTGGAGGAGATGAAGGAGGTCACATTTCTGGAATAGGCAAGGTCATAAATGGTAAGCTCTGCATTGAGAAGGTAAACTTTTTCAAGGAGCTTGGGTACAATCTCCGGAGTGTATCCCAATTTTATGATCAGAGTCATAACATGCTCTTTACTGAGCATGAGTGCATTGTTCTCAAGCCTGGGGTGATTATTCCTCATGAGCATATCTTGCTTAGAGCCCCCAGGAAAGGGAACATGTATAAGATGGATTTGCAAGAAACATCTCCCTCAGGAGAAGTTTCATGCTTTCTATCTAAAGCCAATAGTGATGAGTCTTTTCTTTGGCATAAAAGAATGTGCCATGTAAACTTTAAAAATATGAATAAGCTAATTAAGAATGATTTGGTAACTGGAATGCCAAAGAAAGAGTTTACAAGTGATGACCATTGTGTTGCATGCCTGAAAGGAAAGCAACATAAGGTATCTTATAAGCCTAAGGAAAGAAACTCCATCACTACACCCCTACACTTGTTACATATGGATCTCTTTGGCCCCACCAGTGTATTGAGTCTAGGAAGGACCTCTTACCGTCTGGTGATCACAGATGACTTTACAAGATTCACTTGAGTCTTCTTTCTTAGAACTAAGGATGAGACCCTTGAGATTCTAAAGAATTTCATCTTAAGAATTGAGAATCAATGTGATCATAAGGTTAAAACCATAAGATGTGATCAAGGAACTGAATTTAAGAACCAAATCCTTGACACATTTTGTGATGAAAAGGGTATTACAAGACAATACCGTGCTCCCAGGACTCCTCAGCAAAATGGTGTTGCTGAGAGGAGAAACAAGACACTGATTGAAGCTGCTAGAACCATGTTGTCTGACTCTAAACTGCCTATCACCTTCTGGGCAGAGGCAGTCAACACTGCCTGCTATGTACAGAACAAAGTGTTAGTGGTTAAGACACATGGTAAGACTCCTTATGAACTTTGGCACAAGAGAAAACCTTTCATTGGTTTTCTCAGGTCATTTGGATGTCCTTGCAGCATCTTGAATACCAAAGATCAAATTACCAAGTTTGTTGAGAAATCAGATGATGGACACTTCATTGGATACTCTTCTCAAGCTAAAGCTTATAGAGTATACAATCTCAGAACTAGAGTAGTTGAGGAGTCAGCCAATGTGACTTTCAATGAGCACATTCCTAGTGAAAGGTTCTGGTCCGGATAGGCTATTTGATCTTGACTTAGTTACCAACTGTTTTAACAAATCTTGTGAGAATGTTTCAGGGTCTATAGATATTTTACCTCCAGGTGATCCTGATCCATGATTTGAGCTAAGAAGACCTTCAAGTTCTAGCTCAGAGGCTCAACAGACTAACAAAGAGACTTCAAATGTAGAAGAAGATGATGATGGTGGTGACAGTGATCAAGGATTTCTTGATGCTGATAACCACCCTATAGATGAACATATCAATGATGTCACACGCTCATTGGATCAAGTTTCTCTTGATAAGTGTGTTAAAGTGGTGGAGGAAGCATCTATGCCAGATCTAAATTTCTCTAATTTAGATCTGTCTCAGCAACTTGTTGTGGTCCCTCAGCTAAGGATCCACAAGTCTCATCCTACCACAAATATCATTGTTAATGTTGACACCGGGGTAAGAACAAGAGGACAAACCCATGAAGCAAATGTTTGTCTTTACTCTTGTTTCTTGTCCTAGATAGAGCCCAAGAAAGTTGATGAGGCTCTGAAGAATGGAAGTTGGATTGAAGCCATGCAAGAGGAGCTACTTCAATTCAAGATATAGAAGGTTTGGAACCTATGCCCTCTTCCTCATGGGAAGACTACTATAGGAACCAAATGGGTATTTAGGAATAAGAAAGATGATAGAGGTATTGTCATCAAGAACAAAGCTAGACTAGTTGTTCAAGGATACATACAAGAAGAAGGAATTGACTACACTGATGTTTTTGCTCCTGTAGCAAGACTAGAAGATGTTAGGATATTCTTGGCCTTTGCTGCATCCAATAACTTCAAGGTCTATCAACTTGATGTCAAGTGTGCTTTTCTGTATGGGGTGATTGATTAAGAGGTGTATGTCAAACAACCACCTAGTTTTGCCGATCCTGATCACCCTGATTATGTCTACAAGCTTGATAAGGCTCTCTATGGGCTACACCAAGCACCAAGAAAGTGGTATGAGACTCTATCTCAGTATCTCTGCAAGCATGGATACAGAAGAGGTACTATAGAGGGAACTCTCTTCATCAAAGGACAGGGAAATGACTTACTGCTAGTTCAAGTGTATGTAGATGGCATCATCTTTGGTTCAACTAAAACAAGGCTCTGCAAAGACTTTGAGAAGCTGATGAAAGACAGATTTGAAATGAGTGCCATGGGGGAACTCAATTTCTTTCTGGGAATTCAAGTGAAGCAAGTTGAAGATGGAATCTTCATAAGTCAGTCAAAGTATGTTTAGGACATACTCAAAAGATTCAACATGACTGATTGTAAGATTGCTAAGACACCCGTAGCAAGAAACCACTCCCTTGGGCCTGATCTTGAGGGGGAGTGTGTGGATGAACACCTTTATAGGGCTATGATTGGGTCTCTCATGTATCTTACAGCTAGCAGGCCTGATATCATGTTTGACACATGAATTTGTGCAAGATATCAAGCAAACCCCAAGATGTATCACCTCATCACTGTCTAGAGAATTCTAAGATACCTCAAAGGTGCCTCAACACTTGGTCTTTGGTATCCCAAGAATTCTGACTTCAATCTGTATGCATATACAGATAGTGATTATGGTGGTTGCAATATGACTGCAAAGTCTACATCTGGAGGATGTCAGTTCCTTGGTGGAAGGGTTGTCTCATGGCAATGCAAGAAACAATCTTGTGTCTCTGCATCAACTGCTGAAGCTAAATACATTGCTGCTACAAGCTTCTGTGCTCAAGTGCTTTGGATTCGGAATCAGATGCTTGACTATGGTTTCAACTTCAAGGAGACTCCCATTCACATAGACAACAATAGTGCTATCTCTATCACAGAGAATCATGTGCAACACTCAAGGACAAAACACATAAGCATTACATATCATTTAATTAGAGATAACTTTAAAAGGATTAATTAAACTAGTTAAGGTTAACACAAATGAACAATATGCTGATCTGTTCACAAAAGCCTTTGATGAACAGAGATTTAAGTATCTTATATCAACTATTGGGATGGTTAACTTTGAGTAGTTTTTTCTTAAAACTAATTCATTTTATTTCTTAAAATCTATGTGTCCTAAGTTGTCTAGTCTATCACCTTTATAAGCTCATGTTTTCTAAGGATAAAAACTTGTTGAAGAGTTTTTCTTAGATTTTTTCTTAGATTTTTGACAAATTTTGATCCTTCGGAAGATATGATTTTATCTTCGGAAGAAAATATACCTTCAAGACAAATAACTGTCTAAGTAAAATTTACCTTCAGAAGAAATTTCTGAAATATCTTCCAAAGCTTAAAACTCTCTTAGGCACTTATATGTTTCTAAGGACCATTTTTCTTCCGAAGGATATTAACTCTCGGAAGCTTTGTTTTGTGGAACAAAGCATCCAAGTTTAAAATTCTCTTCCGAAGTAAATTTGTCAAAACTCCTTGAGAAATTCTTCCGAAGTCATTTTGGCTTCGGAAGCTTTTTCATTAAAACTTCCGAAGACAATTTACCTTCGGAAGATTTTCGAATTCCAAGAAAATAACTTTTTGAGCAAAAAGCAAACTACTTTTTCAGAAGTAGGACCGCCTTTCGGATTTCAAAGTGTATCCTTTTTCATTAACTTGTCTCAAATCCTTTTCACATATAAACCCTGTCGGTTTCCCCCTTTTTTATCATCTTCATCTTATCTCCAAATCTAAATTCTACCATTTCTCTCTGAAATAGTCTTCGTTCATCCTTGCTTCACATCTAAGCTTACTCAAAATGGCCAACCTTGATAGACGAAATAACCCAGATTTTTCTATGCAGTTACACAGGCAACACAATCAGGTTGCACTTTTAAACTCTGAGAAAGATCCCCATTTCTCATAGGTATGCCAATTCTCGGCTTTATCAAACTACTTCACGTCAGTTACCATTGATCCTACTCTCTCTGAGGATCTGGAAGACCTACCAAGAGGTCATTTTGGATGGGGAGAAGGCACTGTCTGCTACAATGCAGGGGGGAACAGTCCTCATCACTCTGGCCATCATCAACACTCATCTTCAGCTGGATGATGAAGAAGGTGAGGTGTTCTTCCCTAAGGAAGCTGTCAATCATTCATTTGAGCAAATGGGCTATGAAGGAGATTTCTCTATAAAGACCTTCAGGAAAGGGAAGGTCTCATCTAAGTGGAAGTACTTACTTCATGTGGTCATCAACAACTTACCTAACAAGCATGAAGGATGGGACCAGATTCCTGAAGATCTCTCCTTCATAGTACAGGGAATGGTTCAGGGGGTCAAGTTCTAGTATTCTCAATTAGTCTATACAAATTTAATAGCAAACTTATACTCCTTAGACTATTACATGTTTCCTAGATATGTTCAATACATTCTCAATTGTGAACTGGGCTCATAGTTGAGGGAAACAGGTAATATTCTTAAATTGGGACAGATGAAGCATGACATCTTTAAAATCTTGAAGAAGCCAACTGTTGGCTTCTTAGGGGTAGAAACAACCCTTGTCCTAAAAATGTTAGAGCTCATTGCTCAAGGTGAAACCTAGCAACACAAGCTAGTATTGAATCCACACCTTCTACATCCTAACAACCAAAACAGCCACAATTCACCCTCACCTACCAAAGAAAACACAAACGAACCCCTGCACAAGCTATTGAGTCTGTGCAGGCCCCCATATACTCACCTACACAGGAGGAAGTGGACACTGGAGCTCCCACTTCCCCTGAGGAGCAAACCACTCCCATCACTTCAAGAATCAGTGCTGAGGTTCCTCATGCTCAGCCTGATGAGCTCACAAGCCCAACAGCCTTAAACCTTCACTCTGAGTCTCAACACTTAACTGAACAACCTTCAGGGGACAACTACCATCCCCAGCCTTTAGATTTAAACCAACCAATTCCCAACCTTGACTTCTATATTGATGAGGACATAGATGCCAGTGAATATCATAAGTCTTCTTACTACACCACTCCTCAAAGGGAGATGAGTGCTCCTGAGTCATCTAGGTCTAGCCCACATCAGTCACCTATCACTGAGGTGGATACTTCTGAACATGTTCAGGATATCCATATGGAAGAGGCTCTCATTTCAGCAAGTGATTACATCATTCAGACCTCAACCATGGCAACTCAGCCCATTGACACTTCAACTGAAGTTGTCACTGAGCAGAGGAAATCCAATAGCCAAGAACACCATGCTGGTGATAAGGAAGAGGACCTTGGTCCTGTTCTCTTATCCCCCAGTGATTCTTCTGATGAAGATGAGGGGAATCTGAGACTAAAGGTGCAAAAACTGTCAAAACATGCACCTATTTAGTCTCTAAGGTTAGTGATCTTGAATCTTAAGTGACTACCTTGCAACACAGGGTCAATGATCAACACTTGAGATATCTTATCTCAAGGAACAACTAGCTAGGAGACGCTTAAGAGAAACTCAACCAGGAACACAAGAACCTGTGGATGTAATTGACCTAACTCCTAGCTCCCCTGTGCAAGAGGGTGATGCTACCAAAAAGGGGGAGGATGTCATTACAATCATAGAACCTGGGAGTTCCTTAGGGAGTATGGACATTGAGGACTCACCATCCTCACTTACAGTTGTACATACTCAGCAACTTTCTCAAGTCCATATTGATGTGGACAACGTAGACTCAGTCATTAGGAGTCTATTTGAGAAAGGCATCCCAAGAGCAGTATCATCTCCACCAACTCTAACTCACATTTTTGGGCGAGGTATGATACTGCTAGAAGAACTCTTATTCTTCAAAGAGTTCAAGAAAGGAACACTGCAGAGTTCAGCCTTAGAGGAAGAGAAAGGCAATCAGGTAATACTATCAGTCAACGGATGTTAAGGCAGACCCTGAGATTAGCTTCAAAGGGAAAACCTTGACTGAAGGCCCAGTGGTAGAACCTGAGAGCCCTGTCTTACCACAAACTACTGCAGATGTTCAAACCCTTGATGAGACACCTGCTGTAAGGTGCATCTCAACCTCTCTCTAACCAGAGCTTGGAAGCTACACCAAACAATAAAGGCCAAGCTCTCTCCACCCTGAGTCACAAAGTTCTGTGAGTGACAAAGGGAAAAGGAAATTAACTTCCGAGGAGATTGAGGAGGAGGAAAGAGAAAGGAAAAGGAAGCTAAGGGGAGAAAGTTCCTCTATTGGGTCTGCAAGGCTCATGGAAAGTGCTATCAGGGCTGCCCCCAGACCAAAAACTCAGGATGATGAGTTAAGGGCAGTTAGAATAAACTACTTGCAGACTAGGAACTATGATATTAATAATATCATTTCTCTCCCCTTAGATGAGTTGAATGAATTGGCTGACATGGAACTATCAAAAGAGAGAAAGGAAGAAGAGGATGCAGAGCTTCTTATGAAAATCAAAGAAGAAAAAAGAAGGAAGAGGCTCTATAAGCATATGCCTACTCTCTCACCAGTTCAAGAAACTCAGGAACAAGAGGATGTGGTACCACAAGAATCTGAGGTAGACAAAGAAAATGATAGGATCAATATGATCAACTACCTGAGTGCCACAGGCCTCTATCAAGCTTATACACTTCTTCCCTTACCCTTTGACTGCATTGAGTTTGAGTACCTAAAACCACTTGAACTTTATGTAGCCAAAGAAAGAAAGATCACCAAAAGGAAGTTAAGGGAAGAAGCTGTAAAATCAAGAGCCATCATCCATAAGAATTTGAAAAAGTCTACTGACAGGCAGAAGATGATGAGCTTCTTGAAGCTGTATGGATTCTCCGGAAGGAGACTTGACCCATATATCTATCCACCATGGATGAGCACACCATAGTGAACAAGAAGAAGATCAAAAGAGGTGAACTTGTTGACTTACACTCCCCACCAAGTCAGGTCCCTCAGGAAGTAGAGGTTAAGGTTGAAGCACCTAAGGCAACACAACCTGAACCTCCTGCTAAACCTCAGCAAACTTCCACTTCTGATCCACAACAAGGATATGTCCCCTCTTAATTTAAACCTATGAGAAAGAGAACCAACTGAGAAAGACAAAGAAGATCAATCTGGTGATGCAGGCCAGTCTTCTTAGTTAAAGAGTTCAAAGAGGAGGAAAAGGATGGTTTCTAAACCAAAGTCAAAAAGAAGAAGAAGGAAACATCCACCTCAAAACCTCAGGATGAGTCAGAACATCCTGAGGATATGCAACAAGAGGATGCCCCACCAACTCCAATTCAAGCAGCTCCTCTGGCATCAGGAAGATCCATCTTATCTTGGACATACACCATAAATCCAGAAAGATTGCATGTCATAAGAGATCAAGGTATTGAACATGTCTACACATAGCAGGATATGTTCAATCTACCTCTGCATAATCTCTTTGACATGAGAAGATATTATGATAGTCTGAATGATCCTGACCATCTCATGAAGAAAGGGATGGTCATTATCATAATGAGGACTGTCAATATCTAGAGTTTTAAAGTGTTTTAGTAGCATCAGCCTAGGGGGAGTTTGTGAGGTTATTAGTAAGGCTGATGCAACCCAAACACTTAAAGTCTTTTCTACATGCATGCCATGTATACTGAAGTGGAATGCTTCGGAAGTTTCATACTGCCTTAGAAATTATTCTAAGGGTGAAATCTTCCGAAGCCAAGACCAATATCTTCCAAAGCCAAAAGATGAAGCCCTTCGAAGCTTCAAGGACAAAGTCTTCCGAAGCCAACCATTGAAGGCAGATTTCTTCCGAATACTTTTATATTATATGCTTTATCTGATGTACTTTTTACCCAAAATTAAACCACTTTCCGCTGCCACTCTGATAAGTCACCAACATTTCGTGAGTTGGTGAAAAGGTCCATGCTTTTGGTAAACTGTACATTGAGGTCTTGAGTCTATAACTTTCCACTATATATACGTTATCCTTTTGTTAATATATTAGGATGTGAGCTATGGCATGTCATAGTCACTAGTCAAAAGGCAATCTGTCTTTTGACTCTACATGGATTTTGTTGTCTAGTTCATGTATCCAGCTGACCTTCAAAGTATGGCCAGCTGTAGGTTATAGTATAAGTATTTTCTGGTTCTTGTAACTAAGTAAGTTTTGAGTAGAACTTTGTGAACAATTTTGTAAGGAACTAGAAGATCAATATACATTAACCTTGAAAACCAACTGCTTGGGTGTTGTTCTAGTTTCTATCTCATTTACATCTTGTGTTTCTTAGTTCTCTAAACTCATTCTTACCAGTTCCCCATTTGAATTGTTAAGTGTTATCATACACTCTCCTCTTTGTGTTGTTGTGTTGTACAAGTGCATAAGCCCTTCACCCGGTCCTGCACATATATACATGCATGCATATATATATATGCATACATACATATATATATATATATTGTGTGTGTGTGTGTAGAGAGAGAGAGAGACTCGTATTCTTTGTGAGTGATCGTTTTCACTTATTGCAGGACCGTTGAAGGGTATGCACTTACAACACAACAACACAAAGAGGAGAGTGTGCAACAACACTTAACAATTCAAACGGGGAATTAGAAAAGTCAATTTTGATAACTAAGAAACGCAAGTATATATGAGACAAAACAAGAACAACACAAGTAATTGGTTTTCAAGGTTGATGTATATTGCTCTCTAGTTCCTTACAAGTGTTTTCAAAGTTATATTTATAAGATACAAGGGCCAGAGATACTTATACTACAACCTACAGCCGCCCATACTTTGAAGGCCAGCTGGATACATGATCTAGACAACAAAATTAATGTAGAGTCAAAAGGCAGATTGCCTTTTGACTAGTGACAATGACATTCCATATCTTACATCCTAATGTATTACAAAAAGGATAAAGTACATAAAGTGGAAAGTTACAGACTCAAGACCTCAATGTACAGTTACCAAAAGCATGGACCTTTTCACCAACTTATGTAAAGTTGGTGTCTTATCAGAGTTGCAGCGGAAAGGGGTCCAGCTTTATGTAAAAGGTACATCAGATAAAGCATGTGATTAAAAAGTCTTCAGAAGAAATCTGTCTTCAATAGTTGGCTTCGGAAGACTTTGTCTTTGAGCTTCGGAAGACTTCACCTTTGGCTTCGGAAAATATTGGTCTTGGCTTCGGAAGATTTCACACTTAGAGAAATTTCTAAGGCAGTGTGTGAAACTTCCGAAGCATTCCACTTCAGTACACTTGTGCATGCATGCAGAGAGACTTTGGGTGTTTGGGTTGCATCAGCCTTACAAATAATCCTTACAAACTCCCCTAGGCTTATGCTACCAAAACACTTGAAGATTTCAGATGTTAATAGTCCTCATTATGATGATGACCATCCCTTTCTTCATAAGATGATCAGGATCACTCAGACTCTCATAGTGTCTTCTCATGTCAAAGAGATCATGCAGAGGCAGATTGAACATATCCTGCTATGTGTAGATATTTTCAACACCTTGATCTTTGATGACATGCCATCTTTCTGGATTTGTAGTGTATGTCCAAGACAAGATGGGTCTTCCTGATGCTAGAGGAGCTGCTTGAATTGGAGTTGGTGGAGCATCCTCTTGTTGCACATCATCAGGATGTTCTGACTCATCCTAAGGTCTGGAGATGGATGCTTCTTTCTTCCTTTTCTTTGACTTTGGTTTGGAAACCATCCTTTTTCTCCTCTTTGAACTTTTTAACTGAGAAGACTGGCCTGCATCACCTGATTGATCTTCTTTGTCTTTCTCAGTTGGGTCTTCCTCTCTCACAGGTTCAGATTGAGAAGGGACAGATCCCTACTGTGGATCAAAAGTGGAAGCTTGCTGAGGTTCAGCAGGAGATTCAGGTTGTGTTGTCATAAATGGTTCAACCTTAATCTCCACTTCCAGAGGGACCTGACTTAGTGGGGAGTGTAAGTCAACAAGTTCACCTCTTTGAATCTTCTACTTGATTACACTGATATGCTCATCCATGGTGGACAGAGACATAAGACCAAGTCTCCTTCCGGAGAATCCATACAGCTTCAAGAAGCTCATCGTCTTCTGCCTATCAGCAGAGTTCTTCATGTTTTTCTGGATGATGGCTCTTGACTTTGCAGCCTCTTCCCTTAACTTTCTTTTGGTGATTTTTCTTTCTTTAACTATATCAAGTTTAAGTTGTTTGAGGTACTCAAACTCAATATAATAAAAGGGTAAGGGAAGAAGTGTATTAGCCTGGTAGAGGCCTGTGGCACTCAGGTTGTTTATCATGTTGATCCTATCCTTCTCTTTGTCTACCTGAGGTTCTTGTGGAACCACATCCTCTTGTACATGACTTTCTTGAACTAGGGAGAGAGTAGGCACATGCTTGTAGAGTCTTTTCTGTCTTCTTTCTTCTTTGATTTTAAGAAGTAATTCTGCATCCTCTTCCTCTTTTCTCTCTTTTGACAATTCCATGTCAGCCAGTTCATTTAATTCATCTAAGGGGAGGGAAATGATGTTATCAAGGTCATAGTTCCTGGTCTGTAAGTAGTTGATCCTGAGTGCCCTTAACTCATCATCCTGAGTATTTGGTCTGGGGGCAGCCCTAATAGCAGTTTCCATGAGTCTTGCAGACCTAGTAGAGGAACGTTCTCCCCTTAGCTTTATTTTCTTCTCCCTTATCATCCACAATCTCCTCAGATGTCAATTTTCTTTTCCCTTTGTGACTCACAAACGTTTATGACTTAGGGTGGAGAGAGCTTTGGCCTTCATTGCTTGGCGTAGCTTCCAAGCTCTGGCCAGAGAGAGGTTGAGACATACCTTCATCAGTAGGTGTCTCATCAAGGGAATGAATCTCGGCAGCAGTTGATGGTGAGACAGGGCTCTTAGGTTCTACCACTGGGCCTTCAGTCAAGGTTTCCCCTAAGAAACTAATCTTAGGGTCTGCCTCAACATCCCGTTGACCGATGATATTGCCTGATTGCCTTAGTCTTCTTCTGAAGCTGAACTCTACAGTGATCCTGTCTTGAACTCTTTGAAGAATGAGAGTTCTTCTATCAGCATCATACTCCACCCAATAATGTGATTTGAAGTTGGTGGAGATGATATAGCCCTTGGAATGCCTTTCTCAAAGAGACTCCTAATGACAAAGTCTATACTGTCCATATCAATGTGAACTTGAGAAAGTTGCCGAGTATGCATAATTGCAAGTGAGGATGGTGGGTCCTCAATGTCCATACTCCCTAAAGAACTCCTAGGTTATGTGACTGTAATGACTTTCTCCCCCTTTTTGGTAGCATCACCCTCTTGCATAGGTGAGTTAGGAGTTAGGTCAATCATATTCATAGGTTCTTGTGTTCCTGGTTGAGTTCCCCTTAAAGGTCTCCCAGCTAGTTTTTCCTTAAGATAAGATATCTCAAGTTGCTGATCATTGACCCTGTTTTGCAAGGTAGTCACTGTAGATTCAAGATGACTAACCTTGGAGACTAGATAAGTGCATGTTTGTGACAGCTTTTGCACCTTTAGTCTCAGATTCCCCTCATCTTCATCAGAAGAATCATTAGGGGATGAGAGAATTGGACCAAGGTCTTCTCTCTCACCACCAGCATGGTGTTCTTGGCTGTTGGATTTCCTCTGCTTAGTGACAGCTTCAGTTAAAGTGTCAATGAGCTGAGTTGCCATGGTTGAGGTCTGAATGATGTAATCACTTGCTGAAGTGAGAGCCTCTTCCATATGGATATCCTGAATAGGTTTAGAAGTATCCACCTCAGTGATGGGTGGCTGATGTGGGCTAGACCTAGGTGACTCAGGAGCACGCATCTCTCTTTGAGGAGTGGAGTAGTAGGGAGACTCATGGTACTCACTGACACCTAAGTCTTCATCAATATAGAAGTCAAGATTAGGAATGGGTTGGTTTAAGTCTAAAGGCTGGGGATGGTAGTTGTCCCCTGAATGTTGTTCACTTGAGTGTTGAAACTCAGAGTGAAGGCTTAAGGCATTTGGGCTTGTGAGCTCATCAGACTGAGCATGAGGAACCTCAGCACTGATCTTAGAAGTAATGGGAGTGGTTTGCTCCTTAGGAGAAGTGGGAGCTCTAGTATCCACTTCCTGCTATATAGGTAAGTATATGGGGGCTTGCACAGACTCAATAGCCTGAGCAGGGATTCGTTTGAGTTTTGTTTTGTAGGTGAGGGTTATTTGTGTTTGTTTTGGTGGTTGAGATGTAGAAGGTGTGGGTTCAACACTAGCCTGTGTTACTAGGTTATCACCTTGAGCAATGAGCTCTAACATTTTTGGGACAAGGGCTGTTTCTACCCCTGAGAAGCCAACAGTTGACTTCCTCAAAATTTTAAAGATGCCGGGCTTCATCTATCCCAATTTAAGAATATTACCTGTTTCCCTCAACTATGAGCCCAGTTCATAGTTAAGAATGTATTGAACATATCTAGGAAACATGTAATACTCAAAGGAGTCCAAGTTTGCAATCAGATTAGTATAAACAAATTAAGAGTATCTAAACTTGACTCCTTGAACCATCCCATGCACTATGAAGGAGAGATCTTCAGGAATCTGGTCCCACCCTCCATGCTTGTTGGACAAGCTTTGGATAACCACATGAAGTAGGTATTTCCACTGAGGTGAGACCTTCGCTTTCCTGAAGGTCTTTACAGAGAAATCTCCCTCATAGCCTATCTTCTCAAATGAATGATTAATAGCTTCTTTTAGGAAGAACACCTCACCTTCTTCATCATCTAACTGAAGATGATTATTGATGACGGCCGAAGTGATGAAGATTGTTCTCCCCTGCACTGTGGCAGACAGTGCCTTCTCCCCATCCATAATGACCTCTTGGCAGGTCTTTCAAAATTGAAGCAAATGATCCTCATACAGAGTAGGCTCAATGGTAAGGGAGGTGAAGTAGTTTGACAGAGCCAAGAATTGGCACACCTCTAAGAAATGTGAATCTTTCTCAGAGTTTAAGAGAGCAACCTGATTGTGTTGCCTGTGTAACTGCATGGAGAAATCTGGGTCATTTCTTCTGTTAAGGTTGGCAATTGTGAGAAAGCTTAAAGGTGAAGGAAAGATGAACGAGGGCAGTTTAAGAGAGAAATTTGGAATTTAGGTTTGGAGGAAAGATGAAGATGATAGAAAGAGGGGGAACCGATTGGGTTTATATACGAAAAGGATTTGAGCCAAAGTTAATGAAAGAGGATAAACTTTGAAATCCGGATGTCGGTCCCACCTTTGAAAAAGTAGTTTGCTTTTTGCTCAAAAAGTGGTTTTGTTGGAAATCAAAAAGCTTCCGAAGATAAATTTTCTTCTGAAGTTTTAATAAAAAAGCTTCCGAAGCCAAAATGACTTCGGAAGAATTCCAAAGAGTTTTGAAAAATTTGCTTTGGAAGAGAATTTAGACTTGGATGTTTTGTTCAACAAAACAAAGCTTCCGAGAGTTAATTTCCTACGGAAGAACATGGTCCTTGAAAACATATAAGTGCCTAAGAGAGTTTTAAGCTTTGGAAGAAATTTCTTCCGAAGGCAAAATTTACTTAGGAAGTTATTTGTCTTGAAGGAATATTTTCTTCCGAAGATAAAATCATATCTTCCGAAGGATCAAGATTTGTCAAAAATCTAGGAAAACTCTTCAAAAAAATTTTATCCATAGAAAACATGAGCTTATAAAGGTGATAAACTAGACAACTTAGGACACACAGATTTTAAGAAATAAAATGAATTATTTTTAAGAAAAAGCTACTCAAAGTTAATCATCCCAATAGCTGATATAAGATACTTAAATCTCTGTTCATCAAAGGCTTTTGTAAACAGATCAGTATATTGTTCATTTGTGTTAACTTTAACTAGTTTAATTAATCCCTTTTCAAAGTTATTTCTAATTAAATGATACCTGATATTTATGTGTTTGTCTTTGAGTGCTGCACAGGATTCTCTGTGATGGAGATAGCACTGTTGTTGTCTATGTGAATGGGAGTCTCCTTGAAGTTTAAACCATAGTCAAGCATCTGATTCTGAATCCAAAGCACTTGAGCACAACAGCTTGCAGCAGCAATGTATTTAGCTTCAGTAGTTGATGTAGAGACATAGGATTGTTTCTTGCATTGCCATGAGACAACCCTTCCACTAAGGAGCTGACATCCCCCAGATGTAGACTTTGCAGTCATATTGCAACCACCATAATCACTATCCGTATATGCATACAGATTGAAGTCAGAATTCTTGGGATACCAAAGAACAAGTGTTGAGGAACCTTTGAGGTATCTTAGAATTCTCTTAACAGTGATGAGATGAGACATTTTGGGGTTGGCTTGATATCTTGCAGAAATACATATGGCAAACATGATATCAGGCCTGCTAGCTGTAAGATACATAAGGGACCCAATCATATCCCTATAAAGGTGTTCATCCACACACTCCCCCTCAAGATTAGGCCCAAGGGAGTGATTTCTTTCTATGGGTGTCTTAGCAATCTTGCAATCAGTCATGTTGAATCTTTTGAGTATGTCCTAAACATACTTTGACTGACTTATGAAGATTTCATCTTCAACTTGCTTCACTTGAATTCCCAGAAAGAAATTGAGTTCCCCAATGGCACTCATTTCTAATGTGTCCTTCATCAGCTTCTCAAAGTCTTTGCAGAGCCTTGGATTAGTTAAACCAAAAATGATGTCATCTATATACACTTGAACTAGCATTAAGTCATTTCCCTGTCCTTTGATGAAGAGAGTTCCATCTATAGTACCCCTTCTGTATCCATGCTTGCAGAGATACTGAGATAGAGTCTCATACCACTTTCTTGGTGCTTGGTGTAGCCCATAAAGAGCTTATCAAGCTTGCAGACATAATCAGGATGATCAGGATCTGCAAAACCAGGTGGTTGTTTGACATAATCAGGATGATCAGGATCTGCAAAACCAGGTGGTTGTTTGACATAATCAGGATGATCAGGATCTGCAAAACCAGGTGGTTGTTTGAAATACACCTTCATCAATCACCCCATATAGAAAAGCACACTTGACATCAAGTTGATAGACCTTAAAGTTTTTGGATGCAACAAATGCCAAGAATATCCTAACAGCTTCTAGTCTTGCTACAGGATCAAAGACATCAATGTAGTCAATTCCTTCTTCTTATGTGTATCCTTGAACAACTAGTCTAGCTTTGTTTTTTATGACAATACCTCTATCATATTTCTTATTCCTATAGTTGTCTTCCTATGAGGAAGATGACATAGGTTCCAAACCTTCTGTCTTTTGAATTGTAGCAGCTCCTCTTGCATGGCTTCAACCCAACTTCAATCCTTTAGAGCCTCATCAATTTTCTTAGGCACTATCTGGGACAAGAAACAAGAGTGAAGACAAATATTTGCTTCATGGGTTTGTCCTCTTGTTCTTACCCCAGTTTCAACATCTCCAATGATGTTTGTGGTAGGATGAGACTTGTGGATCCTTAGCTAAGGGATCACAGCAAGTTACTGAGAGAGATCTAAATTACAGAAATTTAGATCTGGCATTGATGCTTCTTCCACCACATCAACACACTTATCAACAGAAACATGATCCAATAAGTGAGTGACATCATTGATATGTTCATCTATGGAGTGGTTATGAGCATTAAGAAATTCTTAATTACTGTCACCACCACCATCATTTTCTTCTGCATTTGAAGTTTCTTTATTTGGTTGTTGAGCTTCTGAGCTGGAACTTGAAGGCATCTTAGATGTATCAACTGTTATGCTGATAGAAACCATTTGCTGAAGTAGTTACAACTGGAGCTGAAGATGTGTAACTTGAAGGTCTTCTTAGCTTAAATCTTAGATCAGAATCACCTGGAGGTAAAATATCTGTAGATCCTGAAACATTCTCACAAGATTTGTTAAAACAGTTCGTAACTAAATCAATATCAAATAGCCAATCGGAACCAGAACCTTTCACACTGGGAGTGTGCTCATTGAAAGTCACATTGGCTGACTCCTTAACTACTCTAGTTCTAAGATTGTATACTCTATAAGCTTTAGCTTGAGAAGAATATCCAATTAAGTGTCCATCATCTGATTTCTTAGCAAACTTGGCAATTTGATCTTTGGTATTCAAGATGCTGCATGGACATCCAAATGACCTGAGAAAACCAATGAAAGGTTTCCTCTCGTGCCAAACCATTTGGAAACTTCAAGATGTAGTCCCCTCGGCCTTCAACTTGAACTTTCGCCCTATTCCCATGTAGAGGCTAACATCCCCTTTCTTGAAGTCCTTACTTCTTTTGAACCCCTGCAATAAATTGCAAATGTGAGTTCCACATCCGGTATCCAATACCCATGTGTTAGAGGATATTAAATTTAGATCAATATGAATCATGTAAATTGTACCTGAGGTTTGCCCAGCATCCCTCTTAGCTTGCAACTCTTTGAGATGGACTGGACAATTCCTTGCCCAATGTCCAATCTCCCCACACTTGAAGCATGGTTCATTTGAAGCAACCTTTTGCTTCTTCTCTGCTTGTTTTGGTGGTGGTGCTCTTACAACTCCCTTCCCCTTTCCCCTAACGTACCCTTTCCCCTTGGCAACATTTGCCTTGGGTGCGGGGTGAGGCCTCTTCTTGTTCCCACCTTCATTGATGGTGAGAACGGGTAAAACCTTTTTACCCATAGCCGCCTCGGCAGTTTTGTGCATAGAGTGAAGCTCACTTATGTTCTTGTCCCACCCGTTCATGTTATAATTCATGATAAAGTTGTCAAACCTCTTTGATAAAGAGTTGAGGATCAAATGCGTAGCCAACTCTTTCAAGACGGGACAATTCAGCCTTTCGAGGCGGTCGATGTGGCTTTTCATCTTAAGTACATAAGATGAAACAAATTGGGTGTCATCCATACAAACTGATTTGCTTCATGGTTTTGTCCTCTTGTTCTTACCCCAGTTTCAACATCTCCAATGATGTTTGTGGTAGGATAAGACTTGTGGATCCTTAGCTAAGGGATCACAACAAGTTACTGAGAGAGATCTAAATTAGAGAAATTTAGATCTGGCATTGATGCTTCTTCCACCACATCAACACACTTATCAAGAGAAACTTGATCCAGTGAGTGAGTGACATCATTGATATGTTCATCTATGGAGTGGTTATCAGCATCAAGAAATTCTTGATCACTATCACCACCACCATCATTTTCTTCTGCATTTGAAGTTTCTTTGTTTGGTTGTTGAGCTTCTAAGCTGGAACTTGAAGGCATCTCAAATGTATCAACTGTTGTGCTGATAGAAACCTCATTTGTTGAAGTAGTTACAACTGGAGCTGAAGATGTGTAACTTGAAGGTCTTCTTAGCTTAAATCTTGGATCATAATCACCTGGAGGTAAAATATCTGTAGATCCTGAAACATTCTCACAAGATTTGTTAAAACAGTTAGTAACTAAATCAAGATCAAATAGTCAATCCGGACCAGAACCTTTCACACTGGGAGTGTGCTCATTGAAAGTCATATTGGCTGACTCCTTAACTACTCTAGTTCTGAGATTGTATACTCTATAAGCTTTAGCTTGAGAAGAATATCCAATAAAGTGTTCATCATCTGATTTCTCAGCAAACTTGGCAATTTGATCTTTGGTATTCAAGATGCTGCATAGACATCCAAATTGTTGGGTTTTGTCACATGTAAAAACAAGTAAGTTTAGCCATTTAAACTTAGAAAACGCAGCGGATATTAAGGTTAAACATGTGGTTTTGAATCAGAAAATTCTGTACCATATTCAACCAAGACAAAACCCAAGAAAAGGATCTTTTATATATATGAAGTAGCATGCTATCAAAACGAAAAATACAACCATAGGGAGTTCTAGAAACAACCTTTCTTGAACATAATGTTGTTGATGAAAAAATTGAAGAAGATGATGTTCTTGAGTGGCTAGTCTTCAAAGGAGAAGACCTCAAACTTGTATGCCCACAAGCCTAAACAAAACACCCAATCATGTTAGGAAGAAGAACACCAAGGTAAACTCCCTTTTGAACAAACCAAATCAGCCAAGAAGTTCTTGAAGAGCTGCCCAAAAATCCGAGATTTCAGCCTTTCTTTCTTCTTGAATCCGAAATTGTGCTTTTCTCTTTGAGAGAATTTGTTGCTTTGTGTGTGTGAGAGAAAGTGTAGGTTCTAGTTGAATGAATGAATGAGTAAAGTCTTGAAAAGGCCAAGACAAAAGTTGAGTTCCCTATACCCATATGGGCGGCCGAAATGGGGTTCAAAAAGCTTTCCCCCCTTTTTGAAACTTTTATATAATTCACTCTTTCAACCCATAGTTTTTATAAAATTAAAACCTATTTTAATTTTATAACAATAACACACTTTTATTTGTTATTATTTAACCAACTTAAATTATGAAACAAACAATCTCTCATGAACAAATTATCCACATAATGTTGTTCTTTTACAAAGCAACGTTTTAGAAAACCCATTTTCTAAATTGGTGTCAGTATTTACTTGTTTGATCTTATCAACAAATAAATATTAATTGGTGTTTGTATAGCTTGTTATTGGGTATGACCCGACTTAGATCATAACGTACTAACCACATCAATCTTGTATGTGTCTTGGACATATAAGATCCAACAAACTCCCACTTGCACAAGATTCATAGAAGATTGATGCAAGCAGTAAATACCGCCTAAAAACGGTTTACTACCTTTAATAAGTATGACTAAGTGCCATTCAATGACATCATCCTCTTCAAGTACCATACTTGAAATGTTTTAGGTGAATTAATCATCTATCCTTTTGTCACAGATGTCATGTTAAATCTCAGAGACACAGAGTGATCATTCTCTGTTGATTTAACTTTATCAAGCCTTAGACATCTTACTCTCAATGAATAAGAGGGACAAATCCTATCTTGACTACATACGTCTCTCACAATTACCTTATATTATACCCGAAATCAGACTTATGTACTGTCATATTTCAGAATAGTAAAGAACTGAGCCAAAGTATAATATTTGGTAAATATCAAGACCCAATATGTATCTCAGGTCAGAGGATACCAAATGATGTTCGCCTTTACTCAAAATTACTTATGATCAATCAAGAAGATTCCATGTAGTAATGTTTGAGATGCAGGTCAGTCCAATATTTGCACCCCACAAATATCTATGAACTTTGGCAGCAACCTTTTGCTCTATATTCATCCATATGAATATCTACCAATCCAAGTTCATAATAGTTTTACCCTCATACTTGTTCCCACGAGCATGAACAACTACGGACGTTCTGAGTAAATAATTTACTCATGGATTTTAAACATGCAAAATAGGAATATTAGTTGAATCATTATAACCAAATAAACCATTCAAGTAATAAAGGGTTACAATATCTTAATACAGAAATTAAAGATCATATCTAGTCACTAGAAAATTGAAGTCCCATGGCACAAGTATGACTTTCATGCTTTGCCTTTTCAAGAAGCTTTGTGAGTGGATCCGCAATGTTTTGATCCGTGTGAACTTTGCGAATACATATTTTTTCTTTTTCAACTTCATCCCTTATGTAGTTGAATCTTCATTCAATGTTCCTAGTCTTTTGATGTGCACGGGGTTCCTTGATTTGAGCAATCGCACCCTCATTATCACAAAGAATTTCTAGGGGGTCCTGAATGGAAGGGACTACCCCTAGATCGACAATGAACTTCTTTAACCATGCAGCTTCCTGAGCTACTAATGAAGTGGTGATGTATTCTGATTCTGTAGTTGATAATGCCACCAAGTCTTGCTTAGAGCTCTTCCAAGAGATCATTCCTCATTCAAGATGAAAATGTACCCCGATTGTGATCGTAAATCATCCCGATCAGTTTGGAAACTCGCATCCATGTAACCCTTTACAACGAGTTTCTCTTCACCAGATCCATAGATTAGGAACATATCTTTGGTCCTCCTCAGGAACTTAAGTATGTTCTTAACAGCCATCCAATGACTACTTCCAGGATTTTGTTGGTATCGGCTTGTCATGCTCAAAGCGCATGACACGTCCGGTCTAGTGCATATCTTTGCATACATGATGGATCCTATAGCAGACGCATATGGGATTCCCTTCATTTTGTCTTGCTCATCCTTTGAGCTTGGACATTGAGTCTTACTCAATATCGTTCCTCTTTGAATAGGTACGGTACCTTTCTTAGAGTTTTCCATCTTGAACCTTTTCAAGATCTTGTCAATGTTTGCACTTTGATTTAAACATATCAACCGCCTTGATCTATCCCTATAGATCTTTATTCCTAAAATATAGGTGGCTTCACCAAGATCCTTAATGGAGAAATAGTTTCCAAGCCAGGCTTTCATACCTTCCATGGTTGGAATATCATTTCCAAATAGTAGAATGTCATCGACATATAATACTAGGAAGGTGATGATGCTCCCACTAGCTTTGTTATATACACATGCTTCATCAGCGTTTTTGATGAACCCAAATTTGACTATTTCTTCATCAAAACGGTGATTCCAACTTCTTGATGCTGCTTTAATCCATAGATTGATTTCTTTAACTTGCATACTTTGTTAGGATGTTTTTGGTTGACAAAACCATCAGGCTGAACCATATAGACATCTTCCTCAAGATATCCATTTAGAAAAGCGGTTTTGACATCCATTTGCCAAATCTCATAATCAAAATGAGCAGCAATGGCAAATAATATCCTGATAGACTTTAGCATTGCTACTGGTGAGAAGGTCTCATCATAATCAACCCCTTGAGTTTGAGTGAAACCTTTTGCTACAAGTCTAGTTTTATAAGTATCCAAGTTCCCATGCATATCGGTTTTCTTCTTGAAAACCCACTTACTTCCAACTATCTTGGAGTTAAGAGGTGGTTCAACCAAGTCCCATACTTGGTTGTCATACATGGATTGCATCTCAACATTCATGGCTTCAAGCCATTTGTCACAATCCAAATTGGACATTCCATCATGATAGGTGGTTGGTTCATCGAAATCTACCACATAGCATCCATCTACGAAAAATCCATATCTTTCAGGTGGATTACTAATTCTACCAGATCTGCGAACGTTTTATGTATATTGATCAACCACTTGATCATTCTCAACATCCTCATGTTGAGTGCTAGTGTCAACCAAACGTGTATCGGTTTGTGGTTCTTGATCCTCCTTAAGATCCACAGTTCTACTGCTAGTTCCTTCCGTAAGGAACTTAGCTTCTAAGAACTCAGCCTTCTTGGCAACAAACTCCTTTTGTTCCAATGGATCATAGAAATAATATCCCATAGAATCTCTAGGATATCCAATGAAGATACACTTAGTGGAACGACTTTCTAGTTTGTTTGAGGTGGGAGTCTTAACATAAGCCTCACAACCCCATACCTTTAAATATGAGAGCGATGGAACCCTTCCATGCCATATTTCAAAAGGTGTCGTTTCCACTTTCTTGGTTGGGGCCATATTCAAAATACGGGCCGCTGAGAGCAAAGTGAAACCCCAAAATGATTGAGGCAGTAAGCTTCTAGACATCATAGATCGAACCATATCCAATAGAGTTTGATTTCTCCGCTCGGACACACCATTAGAGTTTGATTTCTCCGCTCGGACACACCATTATGTTGTGGTGTTCCAGGTGGAGATAGTTGTGAGACAATACCACAACTTTTAAGATGATCTCTAAAAGCATCACTTAGGTATTCACCTCCTCTATCGGTGCGGAGAATTTTTATTTTCTTGTTGAGTTGATTTTCTACTTCATTTTGGAAGACTTTGAACATTTCAAAAGCTTCATCTTTGTGTCTTAGTAAGTACACATAACCATATCGACTATAGTCATTGGTAATGGTAATGAAGTATCTTTCATGGTACCTAGTCATTGGCTTAAAAGGACCACATACATCCAAATGTATGATGCCTAATAAATCATATTCATTTGCTTTTAAAAGACCGTTCTTTCGAAGTATTTGTATGCGTTTCTTGTTTATATGACCAAGACGGCAATGCCAAAGATAGGTATCACTCAAATCCAATTTGAGGTTTTTAGTGGTGGTTTGGTACAATGAGCTATCACATAATGTGTTTTCACGAACTAATTCATAAATACCATTAACAGGAATAGCTTTAAAATAAAACGTGCCATTTAAAGAAACATGTATTTCATTCTCAATAAATGACAAAACATAACCATATTGTCTTAATTGGGCAACAGAAATAATATTCCTAGTCAAACTAGGAGCATACAAAATATTGTTCAAAATTGCTTCCAAACCATTTGGAAGCTTCAAGATGTAGTCCACTCGGCCTTCAACTTGAACTTTCATCCCATTCCCCATGTAGAGGCTAATATCCCCTTTCTTGAAGTCCTTACTTCTTTTGAACCCCTACAATAAATTGCAAATGTGAGTTCCACATCCGGTATCCAATACCCATGTGTTAGAGGATATTAAATTTGGATCAATATGAATCATGTAAATTGTACTTGAGGTTTGCCCAACATCCCTCTTAGCTTGCAACTCTTTGAGATGGACTGGACAATTCCTTGCCCAATGTCCAATCTCCCCACACTTGAAGCATGGGTCATTTGAAGCAACCTTTTACTTCTTCTCCGCTTGTTTTGGTGGTGACGCTCTTACAACTCCCTTCCCCTTTCCCCTAACGTACCCTTTCCCCTTGGCAACATTTTCCTTGGGTGCGGGGTGAGGCCTCTTCTTGTTCCCACCTTCATTGATGGTGACAACGGGTAAAACCTTTTTACCCATAGCCGCATCGGCAGTTTTGAGCATAGAGTGAAGTTCACTTATGTTCTTGTCCCACCCGTTCATGTTATAATTCATGACAAAGTTGTCAAACCTCTTTGACAAAGAGTTGAGGATCAAATGCGTAGCCAACTCTTTCGAGACGGGACAATTCAGCCTTTCAAGGCGGTCGATGTAGCTTTTCATCTTAAGTACATAAGATGAAATAGATTGGGTGTCATCCATATGACATGCATGGAGTGCTCGAACCGTTTCGAAGCGCTCTACCCTTGCTTGTTGTTGGAATGTTTCCTTCAACTGGGTAATCATGTCGTATGCTCCATGATGTTCATACTTCTTTTGGAGATCAGGAGTCATACTTGCCAACATGAGGCAAGACACTTGGACCGAGTCCTCAGTGTATTTTACCCAATTCATATAGGCTTCCTCGTCTTCCTCATTAGGTTGATCGGGAATCGGATCGTCTAAAACATATGATCGTTTATCTTGCTTGAGAACAATTCTTAAGTTTCGAAACCAATCAATAAAGTTATTATGGTTTAGACACTCCTTTTGGAGAATGGTCCTTAGTGATAGTAAGTGAGCGGACGGGACTTCATTTTCATTATTGTTGGTGGCCATCTACAAAATTTTAACAAAGTTCAATTTTAGTATTTACGATATTGTCCATATTTTAATAATTAAAGCCCTTTTATGTGTCTTAATCAATTTTAAAATTCTAGAATCCAACGTTAAATTTAAACAGTGGTTAGGTGACCTTTATCCCATTATTTAAATTAACAAGGTAGTCAACGTTTTGACAATCGCAACCCTTTGCAACTTCTAGGGTATGGGATCGACTTACACATCATATGTGTGGTCGGCACGTTTATCCCATCAACACCTTTGTAAACCATATTGTAGGTGATCCATTTAACATGGTTTGCAAATCAAGTTACCCTACTTGCACACACATGTGAGTTTTCCAACATAAGTGGTTAGGTGATCTTTATCCCACAAATATGGTATCCCCACCTTAAGTCATAAGTTCCCTCTAAATGGTTAGGTGACCTATCCCATTAAGAGTTTCCAAATGACTCAAGTGTTGTGCAAAAGGACGGTGTTAAACTTGTTTGTAAATAATTTAAAGTTTTCATAATCTTAGTTTAGAAAACTCTATGTACCTTATATTTGCATGCATTCAAATACAAGGTACCCTATGGTTCATTTTTAATAAAACCTCTTTTATTAAAACCATTAATCCTTTTAACAACCTTTTATTAGTCACTTAATGATAAAGAACCATCCAATTTTCAGCTTGTTAAGTTGTTAATGAGTTTGTAATGCATATCCAAATATCAATCAAACAATCAAACAACAATCATCCAAACAAGCATAAAAATACAAACATGAGTGCATAACCATAGCCACTAAGTTGACCACACTTGTTTGCCATCACAAGTGTTGTCATAAGGTCTTTCTTAAGGGTAAATAATGACACATCATATGTGTCCATGGACTCCCACTTGAATCCATATCCAAAGCTTCAAGTGTCCATGCCTTTTATGTCCATCTTTGGGTCTTCATCTTGTGCATCTTCCTTTTACAAAATTATATCCTAATACAATTTTCTAATAAAAGAAATGCACCTAATCTATTTATTACATAACCAAATGAATAAATAATTACAACCCAAATAACAAACATAAATATTACAACCCTTTTATAAATCAAAACCAACATGACAAATCTCAATCAACCAAAACCAAAACACAAGAGGCCAAGGCTATGTTATACACTAAAATTGTGAAACGTATTCAACATCCAAGAACTAAAATGAATCCCTCATTTCAGCCCTAAAGTTTTGGCCAACACGAACCAAAACTTTAGGGTTTTGTCCAAACAATACAATCAACCATTTGACTATTATCTTTCAAGGTTTATACTATAAGCATGTAAGAATAAACTTTGAAACATATGGGATTCATACATCCAAGAACAAAACAGCCCATAATGGGTTTAAAAAGTCCATGAAAGCTAATTTTTCAAGACTCTTTGAAGCATGCATTCCATATAACCGGCTCTAGATGCCATTATTGGGTTTTGTCACATGCAAAAACAAGTAAGTTTAACTATTTAAACTTAGAAAACACAGCGGATATTAAGGTTAAACATGTGGTTTTGAATCTAAAACTTATGTACCATATTCATCCAAGACAAAACCCAAGAAAATGATCTTTATATATATGAAGTAGCATGCTATCAAAACGAAAAATACAACCATAGGGAGTTCTAGAAACAACCTTTCTTGAACACAATGTTGTAGATGAAAAGATTGAAGAAGATGATGTTCTTGAGTGGCTAGTCTTCAAAGGAGAAGACCTTAAACTTGTATACCCACAAGCCTAAACAAAACACCCAATCATGTTAGGAAGAAGAACACCAAGGTAAACTCCCTTTTGAACAAACCAAATCAGCCAAGAAGTTCTTGAAGAGCTGCCCAAAAACCCGAGATTTCAGCCTTTCTTTCTTATTGAATCTAAAATTGTTCTTTGCTCTTTGAGAGAATTTGTTGCTTTGTGTGTGTGAGAGAAAGTGTAGGTTCTAGTTGAGTGAATGAATGAGTAAAGTATTGAAAAGGCCAAGACAAAAGTTGAGTTCCCTATACCCATATGGGCGGCTGAAATGGGGTTCAAAAAGCTTTCCCCCCTTTTTAAAACTTTTATATAATTCACTCTTTCAACCCATAGTTTTATAAAATTAAAAACCTATTTTAATTTTATAATAATAGCACACTTTTATTTGTTATTATTTAACCAACTTAAATAATGAAACAAACAATCTCTCATGAACAAATTATCCACATAATGTTGTTCTTTTACAAAGCAATGTTTTAGAAAACCCATTTTCTAAATTGGTGTCAGTATTTATTTGTTTGATCTTATCAACAAATAAATATTAATTGGTGTTTGTATAGCTTGTTATTGGGTATGACCCGACTTAGATCATAACGTACTAACCACATCAATCTTGTATGTGTCCTGGGCATATAAGATCCAACACAAATGACCTGAGAAAACCAATAAAATGTTTCCTCTTATGCCTAAGTCATAAGGAGTCTTACCATGAGTCTTAACCACTAAAACTCTGTTTTCCACATAGCAAGCAGTGTTGACTTCTTGTGCCTAGAAGGTGATGGGCAGCTTAGAGTTAGACAACATGGTTCTTGCAGCTTCAATCAGTGTCCTTTTTCTCCTCTTGTTGATACATATTCATGTACCTGGTTTATCTTCTAAAATGTAAAAGTCTTTCATGTTTTACACTTATGTAATCCAATATAATGAAATGATTGAATGATATATAAAATGCATTGCGATGTTTATATGTGATTGATTTTATCATGTTATATTTATATTGATTGTGATTCACATATATGAACTAACTATATAGGTTTGATGTTGGTTTTACATAGTTCTAAGTCAATAAGAACTTAGAAATGTGTTTAACTTAGTCATGTGGACATTCATGCTAATGGACCATACTTATGGCCCATACTTATGGCCCATACACATGAATGAACCATGCTTATGGACCAGTCGCAAGACTGAACCAGGTGACTGGATCAGTCGTATGATTGAGACATAAGATTGGTTCAATCGCATGACTGAACCTTCAATCGTGTGTATGAGTCAATCGCGTGACTCAGTCGCACGGCTGAACCATGCTAATGGTTCAGTCGTATGAATGAACACTGATAACCTATAAATACCACATAATTCTTGGAAAAGCATAACACTTTGACATACTTCATAATACTTCGTACCCTAGCCGTCCAGAGCATCCCAAGTCACAAATCCAAGTTAATAGTTCATTCTTGATCGATTCCAATCTGTTCTTAACGTTTTTTCATCGTAAGATCGATCGGGTTATTCGTTCTCACTGATTGGATCGCTAGTCAAATAGAACTCCATGCTATTTGATCTTGTTTTACGCAGAATCCGTTAGTACTCCATACGTACGCGGTCCTAACAAGTGGTATCAAAGCCTAGGCTCGTGATTTTGCGTGGATTCAATTGGTTTTGGTGTCAATACTAATGTTTTCATTCAAAAGATACACTTTTTCGCTTCAAAACTTGTTTTTGTCGAGTCTCTGTGTCAAAAGTTACGACTTTTCCATACGACAGATTAGGGTTCGTGAAAATTCGTAATTTTGAGTTAATTATTCAAAAATTCGATTTTTCCCGCAGCGGCAGTTTCAGTCGCGCGATTGGCCTAATCGCACGATCGAATCCCATTCGCATAGTTCAATCGCACGACTGGACTCATTCGCACAGTTCATTCGCACAGGTTAAGGATTCCATACGGTTGACCTCATTTGTCTTGTTCTTCGTACGACTGAATCCAATCGCACGATTAAAGCCATTCGCATCCTTCAATCGCACGGTTGAGCCAGTCGGCTTGTCCAATCGCATAAGTCAATTTGTCTTGTTCTTAGTTCACCAAGTTTAAAGAAATGGAAGATCAGTATTCTGCGTTTACTGCTAGAAAGGACTCACGCATCCAGAATCTTCTACTTCTGGAAAGTGAGATCGGGAACCACAACAAACCGAAAGCTGTTAACGTTGGATGAATACCCACAATGGAAATAGCGGTTTGAAATCTACCTGAATGGAGTTGACCCAAATTTGTGGACGTCTATTGAGACTGGTTATGTGACACCAGTCAATGCTAATGGGGTAAAGCTAACTTTGGAAGGAATGAGTGAATCATAGAAGACTATGCATAATGCTGAAAAAGAAAGCATATGCCTTGTTGACTCAGTCAATACCTAAGGACATATTTTATCAGTTTTCTGAGAACAAGCAGTCTAACAGGTTATGGGAAGCCTTGGAAAAGAGATACGAAGGCAATGCAACTCTAAAAGCACTAAAGGCAAAAGCTCTAAAAAAGAAATTCGATAATTTGTCAATAATTAGAAAAGAGAGTTTGGATGACATCATTGATAGATTCTATCATCTGATAAGTGAGTTGCACACTCATGGTGTGACCACATCCATGGAAGATAAAGTCTCTAGCTTTGCTGATGGTCTGCCAGAAAAATGGGATCCATTTGTGTCTAATTTGTGGCAAAACGACATTCTTGCCACTTTAGACATAAATGATTTTATTCTGAAGTTAAGGTAGGAAGTGCTGCGTCAGAAATACAAGTCAAAGAAAGGATCTTATGCTCAGAATCCTACACTTTACAACTCAGTTCCAACCCCTTCTACATCATGCGCACCGCTTCAAACGGTGTTTGTGTCTAACTCTTCTGCACCTTCCCAAAGCAACTCATCAGGAAACAAAATGTCAGGGTTAACTAGCACCCAATATATTGTTCCTGAGGCAAATACTACCAAGTTAAAGACCGAGAATCTTGGAAACATCACCGTGGAAGTTGCTAAAGAACATATGGATCTTCTAGCTGCCATAGTTCAATCTTATGACGGGTTAGTTGCTGGTAAGATTGGGAACTGTCATCTTGCTGACGAGGACTACGAGCAAGTTGATGAAACTGAGCTGGAATGCATGGATATAATGTGGGCCTTGGCTAGTGCTGTTAGAAGAGCCAAGAAGTTTGTCAAGAAGACGGGGCAAAATTTGGTTGCAACTAAGGACACTACATTTGGATTTGACAAAACCAAAGTCACTTGCTTCAATTGTGGAGAGAAGGGGCACTTCAAATGTGAGTGCACAAAGCCAAAGAAGACTGGGAATGGAAACCCTTTTCCCACGTTCAACCGCCAAGAAAAGGAGAGGGTTGGTGCATCGTCAAGTGAAGATTTTAAGGATTTGGTTGCACAAGGTGATGAAGGACAAGATTGGTCCTTCTGATTTGTATCTGAGGGTGAACCCAATGTCGCATTTATTGATACCTTGGATGATGGATCTGCAAGTGAGAGAGACATTATAGCTGATCATGCAAGTTCAGATATCGAAGAAGCTAGGGATGTCATTGATTACTTGGTTGAAGAAGAGTTGAGTGCTGCAAATTCAGAATCTCAAGTCACTGAAGAATCTGACACTGCACTGATGGCTGATTCGTCTAGTTCTACACAGGTATCTTCTAAAGACAAATTATTTGATAAACATGCTTGTTCTGAATGTGATAAATTTAGGGAAAACATAGATTTGAAGTTTTCTAGGTTATTAGAACATAATGATAATCTAGTAAATGATTTACAACTCTGCACTGAAGCAAACCGTGTGTTAAAACAAAATGAGTGCAGCTTCAAAGAAAAGATAGAAATGTTAGGGAAACAACTAAGGGAAACTAAAGTTGTTTCTTTAAATCAATCTAATGATATTAAGTTCTATTTATATTCTTTAGAAGAAACTAAAAAGGAGAAAGAAGTTTTGCAAGTAGAAGTTGAATCCTTAAAACGAAAACTGCACAGTTTGGCAAGTTCTTCGCACATAGTTCAAAACTTAGTGAAAGAACAAAATGACGAGGAAGGTCTGGGTTATAAAGTAGTACCGCCATCACATGCTATCCTTCTGAACACTAGATGTAGACCAATCAATAATAACCCAGTAAAGGATCATGTGGTGTCTACCCCTCTGGTCAGTGATCCAGACTCTATGGGTAAAACTGTGAAGTCTGTCACTGAATAAGAATACTACCTTGGGATCAAAAGATAAGTTGCCTGTTGAAGACTTTACTGATAAAATTGAGAAAATTAACTTAGGGTCAGGTTCAAAAACATCTATTTCATAACCTAAACAGTCTAAGTCAACAAACCCTAAACCAACAAGTCATCAAAATTTAAATAAAATAACATCAAAAGATGATACAAATGTGAAAACAATTAATTTTGTTAAAGAAGGAGAAACATCTAAAAGTGAAAAGAAACTTCCCAGCCCCCGACCAACTCAACCCCACGTCAACGCTTTCCTTACACTGTCAAAGGGAGATCCTGCTACAGTTGTGAAAAAAGAGGACACATCTCTCCAAATTGTCCTTACTATCTGAAACCTAAAAGGAAAATAGAATTTTTTGATAATGAAAAACAAAAATTTTCTAAAAACGGATCTAATACTCCTTCAAAACACCAAAGTCAACACAGACAAGCTAAAAGCAAAGATGTGTCACCTAAAGTTAAATCTAGGACTATTAGTGAACCTAAAGTTCAAACCATAAGCCAGTCGTCTGTTTACCACAAACAGGCCTTACACAGATTTGGTTTATGGAAAGAAATATTAAGTTTGTGTCTGATAGCGAACATAAGAAAGAGTAAGATGTGCCCTCATCCTCTGAAGGTCAGTGGGTTGAGTTCATGATGTGCGATACCTCTGGGACACCCAAGCCAGTTAAGGCTTGGGTCCCAAACCTGAACTAATCATTTCCATTGTATGTGCAGGGTGTCAGCTACAGCGCTATCACTAATACCTGGATTATTGATAGTGAGGCGTCCAGGCACATGACCGGGAATTCGTCCCTCATTTTTAACGTCAAGCAAATTAAAAGGGGACACGTGTCATTCGCTGGGAACAAAGGAGGTTAAATCACCGCGCAAGGCGAAGTGGGAAATGAGAAAGTGAAATTTGACAAGGTCAACTTCATTCAGAAACTACAGAATAACTTACTATTTGTCACCCGATATGTGATAAGGGATTCAAGGTTGTATTTGACAACAAGAGGTGCTACATACTGAAGAAGGAGTATGTCATCCCGGAGGAACAAGTTCTCATGTCGGCTTTAAGATATAATGACCGTTATGTCTTAGATCTATCAAAAGAAGATACTGAACTTTTGTATTTGAAAAATGTTTTAGGAGGAATCTCTGAGCTTTTCTGATGGTATACCTCTAGGAATTTCTGGTACTTTCAACTTCATGATTCTCCACAACTGAGTCTACTGCTCAGTGCTTCTTGTCAAAAGCAACTGAAAGAGATTCAGTCTCCTGGAACAGGAGAATGGGACACATCAATCCCAGGAAGATGAATCATCTAGTTTAGAACGATCTGGTAGTTGGAGTTACAGTCAAAAATTTTCAGCTCCCATAATTTTGTGTCGCTTGCAAGAAAGGGAAACAGACCAAGAAGTCTCACAAATCAATGAAAGTCAATTCTATCGACATTCCCCTCGAGCTTCTACACATGGATCTGTTTGGCCGAGCATAGCAGAAGATTGGTACTGCTTTGTGGTGACGGATGATTACTCAAGATTCTCTTAGGTGATGTTTTTAAAAGCTAAATCAGAGACATTTAAATCATTCAAATATCTTGTTACCACATTGGAGTCTCTCTACAAGCTGAAAGTAAGAAGGATTCGATCAGACAACGGGACAGAGTTCAAGAATCACTGGATGGAGGCCTTCTGTCGAGAGAAGGAAATTGTTCATCAGTTTACCTCTGCTTACACTCAACAAATGAGGTGGGTGAGGCTGAAGGAAGTGGAAAAGACAACGATGGGGGAGATGATGATGAGCCTGAGCAAGAAGGTGATGCATCTGCATCATCCTCAAATCCATCGGCTCGGGAGAGGCGCACCAAGAGGAATCAAGATCCGTGACCCTCTTCCTTAGCTCCCCAAGCTGAAGAGTCGAGCGCCTAAGGCAAAAGTAATGATTAAACGTCTATGTATTTGAAAAACTTTTGTACTTGAATTATTTATTACAATAATGTAATTAATGTTTATTAATGTTTAATTATCTTCATTACTGATGTGTGTGAGATTGTGTTTTAAATGTTTAATCAACCAGATGAAGCTGAACAAGCAGAAGACTATGATGTTGTACCCCTTCAGCAAATCAAGACTCAGCTAACAATGATTCTTGATTTTTAAGGGATCGTGTGACGACCTGCGAGCTACACCCCCGAAGAGGGAGAGATCATTCGTGATCTCAAAAATGAGCAGCTAGCCGATATGTTTAGACTCAACCCGGGTGAGCTAGTCAAGGATGCTCCCGAGGTTGATGTCATCAGTGATGAAGAGCTGCAAGGCGTCGATGAGATTGATATCGAGGATATCACTGCACAAGAGTATCCACAGTACAATAACCAACATGGAAATGTTATCCTCGATCTGGGTGAAACATTTGGTAGTGATATGTTTGGAACTCTTGATGAAATAGAGAAAGAGAAAAAGAAAGAAGAAGGGAAAGCCCAAGCCACGGATGTTGATGTCGACATTAAGAAGGCTGAGTGGGCTGTGCGTCTAGCAGAAATGAGAGCCCAGCGACAACCGCCAAAGTCTAACGCCTACATCAAACTCTATAGAGTGAAGAAGCATCAAAAGGTGTCTGGCAAGATTATTAGTTGGACGTATTTTGAGGACTTGGATGTCTACACCGTGAAGAGGGAGAAGGGGATAGAGTGCTTGAGATTCCCTCATGATCTGAAGGTTTTTCCTGGTTTTGAGTTAAACAAGCTTACCTGTTTAGACCTTTTGTACGCCAACCCCAGAAAGATGTCGGGGTGGTTCAAGACGGTGTTAAAGAGGGAATAGCACACCAGGTGGTTCAACTTCATGCCTCAACAACCTAAACTGTTCATAAATATGACCGAAGTTGATCCTCACACTGGAAAGCCTAAAGTAGTGTTGAAGTGGAGTCCTCCGCACACAATGTCGAAGATCCCATTACGGGAAATGTCTCAGGACTTCACTACACACTTCAAATGGTGGTATTATTACTGGCGGACGGGAGAAGCAGTCATAGTTTTGTACAAAGAAAGCAAGATCGAGACTATCATGGTTTTTGACCCGATATGGCTAACCAACTTGTCGACTGAAGATGTTTACACTCTTTACAAGTGGCCACTATTCTATGACTCGCAAGACATTGTATAAGCTCTTAAATTCCAACATGTCATACGCCTCTGCTTCGCGTTTGAGATTCACGTGGGAGTCACAGCAGAAGATAAGTACAAGAAGTTTCAAGAGCACGTGAAGACTGTTAGACATTAGCTAAACTAGGTCCAAGGGGGAGTTTGTTGATACATATTCATGTACCTAGTTTATGTTCTGAAATGTAAAAGTCTTTCATGTCTTACACTTATGTAATCTAATGTAATGAAATGATTGAATGATATACAAAATAAATTGTGATGTTTATATGTGATTGATTTTGTCATGTTATATTTATATTGATTATGATTCACATATATGAACTAACTACATAGGTTTGATGTTGGTTTTACATAGTTCTAAGTCAATAAGAACTTAGAAATGTTTTTAACTTAATAATGTGGACATTCATGCTAATGGACCATACTTATGGCCCATACGCATGGATGAACCATGCTGATGGACCAGTCGCACGACTGAACCAGGTGACTGGATTAGTCGTATGATTGAGACATAAGATTGGTTGAATTGCACGACTGAGCCTTCAGTCATGCGTATGAGTCAATCGCGTGACTCAGTCGCACGACTAAACCATGCTAATGGTTCAGTCGTAAGAATGAACACGGATAACCTATAAATACCACATAATTCATGGAAAACATAACACCTTGACATACTTCATAATACTTCGTACCCTAGCCATCCAAAGAGTCCCAAGTTGCAAATCCAAGTTCATAGTTCGTTATTGATCGATTCCAATCCGTTCTTAACGTTTGTTTCATCGTAAGATCTATCGGGTTATTCGTTCTCACTGATTGGATCGCCAATCAAATAGAATTCTGCGCAATTTGATCTGGGTTTATGCATAATCCGTTAATACTCCATACGTACACGGTCCTAACACCTCTCAGCAACACCATTTTGCTGACGAGTCCTGGGAGCACTGTATTGTCTTTTAATACCCTTTTCATCACAAAATGTATCAAGGATTTGGTTCTTAAATTCAGTTCCTTGATCACATCTTATGGTTTTGACCTTGTGATCACATTGATTCTCAATCTTTAAGATGAAATTCTTCAAAATCTCAAGGGTTTCATCCTTAGTTCTAAGAAAGAAAACCCAAGTCAATCTTGTAAAGTCATCTGTGATCACCAGACAGTAAGAGGTCCTTCCTAGACTCATTACACTGGTGGGGCCAAAGAAATCCATATGTAACAAGTATAGGGGTGTAATGATGGAGTTTCTTTCCTTAGGCTTGTGATATACCTTATGTTGCTTCCCTTTCAGGCATGCAACACAATGATCATCACTTGTAAACTTTTTCTTTGGCATTCCAGTTACCAAATCATTCTTAATCAGCTTCTACATGACACATTCTTTTATGTCAGAGAAAAGACTCATCACTATTAGCTTTAGATTGAAAGCATGAAACTTCTCCTGAGGGAGATGTTTCTTGCAAGTCCATCTTATACATGTTCCCTTTCCTGGGGGCTCTGAGCAGGATATGCTCATGAGGAATAATCACCCTAGGCTTGAGAACAATGCACTCATGCTCAGTAAAGAGCATATTATGACTCTGATCACAAAATTGAGATACACTCAGAAGATTGTACCCAAGCTCCTTGACAAAGTTTACCTTTTCAATGCTGAGCTTAACATTTGTGACCTTGCCCCTTCCAGAAATGTAACCTCCTTCATCTCCTCCAAAAGCAACTGTTCCTCCATCAATTCTTTTAAAGTTTTGGAGTAGTGACCTATTGCCTTTCATGTGCCTGGAACAGCCACTATTAATGATCCAGATATTTTTGTTTGTCTTGAGTTGTTCCTGCACAAAGAAAATGATTAGTTACATTTAGAAACCCAAGCCTTATTGGTATTGGGCTCATCAAAAGAAGTAGAAGGTAATGAAATAATAATAGATCCTATAGTTGTGCTTTGAGGATCTTTTGCTGTTGTTGATGGAGAATTTTCAGTCACTTGGTCTTTCTTGAACTTCCACACCACCTTTGGAAGTTTGAACCTGACCTTCAATACTTCGAAAGCTTTTGAAACTTCGGAAGTTTTGATGACTGGAACTTCGGAAGTTCCTGCTAAGACTGTAGCAGACTTTAGTGCTTCGGAAGTATTCCTTTTTTCCAAGACCAAATTCTCTTCCGAAGGTAATTTTCCACTTTCCTTCTTCTTTACTTTGGAGCTTCCGAAGGAAACAGATTTTCCTTCCAAAGCTGAATTCTTCTTAGAGCTCTTGGAAGTCTCTTTCTTGGTTACATAAAGAGTACCTCTTGGATTGTATGGACAATCCTTAGCAAGATAAGAAGTACTCTCACACATAATATAGCATATCTTTTCCTCCCAAGAATTTGTTTTTTAGAACAAAGCCAACTTTGATCATTTCCCTTCTCCACCTTCATCTTTGCAGATGCTGAGATAATCCTTTTGGGCTGAGGACTGTTCTTGGAATTGGATGGTTTAGGCTGTGTAGCAGTGGTACACAACTGATCAGCCTTCTTCTTGATGCTGAAATGATTTGAACATGAACCAAAACTCTTAGTAGAAGAGCTGAGGTTCATGTCTTCAGTCTTAACCATGTCAAACCCTGCATAGATAAAGACTTGTGTCAGCTTAGAGTTAAAAGTGGCCTTGATCTCTTGAGCCTTCTTAGCCTTTCTCTTGCTCTTTCTGATCAAGTTCTTCCTCATAGACTTGGTCATCATAGGCTTCCTGCTCTCCTTAGAAGGATAGTGACCCTTCTTAGAGTCCTCATCTTCACTCTTCTTAGAGGAATTCTACACTATCACTTCTTCATTCTCTTTACTCAAGGGGTCTATGAGAGGAAGCTCATCTTCACAAGTTTCACACCTAGGTGATCTTACAGACAAGATTGTGTGTCGAGGATCTATCTCACTAGATTCCAGTCCCTGCTTGTTTTGATAACAAACTTTTGCATGCAAGGATGAGGATATGATGTTCTTGAAGGTCTCTTCTTCAAGAACACATTTTTCTGCCCTGGCTTTGCTGATCACAAGCTCAGCCTGGCATTCAGTTAACTTGGTTATGATATCCTTGATCTAGGTCCTATAATTTGTATGCTCATGTTTTAGGACTGAAATGGTTTTCTCTAAGTCAACTATCTTTAACTTATAATCATTTTCAGCCTTTCTAAATCAGATTTCAAGATGTTTAAGGACTCAAGATCATATCTCATTTCTATGTTATAGGACCTGTATCTGTTGAAAACTTTAGCAATAAATTCAGGAGTACAGAGATGTTCCAATACCTTGATTTCATCATGGTCAGCCATTAATGTTTGGTTTGGAGATGCATCTTCCACCTGAAAGCTCCAGTCAAACCCTCCTTCAATAGCAACTGCAGTTTGCTGCTTTGGCTTCTTATTCTGGGTAGCTTTATCAGTGTAGTTTGGTCTGGATTATGCTTGTCCACCATTTGTTCTTATTTCCTTTCATTCCCTAGTAAAGTGACCAATCAAATTATAGTTGTAACACTTAACTTCACTTTTATCCAACCTAAACTTTTCACTGGCTGTATTGCTGGGAAACATCCTTCCTGTTCGCTTGTAGAACCTCTTGGCTCTATGAGTGAGAAGAGCCATTTGCTGGACTACCTCCATGTACTCCAGATCATCTGGATGAATACAGCCCAGGTCTTCAAGGGTGAATAGAAAGCTGCCACAACTTTCATCAGAAGACACAAAGGCTTGAGAAGAACTTGTCTCTTGGAATGGGCTTCCTTGAGTATAGTTCTCCCTTGGTGTCTCCAGGAAGGTGATGAAAGGACCCTTTTGTGAGATGTTATGGTAGCATATGAGATGATGTTAGGGTTCTATGCTATACCTTTCAGTCATATGAAGGCCTGAACCTATTTGATTGCTAGAGTTACCAGATGAACCTTGCATGTTCATCTCCATCTGGTATCCACTGAGAATGCTATACAACTCTGTCAAAGTGAGAGTCTTAGGGTTCTCATTCCTCTTAATTACAACATAATAATATGTCCATTGACTAGGAAGAGAGGACATAAACTTCCTTACAATATCCCTGTTCTCAAGAGTTACTCTAACATCCACTAGAGTATCCACAATATCAACATACCTGAAGTATTGTTGAATCATGGTCTCACCTGTTTTGGAGGTGAAATTTTCAAACTACTGCTTCAAGAGATCTTTCTTGCTCTCCTTGACTTCAGTAGAACCTTTATACATTAGTTTCAATGCATCCCACAACTGCTTAGCTGTTTTGCATTTCTTGAAACCTCTATATACAGAGTTTAGAAGAGCAGTCTGAAGGGCTGTCATTGCCTTTTGATTAATTTCTACTTTCTTTCCATCTTCATCTGAGTAGTCAGCCACAGCCTTGGGGATCATACCACCTCCAGCAGCAGCTGAAGGGGTGCTGGGTATATAAGGTCCAGTGATAACAGATTCCCGCATTCTTGAGTCTAGACACTTGATAAAGCCTTCCATTCTTTGGCACCAAGTGTCAAAGTCATCAAGAGTGATCAGTGGGGACTTTGTCATGGTTCCAGTTTCCATATCAGCTTTAGAGATAGCTGCGATTTGAAGGGTTAAGTATTCTGTGTGTGAGGGATATTAAGATGGTGAGATCTAATATCAAGAGCCTGAAATGCTCTGATACCAATTGCAGGACCGTTGAAGGGTGTGCACTTACAACACAACAACACAAAGAGGAGAGTGTGCAATAACACTTAACAATTCAAATAGGGAACTAGAAAAGTCAGTTTTAAGAACTAAGAAACACAAGTGTATATGGGATGGAACAAGAAAAACACAAGTAATTGGTTTTCAAAGTTGATGTATATTGCTCTCTAGTTCCTTACAAGTTTTTTCAAAGTTATATTTATAAGATACAAGAACCAGAGATACTTATACTACAACCTACGGCCGGCCATACTTTGAAGGACAGCTGGATACATGATCTAGACAACAAAATCAATGTAGAGTCAAAAAGCAGATTGCCTTTTGACTAGTGACTATGACATGCCATAGCTCACATCCTAATGTACTACAAAAAGGATAAAGTACATAAAGTGGAAAGTTACAGACTCAAAACCTCAATGTACAGTTACCAAAAGCATGGACCTTTTCACCAACTTATGCAAAGTTGGTGTCTTATCAGAGTTGTAGCAGAAAGGGGTCCAACTTTATGTAAAAGGTACATCAGATAAAGCATGTGATCAAAAAGTCATCGAAAGAAATCTGTCTTCAATAGTTGGCTTCGGAAGACTTTGTCTTTGAAGCTTCGGAAGACTTCATCTTTGGCTTCGGAAGATATTGCTCATGGCTTCAGAAGATTTCACACTTAGAGTAATTTCTAAGGTATTGTGTGAAACTTCCGAAGCATTCAATGTCAGTACACTTGTGCATGCATGCAGGAGAGACTTTGGGTGTTTGGGTTGCATCAGCCTTACAAATAATCCTTACACTTACCAATGATCAACGCTTAACAAGTATTGGTCTAGGATTAATACAAATGTTATTCTATATATCACACTATAGTTTTAAGAGATTCTCACATTACAATCGTCTCTATATATGGTTGTAATACTTGTTAACACTTTAGTAGATTATTTGATAATGGATACTTTGTACATTACGGGATGCATTTCTTATTATGAAGAGCGATAGTAGTTCACAAGTTTTATGAGAGTGAAGTCTTATTAGGTCTAGTCGAAAAGTTGTAGTCTTGCAAAGTTATAAAGTCATAAGCCGATCATGAAATTGATATTTTAGATGAGAGACTTTGGGTGTTTGGGTTGCATCAGTCTTACAAATAATCCTTACAAACTCCCCTAGGCTTATGCTACCAAAACACTTGAAGTTTTCAGATGTTAACAGTCCTCATTATGATGATGACCATCCCTTTCTTCATAAGATGATCAGGATCAATCAGACTCTTATAGTGTCTTCTCATGTCAAAAAGATCATGAAGAGGCAGATTGAACATATCCTGTCATGTGTAGATATTTTCAACACCTTGATCTCTGATGACATGCCATCTTTCTGGATTTGTAGTGTATGTCCAAGACAAGATGGGTCTTCCTTATGCTAGAGGAGCTGCTTGAATTGGAGTTGGTGGAGCATCCTCTTGTTGCACATCCTCAGGATGTTCTGACTCATCCGGAGGTCTAGAGATGGATGCTTCTTTCTGACTCCTCCTAAGGTCTGGAGATGGATGCTTCTTTCTTCCTTTTCTTTGACTTTGGTTTGTAAACCATCCTTTTTCTCCTCTTTAAACTTTTTAACTGAGAAGACTAGCCTCCAGCACCTGATTGATCTTCTTTGTCTTTCTTAGTTGGGTCTTCCTCTCTCACAGGTTCAGATTGAGAGGGGGCAGATCCCTGCTGTGGATCAAAAGTGGAAGCTTACTGAGGTTCAGAAGGAGATTCAGGTTGTGTTGTCTTAAATGGTTCAACCTTAATCTCCACTTCCTGAGGGACCTAACTTAGTAGGGAGTGTAAGTCAGCAAGTTCACCTCTTTGAATCTTCTACTTGATTACCCTGATGTGCTCATCCATGGTGGACAGAGACATAGGACCAAGTCTCCTTCTAGAGAATCCGTACAGCTTCAAGAAGCTCATCATCTTCTGTCTATCAGCAGACTTCTTCATGTTTTTCTGAATGATGGCTCTTGACTTTACATCCTCTTCCCTTAACTTTCTTTTGGTGATCTTTCTTTCTTTGACTATATCAAGTTCAAGTTGTTTGAGGTACTCAAACTTAATATAATCAAAGGGTAAGGGAAGAAGTGTATTAGCCGGGTAGAGGCCTGTGGCACTCAGGTTGTTTATCATGTTGATCCTATCCTTCTCTTTGTCTACCTGAGGTTCTTGTGGAACCACATCCTCTTGTACATGACTTTCTTGAACTAGGGAGAGAGTAGGCACATGCTTGTAGAGTCTTTTCTGTCTTCTTTCTTCTTTGATTTTAAAAAGTAATTCTACATCCTCTTCCTCTTTTCTCTCTTTTGACAATTCCATGTCAGCCAGTTCATTTAATTCATCTAAGGGGAGGGAAATGATGTTATCAAGGTCATAGTTCCTGGTCTGCAAGTAGTTGATCCTAACTGCCCTTAACTTATCATCCTGAGTATTTGGTCTGAGGGCAGCCCTGATAGCAGTTTCCATGAGTCTTGCAGACACAGTAGAGGAACTTTCTCCCCTTAGTTCCTTTTCCTCTCTCTCTCTTATCCTCCTCAATCTCCTCAAAAGTCAATTTTATTTTCCCTTTCTCACAAACCTTTGTGACTGAGGGTGGAGAGAGCTTTGGCCTTCATTGCTTGGTGTAGCTTCCAAGCTCTGGCCAAAGAGAGGTTAAGATGCACCTTCACCAGCAGGTGTCTTATCAAGGGAATGAACCTCTGAAGCAGTTGATGGTGAGACAGGGCTCTTAGGTTCTACCACTAGGCCTTCAGTCAAGGTTTCCCCTAAGAAACTAAACTTAGGGTCTGTCTCAACATCCCATTGACCGATGATATTGCCTGATTGCCTTAGTCTTCTTTTGAAGCTGAACTCTGCAGTGATCCTGTCTTGAACTCTTTGAAGAATGAGAGTTCTTCTATCAACATCATACCTCTACCTAATAATGTGATTTGAAGTTGGTGGAGATGATATAGCCCTTGGAATGCCTTTCTCAAAGAGACTCCTAATGACAAAGTCTATACTATCCATATCAATGTGAACTTGAGGAAGTTGCTGAGTATGCATAATTGCAAGTGAGGATGGTGGGTCCTCAATGTCCATACTCCCTGAAGAACTCCTAGATTCTGTGACTGTAATGACTTTCTCCCCCTTTTTAGTAGCATCACCCTCTTGCATAGGTGAGCTAGGATTTAGGTCAATCACATTCACAGGTTCTTGTGTTCCTGGTTGAGCTCCCTTTAAAGGTCTCCCAGCTAGTTTTTCCTTAAGATAATATATCTCAAGTTGCTGATCATTGACCCTGTTTTGCAAGGTAGTCACTGTAGATTCAAGATGACTAACCTTGGAGACTAGATAAGTGCATGTTTGTGACAGCTTTTGCACCTTTAGTCTCAGATTCCCCTTATCTTCATCAGAAGAATCATTAGAGGATGAGAAAATTGGACCAAGGTCTTCTCTCTCACCACCAGCATGGTATTCTTGGCTGTTGGATTTCCTCTGCTCAGTGACAGCTTCAGTTGAAGTGTCAATGAGCTGAGTTGCCACGGTTGAGGTCTGAATGATCTAATCACTTGTTGAAGTGAGAGCCTCTTCCATATGGATATCCTGAACAGGTCCAGAAGTATCCACCTTTGTGATAGGTGACTGTTGTGGGCTAAACCTAGGCGACTCAGGAGCACTCATCTCTCTTTGAGGAGTGGAGTAGTAAGGAGACTCATAGTACTCACTGACACATAAGTCTTTATCAGTATAGAAGTCAAGAATAGGAATGGGTTGGTTTAAGTCTAAATGCTGGGGATGGTTGATGTCCCCTAAAGGTTGTTCACTTGAGTGTTGAGATCAGAGTGAAGGCTTAAGGCATTTAGGCTTGTGAGCTCATCAGGCTGAGCATGAGGAACCTCAGCACTGATCTTAGAAGTAATGCGAGCGGTTTGCTCCTTAGGAGAAGTGGGAGCTCAGTATCCACTTCCTCCTATATAGGTAAGTATATGGGGGCCTGCACAAACTCAATAGCCTGAGCAGGGGTTTGTTTGAGTTTTCTTTTGTAGGTGAGGGTGATCTGTGTTTGTTTTGGTGGTTGAGATGTAGAAGGTGTGGTTTCAATACTAGCCTGTGTTACTAGGTTATCACCTTGAGCAATGAGCTCTAACATTTTTGGGACAAGGGTTGTTTCTACCCCTGAAAAGCCAACAGTTGGCTTCCTTAAAATTTTAAAGATGTCGGGATTCATCTGTCCCAATTTAAGAATATTTCCTGTTTCCCTTAACTGTGAGCCCAATCCATAGTTAAGAATGTATTGAACATATCTAGGAAACATGTAATACTCAAAAGAGTCCAAGTTTACAATCAGATTAGTATAAACAAATTGAGAGTACCTGAACTTGACTCCCTGAACCATCCATGAACTTTGAAGGAGAGATCTTCAGGAATCTGGTCCCACCCTCCATGCTTGTTGGACAAGCTCTGGATAACCACATGAAGTAGGTATTTCCACTGAGGTGAGACCTTCCCTTTCCTGAAGGTCTTTACAGAGAAATCTCCCTCATAGCCCATCTGCTCAAAAGAATGATTAACAGCTTCTTTTGGGAAGAACACCTCACCTTCTTCATCATCCAGCTAAAGATGATTGTTGATGATGGCCGGAGTGATGAAGATTGTTCTCCCTTATACTGTGGCAGACAGTGCCTTCTCCCCATCCATAATGACCTCTTGGCAGGTCTTCCAAAATTCAAGCGAATGATCCTCATACAGAGCAGGATCAATGGTAAGGTAGGTGAGGTAGTTTGACAGAGCCAAGAATCAGCACACCTCTGAGAAATATGAATCTTTCTCATAGTTTAACAGAGCAACCTGATTGTGTTGCCTGTGTAACTGCATGGAGAAATCTGGGTCATTTCTTCTGTTAAGGTTGGCTATTGTGAGAAAGCTTAAAGGCGAAGGAAAGATGAACGAGGGGAGTTTCAGAGAGAAATTTGGAATTTAGGTTTGGAGGAAAGATGAAGATGATAGAAAGAGGGGGAACCGATTGGGTTTGTATGTGAAAAGGATTTGAGACAAAGTTAATGAAAGAGGATAAATTTTAAAATCCGGATGTCGGTCCCACCTCTAAAAAATTAGTTTGCTTTTTGCTCAAAAAGTGGTTTTCTTGAAAATTGAAAATCTTTCAAAGATAAATTGTCTTCGGAAGTTTTAATCAAAAAGCTTCCGAAGCCAAAATGACTTCAGAAGAATTTTCAAAGAGTTTTGACAAATTTGCTTTGGAAGAGAATTTAGACTTGAATGTTTTGTTCAACAGAACAAAGCTTTCAAGAGTTAATTTCCTGCAGAAGAAAATGTTCCTTGAAAACATATAAGTGCCTAAGAGAGTTTTAAGCTTCGGAAGAAATTTCAGAAATTTCTTCCGAAGGCAAAATTTACTTAGGCAGTTATTTGTCTTGAAGGTATATTTTCTTCCGAAGATAAAATCATATCTTCCGAAGGACCAAGATTTGTCAAAAATCTAAGAAAACCCTTCAAAAAGTTTTTATCCATAGAAAACATAAGCTTATGAAGGTGATAAACTAGACAACTTAGGACACACAGATTTTAAGAAACAAAATGAATTAGTTTTAAGAAAAAGCTACTCAAAGTTAATCATCCCAATAGTTGATATAAGATACTTAAATCTCTGTTCATCAAAAGCTTTTGTAAATAGATCAGTATATTGTTCATTTGTGTTAACTTTAACAAGTTTAATTAATCCTTTTTCAAAGTTATTTCTAATTAAATGATACCTGATATTTATGTGTTTTGTCCTTGAGTGCTGTCCAGGATTCTCAGTGATAGAGATAGCATTGTTGTTGTCTATGTTAATGAAAGTTTCCTTGAAGTTTAAACCATAGTCAAGCTTCTGATTCTGAATCCAAAGCATTTGAGCACAGCAGCTTGCAGTAGCAATGTATTCAGCTTCAGCAGTTGATGCAGAGACACAGGATTGTTTCTTGCATTGTCATGCGACAACCCTTCCACCAAGGAACTGACATCCCCCAGATGTAGACTTTGCAGTCATATTGATACCACCATAATCACTATCTGTATATGCATACAGATTGAAGTCAGAATTCTTGGGATACCAAAGACCAAGTGTTGAGGCACCTTTGAGGTATCTTAGAATTCTCTTAATAGTGATGAGATGAGACATTTGGGGTTGGCTTGATATCTTGCACAAATACATGTGGCAAACATGATATCAGGCCTGCTAGCTGTAAGATACATAACGGACCCAATCATATCCCTATAAAGGTGTTCATCCACATACTCCCCCTCAAGATCATGCCCAAGGGAGTGATTTCTTGCTATTGGTGTCTTAGCAATCTTACAATCATTCATGTTGAATCTTTTGAGTATGTCCTGAACATACTTTGATTGACTTATGAAGATTCTATCTTCAACTTGCTCCACTTAAATTCCCAGAAAAAAATTGAGTTCCCCCATGGCACTCATTTCTAATCTTTCCTTCATTAGTTTCTCAAAGTCTTTGCAGAGCCTTGGATTAGTTAAACCAAAAATGATGTCATCTACATACACTTGAACTAGCATTAAGTCATTTCCCAGTCCTTTGATGAAGAGAGTTCCATCTATAGTACCCCTTCTGTATCCATGCTTATAGAGATACTGAGATAGAGACTCATACCACTTTCTTGGTGCTTGGTGTAGCCCATAAAGAGCTTATCAAGCTTGAATACATAATCAGGATGACCAGGATCTGCAAAACCAGGTGGTTGTTTGACATACACCTCTTCATCAATCACCCCATACCGAAAAGCACACTTTACATCAAGTTGATACACCTTGAAGTTTTTGGATGCAGCAAATGCCAATAATATCCTAACAGCTTCTAGTCTTGCTACAGGAGCAAAGACATCAGTGTAGTCAATTCCTTCTTCTTGTGTGTATCCTTGAACAACTAGTCTAGCTTTGTTTTTTATGACAATACCTCTATCATCTTTCTTATTCCTAAACACCCATTTGGTTCCTATAGTTGTCTTCCCATGAGGAAGAGGACATAGGTTCCAAACCTTCTGTCTTTTGAATTGAAGCAGCTCCTCTTGCATGGCTTCAACCCAACTTCAATCCTTCAGAGCCTCATCAATTTTCTTAGGCACTATCTGGTACAAGAAACAATAGTGAAGACAAACATTTGCTTCATGGGTTTGTCCTCTTGTTCTTACCCCAGTTTCAACATCTCCAATGATGTTTGTGGTAGGATGAGACTTGTGGATCCTTAGCAGAGGGATCACAGCAAGTTGCTGAGAGAGATCTATATTAGAGAAATTTAGATCTGGCATTGATGCTTCTTCCACCACATCAACACACTTATCAAGAAAAACTTGATCCAATAAGTGAGTGACATCATTGATATGTTCATCTATGGAGTGGTTATCAACATCAAGAAATTCTTGATCACTGTCACCACCACCATCATTTTCTTCTGCATTTGAAGTTTCTTTGTTTGGTTGTTGAGCTTCTGAGCTGGAACTTGAAGGCATCTTAGATGTATCAACTGTTATGCTGATAGAAACCTCATTTGCTGAAGTAGTAATAACTGGAGCTGAAGATGTGTAACTTGAAGGTCTTCTTATCTTAAATCTTGGATCAGAATCACCTGGAGGTAAAATATCTACAGATCCTGAAACATTCTCACAAGATTTGTTAAAACAGTTGGTAACTAAATCAAGATCAAATAGCCAATCCGAACCAGAACCTTTCACACTGGGAGTGTGCTCATTGAAAGTCACATTGGCTGACTCCTTAACTACTCCAGTTCTGAGATTGTATACTCTATAAGCTTTAGCTTGAGAAGAATATCCAATAAAGTGTGTCCATCATCTGATTTCTTAGCAAACTTGGCAATTTGATCTTTGGTATTCAAGATGCTGCATGGACATCCAAATGACCTGAGAAAACCAATGAAAGGTTTCCTCTTGTGCCAAAGTTCATCAGAAGTCTTACCATGAGTCTTAACCACTAAAACTCTGTTTTGCACATAGCAGGCAGTGTTGACTGCCTCTGCCCAGAAGGTGATGGGCAGCTTAGAGTCTTTCATGTCTTACACTTATGTAATCCAATGTAATGAAATGATTGAATGATATATAAAATGCATTGTGATGTTTATATGTGATTGATTTTGTCATATTATATTTATATTGATTGTGATTCACATATATGAACTAACTATATAGGTTTGATGTTTGTTTTACATAGTTCTAAGTCAAATTATATAGGTTTGAACTAACTATATTGTGATTGATTTTGTCATATTATATTTATATTGATTTTGTCATATTATATTTATATTCAGATATCAAAGAAGCTAGGGATGTCGTTGATCACTTGGTTGAAGAAGATTTGAGTGCTGCAAATTCAGAATCTCAAGTCACTAAAGAATCTGACACTGCACTGATGACTGATTCGTCTAGTTTTACATAGGTATCTTCAAAAGACGAATTATTTATAAACATGCTTGTTCTGAATGTGATAAATTTAGGGAAATCATTGATTTGAAGTTTGCTAGGTTATTAGAACACAATGATAATCTAGTAAATGATTTACAACTCTGCACTGAAGCAAACCGTGTGTTAAAACAAAATGAGTGCAGCTTCAAAGAAAAGATAGAACTGTTAGGGAAACAACTAAGGGAAACCGAAGTTGTTGTTTTAAATCAATCTAATGATATTAAGTTCTATTTAAATTCTTTAGAAGAAACTAAAAAGGAGAAAGCAGTTTTGCAAGTAGAAGTTGAATACTTAAAACAAAAACTGCATAGTTTGGCAAGTTCTTCACACATAGTTCAAAACTTAGTGAAAGAACGAAATGGCGGGGAAGGTCTGGGTTATAGAGTAGTACCGCCACCACATGCTATACTTCTGAACACTAAATTTAGACCAATCAATAATAACCCAGTAAAGGATCATGTAGTGTCTACCCCTCTGGTCAGTGATCCAGACTCTACGGGTAAAACTGTGAAGTTTGTCACTGAACAGAAGAATACTACATTGGGATCACATCTCTTCAAATTGTCCTTACCAAACTCAACCCCACGTCAACGTTTTCCTCACACTGTCGAAGGGAGATCCTGCTACAGTTGTGGAAAAAGAGAACACATCTCTTCAAATTGTCCTTACTATCAGACACCTAAAAGGAAAATAGAACTTTTTGATGATGAAAAACCAAAATTTTCTAAAAACAGATCTAATACTCCTTCAAAACGCCAAAGTCAACACATACAAGCTAAAAGCGAAGCTGTGTCACCTAAAGTTGAATCTAGGACTATTAGTGAACCTAAAGTTCAAACCATAAGCCAGTCGTCTGTTTACCACAAACAGGCCTTACATAGAACTAGTTTATGGAAAGAAAAATCAAGTTTTGTGTCTGATAGCGAACATAAGAAAGAGAAAGATGTGCCCTCATCCTCTGAAGGTCAGTGGTTGACTTCATGATGTGCGATACCTCAGGGACACCCAAGCCAGTTGAGGCTTGGGTCCCAAACCTGAACTAATCATTTCCATTGTATGTGCAGGGTGTCCGCTACAGCGCTATCACTAATACCTGGATTATTGATAGTGGGGCATCCAGGCACATGACCGGGAATTCGTCCCTCATTTTCAACGTCAAGCAAATTTAAGGGGGACATGTGTCATTCGCTGGGAACAAAGGAGGTTACATCACCGCGCAAGGCGAAGTGGGAAATGAGAAAGTGAAGTTTGACAAGGTCAACTACGTTTAGCAACTACAGAATAACTTACTTTCTGTCTCCTAAATCTGTGATAAGGGATTCAAGGTTGTATTTGACAATAAGAGGTTCTACAATAACGACCTTTATGTCTTGGATCTATCAAAAGCCTTCATAACTTAGTCTACTGCTCAGTGCTTCTTGTCAAAAGCAACTGAAAGAGATTCAGTCTCCTGGCACAGGAGAATGGGACACATCAATCCCAGGAAGACGAATCATCTAGTTCAGAATGATCTGGTAGTTGGAGTTACATTCAAAAATTTTCAGCTACCAGATTTCTATGTCGCTTGCAAGAAAGGGAAACAGACCAAGAAGTCTCATAAAGCAAAGAAAGTCAATTCTATTAACATTCCCCTTGAGCTTCTACACATGGATCTGTTTGGCCCAAAGTGAGCACAAAAATCATAGCAGGAGATTGGTACTGCTTTCTGGTGACTGATGATTACTTAAAATTCTCGTGGGTGATGTTTTTGAAAGCTAAATCAGAGACATTTGAATCATTCAAACATCTTGTTACCACATTGGAGTCTCTCTACAAGCTGAAAGTAAGAAGGATTCGATCAGACAATGGGACAGAGTTCAAGAATTAGTAGATGGAGGCCTTCTATCGAGAGAAGGGAATTGTTCATCAGTTTACCTCTGCTTACACTCCACAAATAAGGTGGGTGAGGCTGAAGGAAGTGGAAAAGACAATGATGCGGGAGATAATGATGAGCCTAAGCATGAAGGTGATGCATCTGCATCAGCCTCAAATCCATCGGCTCGGGAGAGGCGCACCAAGAGGAATCAAGATCCGCGACCCTCTTCCTCAGCTCCCCAAGCTGAAGAGTCGAACGCCCAAGGCAAAAGTAATGATTAAATGTCTATGTATTTGAAAAACTTTTGTACTTGAATTATTTATTACAATAATGTAATAAATGTTAATTAATGTTTAATTATCTTGATTACTGATGTGTGTGAGATTGTGTTTTAAATGTTTAATCAAACAGATGAAGCTAAACAAGTAGATGACTACGACGTTTCACCCGTTCAGCAAATCAAGACTGAGCTAACAATGATTCTTGATTTACAAGGGATCGTGCAACGATCTGTGAGCTACACCCCCAAAGAGGGAGAGATCATTCATGATCTCACAGACAAGCAGCTGGCTGATATGTTTAGACCCAACCTGGATGAGCTAGTCAAGGATGCTCCTGAGGTTAATGTCATCAGTGATGAAGAGCTGCAAGGCGTCGATGAGATTGATATCGAGGATATCACTGCACAAGAGTATCCATAGTACACTGACCAATAGGGAAATGTTATCCCCGATCTGGGTGAAACATTTGGCAGTGATACGTTTATAACTCTTGATGCAATGGAGGAAGAGAAAGAGAAAGAAGAAGGGAAAGCCCAAGCCACGGACGCTGATGTCGACATTAAGAAGGCTGAGTGGGCTGTGTGTCTAGCAGAAATGAAAGCCCAGCGACAACCACCAAAGTCTAACGCCTACACTAAACTCTATAGAGTGAAAAAGCATCAGAAGGTGTCTGGCAAGATTATTAGTTGGCCATATTTTGAGGACTTGGATGTCTACGCCGTGAAGAGGGAGAAGGGGATAGTGTACTTCAGATTCCCTCATGATCTGAAGACTCTTCCCGGTTTCGAGCTAAACAGGCTTGCCTGTTTAGACCTTTTGTACACCAACCCCAGAAAGATGTCTGGGTGGTTCGAGATGGCGTTAAAGAGGGAATACCACACCAGGTGGGTCAACTTTAGGCCTCAACAGCCTAAACGGTTCATAAATAAGACCGAAGTTGATCCTCACACTGGAAAGCCTAAAGTAGTGTTGAAGTGGAGTCCTCTGTGCACAATGTCGAAGATCCCATCACGGGAAATGCCTCAGGACTTCAGTACACACTTCAAATGGTGGTATTACGACTGGAGGCCGGGAGAAGCAGTCGTAGTTTTGCACAAAGAGAGCAAGATCGAGACTATTAGGGTATTTGACTCGATGTGGCTAACCAACTTGTCGGCTGAAGATGTTTACACTCTTTATAAGTGACCACTATTCTATGACTCGCAAGACATTGTAGAAGCTCTTCAATTCCAACATGTCATACGACTCTGCTTCGCGTTTGAGATTCACGCGGGAGTCATAAGAGAAGAGAAGTACAAGAAGTTTCAGGAGCACGTGAAGACTGTTAGACATTAGCTAAACTAGGTCCAAGGGGGAGTTTGTTGATACATATTTATGTACCTAGTTTATGTTCTGAAATGTAAAAGTCTTTCATGTCCTACACCTATGTAATCCATTGAAATGAAATGATTGAATGATATATAAAATGCATTGTGATGTTTATATGTGATTGATTTTGTCATCTTATATTTATATTGATTGTGATTCACATATATGAACTAACTATATAGGTTTGATGTTGGTTTTACATAGTTCTAAGTCAATAAGAACTTAGAAATGTGTTTAACTTAGTCATGTGGATATTCATGCTAATGGATCATACTTATGGCCCATACGCATGAATGAACCATGCTAAAGGACCAGTTGCACGACTGAACTAGGTGACTGGATCAGTCGTATGATTGAGACATAAGATTGGTTCAATCGCACGACTGAACCTTCAGTCGTGCGTATGAGTCAATCGCATGATTCAGTCGCATGACTGAACCATGCTAATGGTTCAGTCGTATGAATGAACACTGATAACCTATAAATACCACATAATTCATGGAAAAACATAACACTTTGACATACTTCATAATACTTCATACCCTAGCCGTCCAGAGCGTCCCAAGTCACAAATCCAAGTTCATAGTTCGTTCCTGATCGATTCCAATCCGTTCTTAATGTTTGTTTCATCGTACGATCGATCGGGTTATTCGTTCTCACTAATTGGATCGCCAATCAAATAGAATTTCACGCTATTTGATCTGGGTTTACGCAGAATCCGTTAGTACTCCGTACGTACACGGTCCTAACACCTCTCAGCAACACCATTTTGCTGAGGAGTCCTGGGAGCACTGTATTGTCTTTTAATACCCTTTTCATCACAAAATGTATCAAGGATTTGGTTATTAAATTCAGTTCCTTGATCACATCTTATAGTTTTGACCTTGTAATCACATTGATTCTCAATCTTTAAGATGAAATTCTTCAAAATCTCAGAGGTTTCATCCTTAGTTCCAAGAAAGAAAACACAAGTGAATCTTGTAAAGTCATCTGTGATCACCAGACAGTAAGAGGTCCTTCCTAGACTCATTACACTTATGGGGCCAAAGAGATCCATATGTAACAAGTGTAGGGGTGATGGAGTTTCTTTCCTTAGGCTTATCAGATACTTTATGTTGCTTCCCTTTCAGGCATGCAACACAATGATCATCACTTGTAAACTCTTTCTTTGGCATTCTAGTTACCAAATCATTCTTAATCAGCTTATTCATGTTTTTAAAGTTTACATGACACATTCTTTTATTCCAAAGAAAAGACTCATCACTATTAGCTTTAGATAGAAAGCATGAAGCTTCTCCTGAGGGAGATGTTTTCTGCAAGTCCATCTTATACATGTTCCCTCTCCTGGGGGATCTGAACAGGATATGCTCAAGAGGAATAATCACCCCGGGCTTGAGAACAATGCATTCATGCTCAGTAAAGAGCATGTTATGACTCTGATCATAAAATTAAGATACACTCAGAAGATTGTACCCAAGCTCCTTGACAAAGTTTACCTTCTTAATGCTGAGCTTACCATTTATGATCGTGTCCCTTCCAGAAATGTAACCTCCTTCATCTCCTCCAAAAGCAACTGGTCCTCCATTAATTCTTTCAAAGGTTTGGAGTAGTGACCTATTGTCTGTCATGTGCCTGGAACAGCCACTATCAATGATCCAGATATTTTTGTTTGTCTTGAGTTGTTCCTGCAAAAAGAAAATGATTAGTTACATTTGGAAACCCAAGCCTTATTAGTCTTTGGCTCATCAAAAGAAGTAGAAGGTAATGAAATAGTAATAGATCCTATAGTTATGCTTTGAGTATCTTTTGCTGTTGTTGACGGAGAATTTTCAGTCACTTGGTCTTTCTTGGACTTCCACACCACCTTTGGAAGTTTGAACCTGACCTTCAATACTTTGGAAGCTTTTGAGACTTTGGAAGTTTTGATGACTGGAACTTCGGAAGTTCCTGCTAACACTGCAGCAGACTTTAGTGCTTCAGAAGTATTCCTTTCTTCCGAGACCAAATTTTCTTCCGAAGGCAATTTTCCACTTGCCTAATTCTTTACTTTGGAGCTTTCGAAGGAAACAGGTTATCCTTCCGAAGCTGAATTCTTCTTAGAGCTCTTGGAAGTCTCTTTCTTGGTTACATGAAGAGTACCTCTTGGATTGTATGGCCAATCCTTAGCAAGATAAGAAGTACTCTCACACATAACACATCTTATCTTTTTCCTCCCAAGAGTTTGTTTTTTAAAACAAAGCTGACTTTGATCATTTCCCTTCTCCACCTTCATCTTTGCAGATGCTGAGACAATCCTTTTAGGCTGAGGACTGTTCTTGGAGTTGGATGGTTCAGACTGTGTAGCAGTGGTACACAACTGATCAGCCTTCTTCTTGATGCTGAAATGATTTGAATATGAACCAGAACTCTTGGTAGAAGAGTTGAGGTTGATGTCTTCAGTCTTAACCATGTCAAACCCTGTAGAGATAGACTTGTTTCTGCTTAGAGTTAAAAGTAGCCTTAATCTCTTGAGCCCTCTTAGCCTTTCTCTTGCTCTTTCTGATCAAGTTCTTCCTCATAGACTTGGTCATTACAGGCTTCATGCTCTCCTCAGAAGGATAGTGACCCTTCTTAGAGTCCTCCTCTTCATTCTTCTTAGAGGAATTCTTCACTATCACTTCTTCATTCTCTTTACTCAAGGGGTCTATGAGAGGAAGCTCATCTTCAAAAGTTCCACTCCTAGGTGATCTTACAGACAAGATTGTGTGTGGAAGAGCTATCTCACTAGATCCCAGTCCCTGCTTGTTTTGATAACAAACTTTTCCATGTAAGGATGAGGATATGATGTTCTTGAAGGTCTCTTCTTCAAGAACACATTTTTCTACCCTAGCTTTGCTCATCACAAGCTCAGCCTGGCATTTAGTTAACTTGGTTATGAGATCCTTGATCTGAGTCCTATAATTTGTATGCTCATGTTTTAGGACTGAAATGGTTTTCTCTAAGTCTATTATCTTTAACTTATAATCATTTTCAGCCTTTCTAAAATCAGATTTCAAGATGTTTAAGGACTCAAGATCGGATCTCATTTCTATGTTATAGGACCTGTATCTATTGACTTTAGCAATACATTCAGGAGTACATAGATGTTCCAATACCTTGGTTTCATCATGGTCAGCCATTAATGTTTAGTTTGGAGATGCATCTTCCACCTGAAAGCTCCAGTCAAAGCCTCCTTCTTCAACAGCAACTGCAGCTTGCTGCTTTGGTTTCTTATTCCGGGTAGCTTTATCAGTGTAGTTTGGTGTGGATTGTGCTTGTCCACCATTTGTTCTTGGTTCCTTGCATTCCCTAGAAAAGTGACCCATCAAATTACAGTTGTAACACTTAACTTTGCTTTTATCCGACCCAAACTTTCCACTGGTTGTATTGCTGGGAAACTTCCTTCCTGTCCGCTTGTAGAACCTCTTGGCTCTGTGAGTGAGAAGAGCCATTTATTGGACTATATCCATGTACTCCAGATCATCTAGATGGATACAGTCCAGGTCTTTAAGGGTGATTAGAAAGCTGCCATAACTTTCATCAGAAGACACAAAGGCTTGAGAAGAACTTGTCTCTTGGAATGGGCCTCCTTGAGTATTGTTCTCCCTTGGTGTCTCCGGGAAGGTGATGAAAGGACCCTTTTGTGAGATGTTATGGTAGCATATGAGATGATGTTGGGGTTCTATGTTATCCCTATCAGTCACATGAAGGGCTCAACCCATTTGATTGCTGGAGTTACCAGATGAACCTTGCATGTTCATCTCCATCTGGTATCCACTGAGAATGCCATACAACTCTGTCAAAGTGAGAGTCTTAGGGTTCTCATTCCTCTTGATTAAAACACAATAATATGTCCATTTCCTAGGAAGATAGGACATAAACTTCCTTACAATATCCCTGTTCTCAAGAGTTACTCCAACATCCACTAGAGTATCCACAATATCAACATACCTGAAGTATTGTTGAGTCATGGTCTCACCTGTTTTGAAGGTGAAATTTTCAAACTACTGCTTCAAGAGATCCTTCTTGCTCTCCTTGACTTTAGTGGAACCCTCATACATTAGTTTCAATGCATCCCACAACCGCTTAGCTGTTTTGCATTTCTTGAAACCTCTGTATACAGAGTTTGGAAGAGCAGTCTGTAGCGCTGTCATGGCCTTTTGATCAATTTCTACTTTCTTTCTATCTTCATCTGAGTTGTCAGCCACATCCTTGGGGATCATACCACCTCCAGCAGCAGCTGAAGAGGTGCTGGGTATATAAGGTCCAGTGATAACAGATTCCCACATTCTTGAGTCTAGACACTTGATAAAGCCTTCCATTCTTTGGCACCAAGTGTCAAAGTCATCAAGAGTGATCAGTGGGGACTTTGTCATGGTTCCAGTTTCCATATCAGCTTTAGAGATAGCTTCCATTTGAAGGGTTAAGTATTCTATGTGTGAGGGATCTTAAGATGGTGAGATCTTATATCAAGAGCCTGAAATGCTCTGATACCAATTGCAGGACCGTTGAAAGGTATGCACTTACAACATAACAACACAAAGAGGAGAGAGTGCAATAACACTTAACAATTCAAATAGGGAACTAGAAAAGTCAGTTTTAAGAACTAAAAAACACAAGTGTATATGAGATGGAACAAGAAAAACACAAGGTTTTCAAAGTTGATGTATATTGCTCTCTAGTTCCTTACAAGTGTTTTCAAAGTTATATTTATAAGATACAAGAACCAGAGATACTTATACTACAACCTACGGCCGGCCATACTTTGAAGGCCAGCTGGATACATGATCTAGACAACAAAATCAATGTAGAGTCAAAAGGCAGATTGCCTTTTGACTAGTGACTATGACATGCCAAAGCTCACATCCTAATGTATTACAAAAAGGATAAAGTACATAAAGTGGAAAGTTACAGACTCAAGACCTCTATGTACAGTTACCAAAAGCATGGACCTTTTCACCAACTTATGTAAAGTTGGTGTCTTATCAGAGTTGCAGCGGAAATGGGTCCAACTTTATGTAAAAGGTACATCAGATAAATCATGTGATCAAAAAGTCTTCGGAAGAAATCTGTCTTCAATAGTTGGCTTCAGAAGACTTTGTCTTTGAAGCTTCGGAAGACTTCATCTTTGGCTTCGAAAGATATTGGTCTTGGCTTCAGAATATTTCACACTTAGAGTAATTTCTAAGGCAGTGTGTGAAACTTCCAAAGCATTCCATTTCAGTACACTTGTGCATGCATGCAGGAGAGACTTTGGGTGTTTGGGTTGCATCAGCCTTACAAATAATCCTTACACTTACCAATGATCAACGCTTAACAATTATTAGTCTAGGATTAATACAAATGTTATTCTATATATCACACTATAGTTTTAAGAGATTCTCATATTACAATCGTCTCTATATATGGTTGTAATACTTGTTAACACTTTAGTAGATTATTTGATAATGGATACTTTGTACATTACGGGATGCATTTCTTATTATGAAGAGCGATAGTAGTTCACAAGTTTTATGAGAGTGAAGTTTTATTAGGTCTAGTCAAAAAGTCATAGTCTTGCAAAGTTATAAATTCATAAGCTGATCATGAAATTGATATTTTAGATGATTTTATAGAAGGTGTGATGGATGATCAATTGTAGGTTAGTTCTTAACATCTACTCAATACAAAAAAGACACACATACTACCAACTCAAAATTTTATTTTAACAACATCATGAAAAGAGATAATTCGCATTGACTGTTGTTAGTGCATTGTTAAAGATCATAGCAGAATTAACAATCGTATGAAGAACAAGAACACTGAATTCTTATTGATCAACCAAATTAAAAACAACTCACACTCAAACTTAAAGAACTTAGACTCATAAAAATTCAAAATCAATCTATTCAATCCAACCCCAAATCACAACTAACTGACTCTTAACAAACTCAAAAACAAATGTTACACAATCAGTCCCTACAGTTTAGCAAACTACACAGAACTTGCTAAAACATAATAAAATCAACTAATTGCAATAAGCCACTTGTACTTTCAATATAACAATCATGGCTTTACTCAACAATCTCCACCAAATACATTATTGTTATCCACTAGTCCCCAAATTGTCAACACAAAAATTGAACTTAGAACTAGGTAGCACCTTTGTGTAACATATATGCAGGATTAGATCCAGTACTTAGCTGCTCAACCTTAACTTCTTTAGAATTAATAATGTCCATAATGAAATGCAACTTCATAATAATGTGCTTCGTAAGTTCATGAAACATATTGTTTCTAGACAGTTGAACTGCACCCTGATTATCACTTTAAACCAAGGTGTCTCTAAGCTAAACACCTAGATCAAGAAGAAATTCTTCAATCCACATAGCCTCCTTAATCGACTCAGTTAAAGCTATATATTTTGCCTCAGTAGTATACAGATCTACCACACTTTGCAATTGAACCTTCTAACTCACTACATTGCCTAAAACCATAAAGGCATACCCAGTAATAGACCTTCCCCTATCAATATCCTTAGCACAATCAGCATCTACATATCCAATCACCATATCATTCATTTCACCCGATCTATCCTTAAATACTAGGCCACAATGCTTAGTGCCACACAGATACCTAAGAATCCATTTAACAACACTCTAATGCAACCTACTCGGGTTAGAAAAAGATTTGCTCACTAAACTAACAACTTATCCAAGATCAGGCCTACTGTACACCGTAAGATACATCAGACTTCCTACAACATTACCATAAGGAACCTTACTCATATAAGCCTGTTCAGCAGCATATTTGGGTGAATAAGCAAAAGAGACCTTGAAATATGAGCCCAAAGGAGACTACATAGCCTTGCAATCTGCCATACCATAAGTTGATAAAACTTTATCAACATATGAACTTTGAGTTAATTTTAATAGCTTTAAACTTCTCTCTCTCATAATCTCCCTTTCTAGAATTTTGTTATCTTCTCCCAACTCCTTCATATCAAACTTCCTTTTCAATATTTCTTTAGTAACTTGGATCTTACTTCAGTCTTGACAAGCAACCAACATATCATCTACATACAATAGTAGATACATACACTTTCCCTTAACATACTTTCTATGGGTCTATAGTATGCACAGCTATCATACTGACTCCTCTTAAATCCAATTTTGATAATATAGTCATCAATATTTTATATCATTGTCTTGGGGACTGCTTGAGACCATACAATGATTTATTCAACAACAAACTTGATCTTCATATCCTTGAACCTCATACCTTATTGGTTGTTTCATATAAATTTGCTCTTCCAAATTCCCATGTAAAAAAGTTGTTTTCATATCAAGTTGTTCTAACTCTAAGGAAAGAGATGCATTTAAAGATAGGATCACTCTTATAGATGAATGCTTGACAATTGGTGAAAAAATCTTATTTAATCAACTCCATCTTTCTAAGTAAACCACTTAGCCAATAATCTGGCCTTAAACCTAGGTTTATCCCTTGAATTAATACCCTCTTTTAGCTTGAACGGCCTTTTACAAGAAACCAATTTCTTATCTTTAGGCTTATCCACCAATACCTAGGTTCCATTCTTATACAGGGACTCCATTTCACCATTCATAGCTTGCAACCCATCTCTCTTCATCAACAGAGTTCATAGTTTTTACATAAGTAAGGGGCTCAAGATACTTTCTTCTTTTGCAGCCATAAATGGCACAACAGTCATATCTTCATCACTCCTAAATCTAAGAGGTGCTATAATCTACCTTTTAGATCTATCTCTGGCTATACTGGGCTCCACTGAGACTCATAAGACTCCCTTCTTGTATGAACTTGTTCATGCTCAGATGAACTAGACTCCAGCTCAATTTGGACACTGATCGAGTGATAATAATTCCACTGATCTAATTATGTGATTTTACATCATTGTTAGTATGGAATGGGATTACTTTGTTTGTGATTTGATTTGTAAGGATTGGAGCTTAAGGAAGCTTATTTTGAGGTGAATAAAGTAAAGGATGAAACCACGAGGACCAAATGCGCAATTACCAAAAGATGCAAAACGGGAATCCGGAACTTAGTTTGGTGAAACATGAAGAGTATGGAAGAAGTGGGATGGAAATCGGAGCCCGAGAAGTGAAGAAATGCAAAAATCGAAGGTTCAAGACTATGGTAACTTAAAATGAGCAAAACTTGGGCTAGGAAAAGAGTTACGGGGCTCACGACCTGTCAACGGAAAGGTCGTGAAAAGTTACATGTGAAAATCAAATTTTTACATGGACCGGCGTATGATATGCTGACCATGCGCGTATCATACGCCGGTCGACGTATTGGCGGTGTATTTGTGGGCGTATTTGATAGAAAGTTCAAAAAGTTGGGCGTAGGAAAGCTGGGGGCGTATGATACGCCACCCTAGGCGTATCATACGCTGGTGGCTGAACTAACAACCGAATTTTGTGGAATTTCAAGTTATTTAAACCAAATCAACCCTAATTCGATCTAAAACTTCTTGGAGACGAAAAGTGATGAACTTTAGGTGATTTTTGGTGTTCCAAGGCTCCCCAAATCATCCAAAAACATTCTCGAACTCAAGATCAAAGGCATAATGAAGATGATACGTGGGTAGGTTTTCTTGATTGCTTTCGGGAGTACAATTCTTGAAAAGGGAGACAATTGGTATGTTTGATTAGGTTTCTGTAATGAACGTTGAATAATTGAATGAAACATTATGTTTTGGTTGATTTAAACAAAAAAATGAAAAAAAAATTTACTTCCCTATGTTATGAAAATACCAATTGTGACCACCATACATTGAGAATAATGTATCTCAAGTGTGGGGATAAGGGAAGAATTAACTTTTTTTTAAAAAAATAAATAAATAAATCTTCAAATAAGCTTAATTGTACATGAGACCTAAAAGTTTTTCATACATGGCTAATTATCACTTGTTTGTGCATGTATAGACCTCTTGGCATGCTTGTTTTGAATTGTAAAAAAGAATTGCCATCATGAGTTTTTTAGGTAGAACTCTTAGGAGGCATAACAAACCGGTTGTAGATGACATACATGCTTCATATTTTAACCATTTTCCACCGTTTCGGTGAGAGTTTGAGCCTAATTGAGAAATTCATACCATATGTTGATTTTCTTTATATTTATTTTTCATAATTAGGGAAACCATAATGTGCATCTAAGTTAGAACTCGTGTAATTGATGCGTGTCAAGATCATGAACCAATATGTGCATGAATGTGATACAGACATTAGGAATAAACCATTTGTTTGAACCTTTTCTTTTGAATTCCATACCTTGATAAATTTTCTTTCAGACATCATGTTGAGCCCCAACTTGTCATTTGAATAACCCAACATAATAAGCCTACATAGCCTTAGCCTTTTCACGAAACCTCGGGTGATAAAGTCCAATCCATGACATGTCTAGAAGTATCATTTAAGTATTAGTTCAATAATAGTATAATTGGTTTGAATTTGGTTATATATATATATATATATATATATATATATATATATATATATATATGTGAGAAAAAATAAGGAAAGGAAAAAAAGATGAGAAAAACTAAACATGAGGTCAAAATGACCAAGATATGAAGCAACAAAGATAGTGTGAGAATTTTATGATATGATTGCTATTAGAGGATAGAAATTGATTGGATTTCATTTATCGTTTACCACTCTAAAATCCCTTTCTATCCCACCTTAACTCTTAGCCTAACATTACAACCCATGAAAGACCTTTTGATTTATGTGTATATTGTGTAAATTGATGGCGATATGACTAATATACGAGCATATGATGAAAATGTACATTTATGGTATGAGAGTTCCAGATATACTAGTATATAATCACTAGTCCACAAAACAAACCGAGAGGAGTATTCATCGTGAGGAATGTGAATGTATGAATGTTTGAAGCAAAAGGTGAAGTTATGCCAACTAAATATTCTAAGCTTAAAACATAATTAATATTGCATGTTGGGTTGTGATCTTACATGATAAAAGTTTAAAACTAAGTATGCTTTGGGACCTTAACTTATACAAAATTGTGATAAGTTAGCATGTTTGATTAATTAAGGTGAATTGTGCAAGCAAGTTTGTTTGAGGACAAATAAAAGGTTAAGTGTGGGGATGTGATCGAGTGATAATAATTTAAGGTTTAACTAATCTAACTATGTGATTTTACATCATTGTTAGTATGGAATGGGATTACTTTGTTTGTGTTTTGATTTGTAGGGATTGGAGCTTAAGGAAGCTTATTTTGAGATGAATAAAGCAAAGGATGAAATGAGGACTAAATGAGCAATTACCAAAAGATGCAAAACAGGAAACCGGAATTAAGTTTGGTGAAACATGAAGAGTATGAAAGAACCGGGATGAAAATCGGAGCCCGAGAAGTGAAGAAATGCAAAAAACCGAAGGTTCAAGACCATGGTAACTTAAAATGAGCATAACTTGGGATAGGAAAAGAGTTACGGAGCTCACAACCTGTCAACGGAAAGCTCATGAAAAGTTACATGTGAAAATCAAATTTTTACAGGGGCCTAGTGTATGATACGCCGACCATGGGCGTATCATACGCCGGTCGACGTATTGGTGGAGTATTTGTGGGTGTATTTGACAAAAATTTTGGAAAATTGGGTGTAGGAAAGCTAAGGGGGGCACATGATACACCTCCATGGGCATACCATACGCCGGTGGCTGAACTAACACCAGAATTTTGTGGAATTTCAAGTTATTTAAGCCAAATCAACCCTAATTCGATCTAAAACTTCTTGGAGATGAAAAGTTGTGAACTTTAGGTGTTTTTTGGTGTTCTAAGGCTCCCCAAATCATCTACAAACATTCTCCAACTCATGATCGAAGGCATAATGAAGATGATGTGTGACTAGGTTCTCTTGATTGCTTTCGGGAGTACAATTATTGTAAAGAGAGACAATTGATATGTTTGATTAGGTTTCTATAATGAACGTTCAATTATTGAATGAAACATTATGTTTTGGTTGATTTAAACAAACACCCTCATGATTCACACTACTAATTGACTGCTCACCTTCTGCTAGTACCTCAACATTACTCATTAAATCCATGTATAAGACTTTCTTATTATACTTTACATCTCTACTAGTGATCACCTTTTTCCTTTGCTTTTCTAAACTCCACAACCTATAACCCTTCACCCCATCAGGATACCTAAGGAACACACTTGATAGCTCTTGGATCTAGCTTTCCCTAATCCACATGTGCATAAGCTAATGTCCAAACACCTTCAAGTGACTATAGTCATGCTTATGCCCTGACTAGACTTTCATGGGAGTTTTCATTTGTAAAGCTTCTAAAGGTGACTTATTGATGAAGTAAGCAACTGCGGAAGCAGCCTCAGCCAAAAACACATTAGGCAAACCAACACCTAATGACGTACACCTTATCCTTTCACCAATGATTCCATTCATTGCTAAACCATTTTGTTGAGGTGTTCCAGGAAGAGTCAATTGTCTGGCATTTCTATTAATCTTACAGAATTGATTGAACTCATGACTACAAAACTCTAGCCCATTGTCAGTTCTTAGTTTTTTATCTTCCTTTCAGTTTGATTCTCAACTAGTAGTTTCCAGTCCTTAAACTTACTAAATGCATCCTACATACAACCAAACTCTTTATTAGTAATCATCAATAACTGATAGAAAATATCTAGCTCCACCTAAGAACTCATGCTTAGTAGGCCCCCACACATCTAAATGTACATACTCCAGAATTCCTTTAATGGGATGATTGCCTTTGCTGAACTTGACTCTTCTATGTTTACCCAGAACATAACGCTCACATAAACAGATATTATAGCTTTTTAGATGACCCATAACTTGTTGCTTGTTTAACTCAACAAGTCCTTAAACATTGATGTTGTAACATCTCAGGTTTTCAGGGTTAGATGTTATTGGACCAAAAGAACCAATGAGCCAGATCAGAAAAACCTTTAAGTCCCACAAGACATCACAACAACTGCTAAAGACCTCATCAGCAGTTTGACAAAGACTGAAGACTATATCAGCTGAAGACTAAAGTACTGAAGACTTCATCAGCTGAAGACTAAAGTACTGAAGACCATCAGCTGAAGTACAAAGACTGAAGACAAAGACTGAAGACATCAGCTGATGACAACAACTGAAGACATCAGCTGAAGTACAACAACTAAAGTTCAAGTCTGAAGTCCAAGTGCTGAAGCCTTCAGAGTTTGTCACAACAGCTGAAGAAGTATTCTTCAGTTGTTGTGATGGTTTCCTTTCAGTCTTTTCTTTTCAGTAGTTTCTTTTCTATTTCAGTACTTGTAAAACGACTGAAGAGCCAGTAGTTTCTTATCAGTAGTTGTAGTGAGTTAACACAGTCTTTTGTAAGAAGATTTCAGCTGTTTGACATCTTCAGTAGTTGTGTTAACTCTTCAGTAGTTTAGTCTACTTTCAGTAGTTTGTTATAATAACAGTTAGATGTCTCTGTCAAGTGACATCAGATGACGTCATCTTTCCCTATAAAATGAAAGATGACCTAATTGTAATGTTGCTGAAGCATATATTGAATGAAATACATCTTTTAGCAGAAACTCTCTCTTATTCTATAACCGTACTGTTTCATTGCTATATCTCTTGTGTTCTTGTTTGAATTTGTCTAATTCGTGTGCTAATTCCGCTGCAAATCCAATCTAATTGATCAAACTAGATGCTGAGATTCTTTCAAATGGTATTGGAGCAGGTTAATCATTGATCGATTTAACAATTGATCATCGAAACTGCTCTTTTGCTATCTACGTTTGATCGAATTAGCAAATTTGCAAGAATCGGTTATAGAGATTGAGTTTCTGCTGCTTCTGGTCATTCAATTTGAGGTTTAAGTGGTTTTGAGTTAGATTGTCTGAAATTACTTTGAATTAGCTTGAATTTGTTCAATGGCGACACCAACAAATGATCCTCACAATACTGCTCCTCAACAAAGCCTCCGATGCTTGTTAGGAGTGAGTATAACATATGGCAACGACGTAGGCTCCATCATCTGTCTATCAACAGCGCTGGTTGTTGGAAATCAGTGGTGCATGGACCATACAAGCCTATGGTGAGCGTTCCTGAATCAAATGAGAGGGTTCCGAAGAAACCTGATCAATATTCGGATGAAGATCTAAAGCTGTTCGAAATTGATGCTAAAGCCCATGGAATTCTGGCCATGGCACTGCCTAATGAAATCTATTCAGGGCTTATACATCATGAAACTGCTCATGATCTCTGGGTTGCTCTGAAGGAACAATTTGGAGGAACTGGTGAGGTCTTAGCAAACACTAGGGAAATCCTCGCCCAACAATATGAGACATTCTCTCATAGGAAGGGTGAGACTCTGACTCAACAGTTTGAGCGATTCTCGTGTTTGATCTCTGAGCTGAAAATGGTTAAACAAGAGTATTCAAACAGCCAGATGAACAACTGATTCCTCAGATCCCTGCCTGAGAGATGGGACACTTACACCATTGTCCTACGCTCCAGTGCAAATCTGGATACTCTATCTCTCACCCAACTTCATGGGAAATTGCTTACATTTGAAAGAGAGATAGAACAGAAAAGGAAGTTGTCCTCATCTGGTAAGCTCACTGACGACTTTGTATCAGGCAATACTGCACTGATAGGTCAAGAGTCAGAATATGCTGCATCAGAGAGTGCCTATGATGAGCATATTGATTTCTCTACTAATACAGAACATGCTTTTGTTGGTGTTGATGGTAGTTCAGGAGGTAGCAGTGATAACTTATGCTTTTTGATGGAGGATCTGAAGGTCATTTCAGATGATGATCTGGAAGAGATGGATATTTTGAGCCAAATGGCAATGATCAATATCAGATCTCAAAAGTTCTACAAAAGAACTGGCAGGAAATTCCCTGGACTCTCTGGCAAAACCAAAGTTGGTTTTGACAAGAGCAAGTTGAGGTGTCACAAGTGCCAGAGGCTTGGACACTTTGCTAGAGAGTGTAGATCATCTGGATCTAACTCATCTGCACCCTTTGTGACCTTCCCAAGCAATAGCTCACAGAACAAAGGGCAACATTCCACCAGTTCTGGTCATCCCTCACAAGCTCAGTCATCACCTGCATATTTTGTACCTCAAGGTCATATGCCATATCCATACCCCCGTTTCTACATGCCACAGACCAGTCAAGTTCAAGCACCCATGGCTCAACAACCACGTGCTCCTCCTGAGCCTTAGCCATCTCAATCTCATCAACAATCTCAACCTCAACAACACAGCTTTTTCACCCCAGGAGTTGTTGACTGGAGCAGTTTACCAGATTATATGTCTGGTCATGAACAACTATTTCCCGGTGCTAGTCAACATGGTGATGACAATCCTTTTGGGAACCTTGCTCTCATGGCCCTGGAGTCTGCTGATAGCTCCTCCTCTAATGCCTCCACATCACAGGTATCACAGGTATCTTCAGAGGCCAAAGCCAAGTTATGTTCTGAATCATGCATAGCCATATTTGCATCTATTAGAGAAGCAAATGTAGCTTTAATTAACAAAAACCTTGAGCTAGAGCAAATGATTTCCAAAAGAAAAGCTGAATTTGAGTCTGTGCTTAATGATAAGAATGATGAGATTTACAAACTTAAATGCCAAATCACTGATGATAAGGCTAGGGAAGTGGTACTTCTAGAGAAGTATTGAGACCTCAAGGAAACACTTGCAGCTACCCAGGTAGAGTGTGATAGCTGGGTACAATCCTGCAAGGGTTTTGAAATGCTTCTCAGCAAGCAATCAGCTTCCAATGTGAAGTTTGGCATTGGTTATAATCACACTGCTCCTCCTACGGATTTTACTTCCAGAGCAGAAGTAGAATCTGAAGGAGAAAGCAATAACCAATCCTTCTCATCATGTGATTTACTATCTGATACAGCACCATCAGAGGTTAAAGTCAGCATTAATTCCTCACAAAACCAATCAGCTGATGCTGAAACAGCTGATGGTTCAAATGCTGACATTCACATGATCAAAAAGTTGATCACTTCAGGTGTTATCTCACAAAGTTCTGAAAGTACTGAAGAGCAAGTTATAACACCTGAAGAACAAACCCATTCTACTGCATGTACTGAAGAGAAGAAAACTGCAAGTAGAAAGGGCTGGAAAACTACTGAAGAAGATATCAGGAAAGCAAGTACTGAAAGGAAGAAAATTGCAAGTACTAATGGAAAACTGCTGAAGAACAAGTCTTCAGTAGTTTCATCTTCTTCAGCAGATGATCAACTAAAGATGAAGAAAAAGCCATGTCAAATATGTGGCTTATTCAATCATCTTACTGATGATTGCTGGTATAAAAAGGGCTCCAAACTCAACCAAAATGAGAATATCAAAAAGAAAATGAACAAAATGAAAACTGAGTTTGAGACCAAGTTTGTACTAGCAACATCAAAACCTGTAACCCCAAAGTCCAAAAAGAAATCCAAAAAGGAAGGGGTTAATCAGGCAACAGCTGAGGTTGCTCAAAGGAAGATGGTACAACATAGGAATCCATCAAACTGAAGTACCAATGTTTCTGATGAGCTGAAGGCTTTATCACAAAATCAGACACAACTTGTTATGATGGTTCAACATCTAATGGGGAGAGTTAACCAATTAGATGTTCCTGTGCTGAAACCACAGAAAAGGAAATCCAAGCCAAAGGAATCCTCTTCTACACCATCTCCATCACCTTAGGCTGTTACTCAGAACAAACCAGTTGGTATGAAATCTGTTCATGAGAACAGACCCAAAACCAAAAAGGTTTGGGTCTCAAAAACTAACTAATTTGTTATGATGAATGCAGGGTTCTACAGCATGCCAAAGAAGTATCTGGTATGTAGACAGTGGAGGATCTATGCATATGACAGGGAGCAGCTCTCTTCTTAATGACTACTCTCAAGGAAAGAAGGGATTTGTCTCTTTTGGCAATGATGCTAAAGGTTACATCATCGGCAAAGGCTTTGTTTCCAATGGGGAAATAAGGTTTGATGATGTTAACCATGTGTAGAATCTCAAGTACAACCTCTTGAGTGTCAGTCAAATATGTGATAAAGGCCATGTTGCTCTTTTCACCAGTCAAAACTGTAGGATTCTGTCATCCAAAGTTCTGAGTTTGATTGACAAGGTGTTGGATGATCATACTCTCCTAAAGGTCAACAGGACAGGAAGAGTATATGCCTTAGATCTTTCCAACAAAATAGATCTAAAAGGCCATCCTTGCCTATTCTCCAAGGCTTCTCCTCAAAAATCTACTCTATGGCATAGAAGGCTGGGTCATGTGAATCTCAAAAACATGAACCAGCTGATACACCATGGTTTAGTAAGAGGGTTGCCTATGAAGGAGTTCAAATGTGAAGACAACTGTACTGCTTGTTTAAAGGGGAAGCAACACAAAGTCTCATTCCCTCCCATAGAAGAGCCAAAGTCCACTGCCTGCTTGCAATTATTGCATATGGATCTTTTTGGTCCTGTAAGAGTGATGAGCATGGCAAAGAAGAAATACTGTCTGGTAATTGTGGATGATTACTCCATATTTGTATGGACTTTCTTCTTGCACTCCAAAGATGAAGCTGCAAAAGCTATTATGAACTTTGTGTTATATGTGGAGAAGCAGTATTCCCTTCCAGTCAAGTGTGTGAGGAGTGATAATGGCACAGAATTTAGAAATCACACACTTGATGACTTCTATCTGCTAAAGGGAATCAAGAGGCAGTTCAGCATTCCAAGAACACCTGAACAAAATGGAGTGTGGAGAGAAAGAACAAGACCCTTATTGAAGCTGCAAGGTCAATGTTGGCTGATTTAGGTTTGCTACTGACTTTTTGGGCTGAAGCTGTACAGCTTGCTATGTGCACAATAGAGTATTAGTGAATCAAAGGTTGATGAAGAATCCTTATGAAGTACTACATCATTTGGCCCCTTTGATTTTATTCTTTAGAGCATTTGGGTGTCCCTGCTATATTCTCAACACAAGCAATCCACTCCAGAAGTTTGAATCAAAGGTGGATGCAGGGTATTTTGTTGGTTATTCATCAACTTGCAAGGCATACAGAGTTTTCAACTGCAGAACAAAGATAGTTAAAGAGACTTTGCATGTGAAGTTTAATGAATCTCCAAAGGACAAGATTCCACAAAACCCTGTGGAGTTATTTGATTTGGACATACTGCAATATGTTCCTTATCAGGCTCCAGTTGTTGCTCCTGTCAACAGTTCTTCACCTGGTGGTACTGATGATGATGTAGACAGTACTCACCTTTTCAGGTTTAGTGACTAACTGCCTGAGTCATCTAAACCTAATGCTCCTATAGCTTCAGCAGTTCTATCCACAACAAATGCTGATGAGATTTCTGAATCATTTACTTCATTTGAGTTGCCATCTCCAACATGGTTTCAAGAATCTGCATCACCATCTGTTGCTGCTGAAGGTCCTACAAACACTTGCATAGATCTTATTGTTTATCAAGAGCTGAAGAATCACCCAATGTCTCAAATCATTGGTGATATCAATGCTGGAGTTTCAACCAGGAGTCAATTGTCCAATTTCTGCTTCTATGCTCTCTTCATCAGTCAGCAAGAACCAAAGAACTATCATGTTGCATTAAGAGACAATGGATGGGTTGAAGCCATGCAGCTTGAGCTTCTTCAATTCAAAAAGCAGCAAGTGTGGGAGTTTGTTCCTTTACCCCAAGGTAAGTGTGCAATAGGCACTAAATGGGTGTTTAGGAATAAAACAGATAAAAAGGGCCAAATTGTTAAGAACAAGGCCAGGCTGGTTGTACAGGGGTTTGCACAAGAAGAAGGCATCGATTATGATAAAACCTTTACTTCTGTAGCCAGACTGGAGGCAATTTGATTGTTCTTAGCTTATGCTGCCTTTCACAATCTTAAAGTTTTTCAAATGGATGTCAAAAGTGTTTTTTATATGGTAAAATAAAAGAAGAGGTTTATGTGTGTCAACCACCAGGTTTTGAGGATAATAAACATCCTGATTGGGTGTATAAGCTTGATAAGGCTCTTTATGGGTTGAAACAAGCTCCTAGAGCCTACTATGAAACATTATCAAATTTTCTTCTTCAAAATAATTTCACTAGAGGCTCCATTGATAAAACTTTATTTATAAAGAAAGTGGGACAGCATAAGCTACTTGTTCAAATTTATGTTGATGATATTATTTTTGCATCCTCTGATCCATAGTTGTGTGATGAATTCACAAAACTGATGCAGCAAAAGTTTGAAATGAGTGCCATAGGAGAATTATAGTTCTTTCTAGGTTTGCAAATCAAACAAAGGGCTGATGGAACTTTTATTCATCAGTCCAAATATACAAAAGATCTTTTGAATAAGTTTGATTTACAAAACTGTAAGCCATGTTCTACTCCCATGAGCAGCACCACACAACTGGATGTTGCTCAGAAAGGTAAAGCGGTTGATGAAACCCTTACAGATGTATGATTGGGTCCTTGATGTACCTTACAGCTTCTAGACCAGACATTATGTTTGCAACTTATGTCTGTGCTAGATTTCAGGCTGCACCTAAAGAATCCCATTTGATTGCAGTCAAAAGGATCTTTAGATATTTGCAAGGTACTCAATCACTAGGACATTGGTATTCCACTGGGCATTCTTGCAAATTAGTTGCTTTCTCTGATAGTGACTATGCAGGATGCAAAGTGACCGGAAAATCAACTTCTGTAGGATGCCAATTCCTAGGCAATTGTTTAGTTTCTTGGCAGAGTAAGAAACAAACATCAATTGCTACATCCACTGCTGAAGCAGAGTACATTGCTGATGCAAGCTGTACATCCCAGGTACTCTGGCTTCAGAATCAATTATTGGATTATGGCATTACAGAGACTAAGACTCCATTACTAATGGATAGTGCTTCAGCTCTTTGTATTGTTAAGAATCCAGTCCAGCATTCTAGGACCAAACATATTGAGATCAGAAATCATTTTATAAGGGATTGTTATGAAAAAGGTCTGATTGATCCAAAGTTTGTACCTAGTGCTGATGAGCTTGCAGATATATTTACTAAGCCTTTAGATAGTGCCACTTTTCAAAATCTGGTGCTAAGGCTTGGTATGCTGCAGCTGGAATAAATTGACTAATACTAGTGCTGGTCAGACCAGTACTGATGAGCATTAGTATACAAAAGTCAAAAATAAGTACTGATGAGTTATTTAGTCTTCAGCATTTTTCATAACTACTGAAGACTAAAATACTTCAAAGTACTGAAGTGCATTATTTGTTAAAAACAACTGATGTAATTACAACTACTGATGTGGTTATAACTACTGATGCCTATTTCAATAAATAAGTACTGAAGAACAAATTTTGTTTACAAGTACTGATGTATAATTTTATACATAAGTACTGAAGACAATATTTGTTCACAAGCTCTGAAGAATAATTTATTTCATCAGATCTTATGAACATCTGTTCACAAGAGCTGAAGAATAAATATTCACAAGAGCTGAAGGCCAATGAAACATCTGAAAATCAGACAAAGTCTGATGAGTGTTGAGGTCAGAATGAAACAACTGAATTGACGACAACAGCTGATGAGTAAATTTACTCTTCAGCTGATTTCAACATCTGTTGTTTCATTTCAAACAACTGAAGGACAAAACCATGTCTTCAGTAGTTTCACAACTACTGATGACTAACACCAAGTCCTCAGTTGTTTACAACAACTGAAGCCAAAACCATGTCTTCAGTAGTTTACAACTACTGATGCCTAACACTAAGTCTTCAGTTGTTTACAACGTCTGAAGATGAAAACCATATCTTCAGTAGTTCTCAACTACTGATGATTAACAACAAGTCTTCAGTCGTTTACAACCTCTGAAAGCAAAACCATGTCTTCAGTAATTTACAACTACTGATGACTAACACCAAGCTTTCAGTCGTTTACAGCCTCTGAAGGTTAAAACCAGGTCATCAGTCGTTTCAAACAACTGATGACTAACACCAAAACCTTCAGTCGTTTCCTTTCAGCTGTTTCATAACCATTATAAATACCTAACCCTAACTTCAGAGTTTTTCATTCTCTCATAACCTAACGTTCAAAACCTCTGAAACCTCTCTCCTAACATTAATGGCGACCATGCAGCTCAAACCCAGACACAACTGTGTTGCCTACCTTACCAAATCACCATTTTGGACCAAGTTCGATAATGCCATTGATCTCATGGTCGATTCCCAATACCAAACGGATTTTCTCCTAAATCCGACCATCCATGCTGTTGGTCCATTGGTGATCGATTTCAGTGCTATTGATATGATAAACACAATGATATCCCACGAATATAGAATCAAACAGTGCAAAAACAAAGAAATGAGTTTCAAGATGTATCCATATGATCCAAACTCAATCAATATCAACAAACAAGGCTCAAAGATAACAAACAAACATAATTTCAGCCTTAAACGAGCTATGAAACAGTAATGCAAAAGTATTTCTCAATTAGGTATTGGCAAAACTTGCTGCCAAAGATACATGAACTGCATATATATAATCATAGGCAAATTCGCTGGTAGATTCGCTGTAGCGAATCTACCCTGACCAACAGGTAAGTTCACCCGGCGAACAACAGTTTCGCCGGGTGACCTTCATCAGCTGACTACTAGCGAATCAGTAGATTCGCTAGTAGATTCGCTGGGTCAGAGCAAAACTAAAACATTACTTACATAAGTTAAAGTTATCTAACATTAGACCTATTACATACAAAATGAAAGATACTAAACTAAACTAGGTGAGTCCAACCTATCTATATCATCAATACTCCCCCTAGGTTGGACCTCACCTAGAGGGGTCTTCTCAATCAGCTCCGTCCACATCAACTTCGGCTTCAAAGTTCTCAATGAAAGCTCCTGCCCTCAACTCAATCCCGGCTAATGGATTAGTAACATCTTCAGATCCTGCCTCATCAGATTCAACATCAACAATAAAGTTCTTAGCAAACCCAGCTTCACTTACTTCTTGAACTGGTGAGTCTTCAACTACAACCTCCTCCTGATCTTGCCTGATTTGATCCTCAGTATTAGCTCCAGACCCACTTGCCTCATCTATCACCTTCTTTTCAAACCTTTTTGAAATTGATTGATCCAGCGTCTTACTCAAATCATCCACATCCATTCTTGTTTCGTCCGCTTGAACTATTTTTCTTGCCAGCTCCCGGACTTTAGCTCTGAGTCCCCTAGCCTTGTTGGCTAACCTCATGAAGAGGCTCGCTTCTTCCAACGTATCAGCTCCAGCCCCAACTTTTATGTGATTCTCGCACAGAATCACTAAGTCTTCATCACAGAAAGAAAATACTTCCATCGGATCAAACAATCTGATTTCAGGGGCTCCTTTTACTCTAATCACTGCTTCCCCGATGTTGTTATCATAGAACCATTTTTGAAATGCTTGTAGTCTTGGGGGAAGAGGATCAGGTATCCTAATTCGATCCACAGTCTTTGCCGGTTTTAGCTTAAGAACAATCTTTCCTTTTCCAGTCACCCAATCAACATCCTTCTTTGACCTCTTTCTCTCCATTTTCATGAAACCAAACGCTTTGAAGTTATCAGTTAAACCCCTTTTAATTTCCATCTCTAGCAGCTTGGCCCGTTCACTCTGTTCTGCTCCAATCAAAGGAATCTCAGCCAATCTTCTTAAATCCCATCTTGGGAGGGTTTTAAAAGCTTTTCTTTTGTGAACGTAAGATATCCCCCCTCCCCTTCTCTTGATCATAAACAATTTCAGCTCAGAGTTGTATTTCCAACTGAAAATCTTCTTATCGCTCTCTTTTCTGGTGGGGTTTTTTATGTTCTGGAACAGTGGAGTTATTTCTTCAGCCTCCTTCTCTCTAACAAACCACTCAGATTGATCTAACTCCACCATTCCAGTTTCAGCTGACCCAGTATCAGTCACATAGGTCACTGGACGTTCATCCACCTCATAAAATTCCGGTTCTGAGCTGTAATCTATCAACTGCTCCTCAACTTCCTCCTCTTCATCTACTAACTTCATCTCAGCTTGTTTTCCTTTCTCCAATCGTTGTTTCTCTCCCACAACCTCCTCACCTATTAAATCCTTCTCAATATCAAGTCCCAAATCATCAAAATCTTCATTCACAACCTCCACATCATCATCCTCACCCTGTTCTCCTTCAGCATCATCAGGTTCATCATTTTTGTCTTTCTCTCCACTCGATCCTGCAGCGTTACTAGTACCAGCTGCTGAGCTTGGGCCCTCTCCTACCACAGAGAATCTCCCCACCTTCAGAAATGTGTATTTTGAGGTATCAGTGAGGTCATGTAGTTCCTGTTCAGATGTAACATCTGGCAGGCCAGTCGCTTCTTTCAGAGAGTTCACTTCCTTGAACAGTGTCTTGATCAGTTCTTGTTGATCAAGCACCATCTTTGTCAATCCTTCAATCAAATCATCCTTCGATTTCTCCCTCAACTCTTGATTTATCAATTTTTTTTTCATCATACTCAGTTTATTTGCCACAGAAGCACTGACATTTCTAATCACATCTTGGTCAAGCTCAGATCTTGCATCTTTTCTTGAAGGATTTTCTGTGAAGGCCTGATGTTTGTGTTTCATTCTCCTCTCTGATGCTTCAGTGTGACTACTTTCTTCAGGCCTCTTCTTAGTTCTTCTCTCCTTCTCAACTCGCATTTCATGCATTGCCTGATCAATTTCATCCTCAAAGTCATACTCTTTCTCTTTGGCATATCTTTTTCTCTTTTTAATTATTTCTTCTTGTTTCTCCCTGTTCTCTGCAGATCTCTTTTTCTCTGCTTCTATCACCTTCTTTATGTATTCCCATCTCTCAGCAGAATACATATTTTCCCACAAGTGGGCGATTTTCCCACTGAAATCATGTCTTGCAGAGGAACAGTCTGCAAATATTCTTGAGCTCATCGGGGTTAGTCTCTTGATTTCTCCGTGCTTGGGAATGTTTGGAATCAAGTCATCAATTAACATCTGAACAAATCTTGGATACAAAAGCCATTTCTCTTTCTTTACTGCCATTATGTTGTCACACATGCACTCAAAGATCAGTCTTGCTATATTTGCATTTTGGCCTCTGCAAAATATCACCATTGCTTTGGCCCATCTCAGGTTAAGACCATCTGATCCTCATTTTCGATCATCTAAGCACATGATAAAGATATGAGCAATGTATCTCCATTCTTTTGACAGCATAGACTTCTTTATCTCTTTCTTTGAGCCAAAAGATGGTCCCTCATACCCCATGCTTCTGAATCCCTCCAAGACTTGATCTTCAGAAAGCTCAACCTCGTCTCCCTGATCTCCTTCCAGACGAAGCACTCTTGCTATGATTTCTTCAGTGATGGCAATGTCATTTCCTTCTATCCTCGCTCGAATACAGTATGGATTAGCTTTAACATCCAACTTAGTTGATCTCCAGAAATCTTGGATGTGCAAAATGTAAATGGATGGTGAGTGAGTGATAGCATGATAAATTGGAGACTGCTTCAGCCACTTTATGCAGTCTCTGAACCCTGCAGCTTTGGGATTGTCTTCATCCAATAGAGCTACGGTGTTGTTATTCTCATCGAACTTTAGATTAGCCATGATTGCTGAAAACAAATTAGAAAAATCTAAGTATACAACATAATAAATGTGTGAGAATAAGTAAAAGCAAAAACAAAAAGAAATAAATTAAATTTGCTCAATTGAATCTATAAATTCGCTAAGAAGAATCTATAAATTCGCTAAGGTGAATCTATAGATTCGCTCGGATCATGTGAACTTTCGTTCAAATTCGCTCGACCTTAGTTAATTTACAGAGGCGATTATACAGATTCGCTTAAACTTCAGTGACTTTTAGTTTAATTTGGTTGGAAAACATTAAGTTCGCTGGGGTGAAGTTATAGTTTCGCTCGGTTCAAGTGAACAGGCGAAGTTGTTGGATGAATTTACAAATTCGCTCGAGTTCAAGTGAACAGGTGAAGTTGTTGGGTGAATTTACAAATTCGCTCGAGTTCAAGTGAACTTTCGTTCAGATTCGCCTGAAGATCGGCAAGTTCGCTGGACGAGGGTTCCCGAACCCTAACCCAGGCGAACATGCCAAATCTCACAATGTGAAGTAAAATACACCGATTAAATCCTTCACCAAGGTTCGCGACACCCACCTGGAACTTTTATAACGCAAGAATCCAACGAAAATCAAAACTAAATTGGCACTCTGAAATTTCGCTCGATGAACAGATATTTGGGTTTAAGGTTACTGTGAAGAATTTTGCGTTCACTGTACCCCTTATAAGACGTAGATTCGCTGTAGCGAATCTATAGATTCGCCCGGTAAACTCAACATGTTGGTTTGACATGCAACTGGTCGAGCTTACTGGCGAAACTATAGGTTCGCTAAGGCGAATCTTAATTTCGCTCGACTCAAAAACAAATTTTAAAATAAGTTAAAATTAAAAATTAAAATAAAATAAAATAAAATGAAATAAATAATAAAATAAAAAATAGAGTAAGATAATAATAATATTTTCCTATGAATGCCTTATTGCCCCATGATAAAATTAATATTTAAAAAAATAAGAATAGAAATAAAAATAAAAATAAAATTACAACAAAATTAAAATTAAATGGTTAAAGGATATAATATCATCTTTTTCTCGAAGTTTTTCAGAGGGGCGTGACTTAGCGAGATTGCTGATATGTTTGTCCGCTTAAACCCATTCCCAGTTCTTTTTAACTTATGATCTGCAACTGTTTATCATGTTCAGCATTGTCTTAGAAACTCAGCAACTTGGTCCCCACTGATATTTGATAAAGAATTAGTCTCGTCATCAAGGTTTATTGAGCATAGTCATTGATTTTTGCCTGCTCACTATACTGAATCCACTTAATGCAAACACAAGTACTGGCATATATACATATGGGACATTATAATGTACAGATGCAGACACACATATATGCAAGATATACACATGAGATGCAGACTCAACCTTTAACTAATTGACGAGAGCTTCAGGTCAATGCTTTCGCATAGCAAAGAAGATCATCTAGGCGTGTTGATGAGAGCTTCAGGTCAATGCTTTTGCATAGCAGAGAAGATCATCACTCCAGGTCAATGCTTTCGCATAGCAGAGGAGATAAACACACATCTTTTCTTATGTAAAGTATGAAAGTATATACAGTAATGGGCTATTTGAGATAATTTAATGTTTGACTTAGAGGGTGTTATCACCGAGTCACCATCCCAGTGGGAAACACCATAAGCTTCACATCAATAATCTAATCCTAAAAGTATAAAAGTATATACAGTAATGGGCTATTTGAGATTATTTAATGTTTGACTTAGAGGGCGTTATCACCGAGTCACCATCCCAGTGGGAAACACCATAAGTTTTACATCAATAATCTAATCCTAAAAGTAAACCCAGTACATGAGCAAGACATCAATTGGCAACTCTCAACCAAGTTTTAGGCAAGACTTATATCTTTGTGCAGACCAAAGTATCATGTGGATAATCCTTATTACTGAGTTATGATCTTTAATTTGGCTGCATGATCACTTGTTTACTTTGTTTTTGGGATGAGTCTATCATTCATATCCCAGCGTAAGATGTTCCCCTCTTTCTTTCTTCATTTTCTGAATTTCCTGAGAGAATAAAAGTTAAAACTTATTATTTGCATTAATCTCCCCCAAAATTTACATTTGATAGCTTGCTAAATAGAAAATTTCCTAACAACCAAAGTAAAAAAAATAAGAATAAAAGGTAAAGACCTATGGGACACAAGGCAGGCAGCAATCAAGACTGAAAAGAAAATATGTACATATCTACAGATTAAACAGTAGTTGTGCTCAGAAAAGGTTTTCAGAAGGATATTAATCCTAGAATAGAGATTAGTTCATAAAAACGTGGTTTATCAAATGTTTTAGTGAACAGATCTGCTTTTTGCTTCCTTGTTTCAATAGGAATAATATCAATGAACCCCTTTTCCTGAGCATCACGGATGGCATGAATTCTTGTTTCGATGTGCTTGGTTCGAGTATGATGAATTGGATTCTTGGCAATTCCAACAGCTGCTTCATTGTCGCAGAAAATCGGAGTGTGAAGGAAATTGATGCCATAATCCATCATTTGGTGTTGAATCCAGAGCACTTGGCAACAGTAGCTTGATGCAGCAATATATTCAGCTTCTCCTGTGGATAAGGACACTGTTGTTTGCTTTTTGCTTTGCCATGAAACAAGACAGTCACCCAGATATTGACATCCACCGGTGACCGACTTTCTGTTAATCCTACAACCACCATGATCACTATCAGAAAAAGCATGTAAATCAAAGTTCCCACCTTTTGGGTACCAAAGTCCCAAACGAGAGGAACCCTTAAGGTAACGAAAAATGCGTTTAACAGCTAGCTCATGTGATTCTTTGGGATTGGCTTGATAGCGAGCACAGTAGCACACGGCAAATGTTATATCTGGACGGCTTGCAGTCAAATACATGAGAGGTCCGGTCATCGAACGATATCGATGAGCATCCACGGACTTCCCATTATCATCAGGAGACAAGCATGTCTGAGTAGTAAAGGGAGTTAGTTCTGGCTTTGAATCATCCATGCCAAACTTTGTGATGATTTCCTTGATGTACTTCTCCTGGTGAATAAGAATACCTTCCGGTTTCTGTTCTACCTGCAATCCTAAGAAGAAGCACATCTCCCCCATCATGCTCATTTCAAAGCGATCCTTCATCACTTCTTCAAAATCTTTACACAACTTTTCATTTGTTGATCCAAAGATAATGTCGTCTACATACACTTGAACAATCAGCATCTCACCAGCAACCTCCTTCTTGAAGAGTGTCATATCTATAGTCCCACGAGAGAAACCCTTGCTGAGGAAATACTGCGTCAAGGTCTCATACCAGATTCGGGGAGCTTGATGCAACCCATACAAAGATTTGTCTAGCTTGTATACTTTATCTGGAAAATCTGGATCCTCGAAACCTGGTGGCTGACACACATAGATCTCCTCATCAATGTTTCCATATAGAAATGCACACTTCACATCCATCTGAAAAACTTTAAAGTTCTTGTTAGCTGCATGTGCAAGAAAAATTCTGATGGCTTCGATCCGAGCAACTGGAGCAAACACTTCAGTGTAGTCTATCCCCTCCTCCTGAGCAAATCCTTGAACAACCAATCTGGCTTTATTTCTGATAACAATACCACGATCATCTGGCTTGTTCCGGAAAACCCACTTGGTACCAATGGGGCATTTGTTTGGAGGAAGATCAACTAACTCCCAAACTTTCAACTTCCTGAACTGCTGCAACTCAGATTGCATAGAGTCCACCCAGCTTGGGTCTTCAAGGGCCTGTTTGTAATTCTTTGGAACAATCTGAGATAGAAAAGCTGCATAAAGGCACTCATTTATCAATCCACTCTGACTCCGAGTCCTCACTCCGTCTGTGATAGATCCAATGATGTAGTCATGAGGGTGATCTTTTAAGGTTTTAAAATTGTTGTTAAGCAATGAAGGGTTATGTTGAGGTGTCGATATGGAAGAGGACGGTTGGGCGGGAGGAGATGAATTTGTGGGAATTAGATCGATGGGTGGATTTTGAATGGATGAAGCTATGGATGGAATGGTATATGAGCTTGTAGGATTAGATGAAGATGGTTGAGATGATGGATCAGATGATGGAGGTGGTGGTGGAGGTGGTGAAGATGGGATATCAAATGAAGTGGGAGGTAATGAGGTGGTGGCAGACGGTTGCGGTTGTGGTGGAATCGGATTCATAGGCTAGTGAGGAATAACGTCATCATCATCAGGAATTGGCAAATTGAATGACTTGAAGACAGTGGTAGAATCATAGAACCATGCAGGCTCACTTCCAATGCTTGTTGAGTTGGATTCTTGCCAGTCGACATAGTAGGACTCTTGCACAATCCGCGATCGTTTATTATACACACGATACGCCTTTTGTGTTTCTGAGTACCCAACAAAGAAACATTCATCAGAGACAGCACCAAACTTCGTTTTCTGGTCTTGGGTGTTTAACAGAGTACAAGAGCAACCAAAAGGGCGTAGAAAATCAATGAGAGGCTTAATTCCTCGGAACAACTGGTATGATGTCTTCATCTTGCTCTTGACAATCAATACCCGGTTAAGAACATAAGCTGCACAATTAACTGCCTCAGGCCAAAAGATAATCGGAAGCTTTGACTCGATCAACATCGTTCTAGCTGCTTCAATTAGAGTTCTGTTCTTACGTTCAGCAACACCATTTTGTTGAGGTGTTCTGGCAGCACTGAACTGTCTGAGAATACCCCTTTGTTCACAGAATGAATTGAAGATGTGGTTTCTGAATTCTGTTCCATTGTCGCTCCTGATGGCTTGTATCTTTCTTTTTCCAAGAACCTCAATCAGTGGAATCAGCTTCATCAATTCCTCAACGGTCTCACTTTTGTTAGATAGAAATCTCACCCAAGAGTACCTGGAGTAATCATCTATCACAACAAGACAATAAGATTTCTTAGCAATTGATTTAACACTGATAGGGCCAAATAAGTCAATATGTAACAATTCGAGGGGATGCTCAATCGAGTTTTGAAGTTTAAGTTTATGTGGCTTTTTGTGTTGTTTTCCTTTTGCACAAGCCATACATTTTTCTACCACAGAATAATCTTTCATGGTAGTCCCCTGACCAAATTGTTCTTAACTAACTTATTTATCAATTTAAAATTGATATGCCCTAATCTTTTATGCCACTGAAAAGATTCATGGGAAGAAGCTTTTGATAAAAGACAGGTCACGGTGGAAGATGATTCTTTCGATCCCATATTTAACAAATAGGTATCATTCCTCCTTGGAGCTCGCATGATCACCATCTCTTCAGGGATTGAGAACTCTGGTTTTAAGAACAGACATTCATTTGCGAGGAACATCACAGGAATATCTTTATCACAGATTTGTGATACACTGAGAAGATTGAATGCCAATTCTGGAACATAGTTCACTTTCTCCAAAGTAAGGAAACATTTGAAACATCTCCTTGGCCAATCATCTTTCCACCCTTCTTGTCTCCAGCAAAAGCAACATAGCCACCATCAATTATTCTAAAATTTGTCAGCAGGTCCTTCAACCCAGTCATATGTCAGAACATTCACTATCTACATGCCAATAACTATTTACAGCGGTCTCTGAATGTTCCTGACACATAAAAAATTGGTTAGACCTTGGAAATTGGGACCCAAGTCTTAGTGTACTTAGGTCTTGGAGGAACAGATCTTCTGCAAAAGAAACCATTCACAAAAGCTGTCAATCTAGTTCCAAAAGATTTATTCTGTATATTAAGACCACCTGATTTAGGACATTGCTTTATTAAGTGATCATCCTTTCCACATCTAAAGCAATGGGATCTCAACCTTGTTTTGGAACAATGCGATGAAGGAATTCTATCAATAGATATTTCTTCATCACATTCAGACAATCTTGAATCTGAATCACTGTTCGAGTCATATGACTCGTTTGACTTCCCTGTCATAACTTCCATTTTAACTGATTTTTGTTCAATTTTATCTTTGTTATTTTCAGAGGAAGAAGACATTTCTTTATCTTTTGGTTTAGAAATCCTTATTGGTGTAAAAGATGGGATTGGATGAGAGAAGAATTTGTTAAAGCAATTTGTTTTTTTTTCACTTTAGAGACATGACCTGAAAGTTGAGCTGCATCATTCATACACACATTAACATCAACTGCAGAATTTAAAACATTCAAGTCATCACAAGTGTTTGAAACAGAACATCCTAAGTTACTATTACATGCCCCAAAGTTTGAATCCAAAATAGTTCCACCAGACCCAAAATGATTACTTAAGCTAATGTCTACAAATGACTTCTTGGAATTAAAATCATGACTACTAGAGCTCCCAAGACCAACACTGCCACCATAATCATATCCTTCTCGTAACTCCTTAGAATTATCTCCTTCTAAACCTGCAACAGAGCTGTTAGTATCATTCTGTATAATCTCTTGTATCAACTCATTTGATGGATGAGGAGTGGGCATAGGAGAATAACAGAAAGTACTAGGTGGAGGATATACCAATGCATCATTTTCATTACCCAAACCGGTCTTGATCCTTGCCCCCCTTTGTTTTTTGCATAATTCCTCCCTTTTCATGCTCGAAAGAGACCACTGTTCTAATTTATTTTTAAGTTTTCTGACTTCAAATTCAGCAAGAGTGACTTGTTCAGTTAAATAGTTAACCTCACAGTTCTTTTCCAAAAGGGTCCTTTTTAAATGTTCATTTCTTTCAAAGCTTCTCTTAATTTAACAAAATACTTTGACTCATTTTGTTTAAGCTCTTTATTGGTTTTCTTTAATTCATTTTCATTCATTATAAGCAACCTATTAGCTTTATATATACCGACCAAACGGATTTTGCATGCAGAGGAACACATATCTTCAACAATTTCATAAGGGAGACCCATTACCAGTTTTTCCGCTGCGAGAGCACGATCACATTGGCAATAAGGAGTGTTCCTCTTGTATTCCTCCACAGCTTCGTTCTTGGCTTCTTCAATCGTTGATCTCATTTTCAGCTCCTCGTTTTCACCAGCTTCCTTTGCAGCAGATTCATTATCCGGTTTAACCTTTTCCTTAATAGCTTCACACACCAAGCCAGGTTGAACAATCCCTTCTTGAACCACAGCTTTCTGAACCACACCTACACATTCCTTAACCTTTTGAATGGCTTCAGACCTAATAAATTCACCATTGCTATCAACTTCATCATCAGCTTCACCATAGAACTCCTTGAAAGGATCAAAACTGTCAATGTCCCCATCATCAAGAGCATGTTCCTCCACTATCTCAGCAATCAAGGCATGGTTGATTTCCTCCTTTGACTCCTCAATTTCTGCACTCCAATCAAAGTTGGTCAATAGAGCAGTTTCTTTCTTGGGCTTAGCTTCTTTAATTTTATCCATGACTGTGATAGTTCTTGAGTTTCCAGAATTAACAGGTTCAGTAACAATGGGAGAAGGACACTCTCTTTTGAAATGACCAAGCTGCTTACAATTGAAACATCTGAGCTTAGACTTGTCATATCCTAGAGCATTGTTCTGATTCTGGTTTCCAAAGTTTTTCTTGCCAGTTCTTTCCATGAACCTCCTGGCACGAAGAGTAAGCATGGCCATTTGCCACTGAATGTCGGTTTCTTCAAGGTCATCAGGATCAACCTGATACATATCTTCCACTGTCATACCATGTCCCTTCAATTCTCCAGCCACCAAAGCCTCATAACTGTGCACAAATAACCCAAACAGTGCCATAGTATCGTGTGGAATTTGAGTAGAAACTAAGGCATTTGAACTTGACCCAGCATCCTTACAACCACCACCTGAGTTGACAATTTTACCATACCCAGAGTTAGCAAAGCCACCATTACCAGATGAACTCCCACAAGCTGCACCATAATAGTTAGAGTTTGCAGCGGATGAAATCAATGCAGCATTTTGAGGAGGGACATTGGGAGACATCATGGTTTGATTATACTCTCTTCTCTTCATATCAAGATCAAATGATTTTAGCTTGTTGATTACATCCATCAACTTGTAATCAGCAAAATTTCTTTCTTGTTTGAGTAATTTGATTTGCAGACTCCACTGAGCAGGAAGAGAGTCTAACAATTTACTCACTTGCTCATGATTTCCAAGCTGTTCATCATACTTCTTCAGGTTGCTTGAAACTGACAGAAAACGGTTTGTTATATCAGTAAGTGTCTCATGCTTATATCCCACGAATGAGTTAAACTCCTTCTGAGCCTGAGCTTTCTTGTCTTTCTTCAGATCTTCGTTCCCATCATAAAACTCACATAAGGCATCATACAATGCCTTAGCGGTAGTGTGCTCAGCAAACCTGTTATAAATATCCTGATGCAGACACAGAATCAAAGCTCCAAGAGCTTTCTTGTCACGATCGAGCAACTTGATGTCAATCTCAGTATAAGTGCTAGGATCCTGATTTGGTGAAGTGATAGATCCGACAGTTGTTGTTGGTAGGTGAGGTCCATTAGTGATAGATTCCCACTGACCATGATCAGTGTAGTAGAAGAAAGCTTTCAAGCACCGCTTCCAATCCTCAAAATTCTCTCCGTTGGCAAGCCTCGGTGGCCTGTTTGGTTGGACACACTCCATATCAGTCAAATTCACACTTGAAGTAGACATGATAGAATCAGAAATTAGATTCGCTGAAAAGATGTAAATTCGCTGAAAAGATGTAAATTCGCTTACAAGTTCGCCTGTAAATTCGCTTGGGAAACCAACAGCAGATTCGCTCGAATCAATGCTATTGAAGCTCTAGTTCGCTCAACAAGTTCGCAAAACTAGTAGAACTTTCGTTCTAATGGTAAATTCGATGGTATCTTCGCTTGAGAATAAGGCAACAAAGGTGAACTTTCGTTCAATGAATGCAGATTCGCTGAAAACCCAGAGAAAAATAGATTCGCTCGGAGTGTCACAAATTCGTTGGGAGAACGATAAATTCGCCCGATGAACAAACAGCACTGTTCGGTCTGAAAATCACTCTAAACTCATCCGAATCGCTATGAATTAGTGATTGGACGATTGGGATATCTCCTTACTACTTGAGCAATGGTTTTTCTATGAATTTCTGTAAGTAAAACACACTTTGATGCTACAAATCGAATGAAACAGTAACTTTTCTTTAAAAACACCTCAGAAGCCCAAAAACTCAACAAATCAAGAGTACAAAGGCTCTGATACCATATTGTTGGTCCATTGGTGATCGATTTCAGTGCTATTGATATGATAAACACAATGATATCCCACGAATATAGAATCAAACAGTGCAAAAACAAAGAAATGAGTTTCAAGATGTATCCATATGATCCAAACTCAATCAATATCAATAAACAAGGCTCAAAGATAACAAACAAACACAATTTCAGCCTTAAACGAGCTATGAAACAGTAATGCAAAAGTATTTCTCAATTAGGTATTGGTAAAACTTGCTGCCAAAGATACATGAACTGCATATATATAATCATAGGCAAATTCGCTGGTAGATTTGTTGTAGCGAATCTACCCTGACCAATAGGTAAGTTCACCCGGCGAACAACAGTTTCGCAGGGTGACCTTCATCAGCTGACTACTAGCGAATCAGTAGATTCGCTAGTAGATTCGCTGGGTCAGAGCAAAACTAAAACATTACTTACATAAGTCAAAGTTATCTAACATTAGACCTATTACATACAAAATGAAAGATAATAAACTAAACTAGGTGAGTCCAACCTATCTATATCATCACATGCCGAATCATTACACCAGTTCTGGACGAACGTCACCCTCACTGGGGAGAATGACACCGAGGTCTCTCTCCAGTTGTTCGTTAACAACCGTAAGGTGGTCATCACTCCTGAAATCCTTCGCCAAACCCTAAAACTGAATGATACCACCTTCCCCACTGGATATCCAAAGGGCACCACTGATCTATCCTTTGCCCACCATGGATACCAAGGTGATCTACATGCTTCTACCATCCTCAAGAAGCATTTCCATGATGCAGAACGCCTTATATTTCATATGGTGAATGTCTGTTTAGCCCATAAAACCTCTTCATGGGACCAAATGTCCTCCAGGTGGTAACAGGTATTATTTTCTATCCTTGAGCAACAAATTTTAAATTTTTCTGAAATAATATTTTTAGAACTCAAGGATATGGCCTTAAAACCTATTGCTAACCGATGGATATTATATCCACGGTTCATTATGGCCATCATTGAAAACCAGCTGAAAGCTGAGGGACTTGTTGGACTTGGAGTCCCTGTCATGGCTGTATTGCCTGAGGTATACTCCAGGCACAACTCTGACCAGACACTGAAACAGGCTGCCAAGCTGCTAAAACCCAAGCAGCTGGAACCCACAGCCTCCACCTCCAAATCCAAAGTCCCCACCAAACCCAAACAAAAGAAACCCAAAAAGGCTACTCAGGGAGATGAGTCCCCTGAGGATGCCCCTGCAACACAAAGGCAGGAAGTAACTGCTGGCAGTATTCTCCCAGCAGTTACCACGACTCCACCAACCACAACCGCTCAGGCATCCTCTCAACAGGATCCTGATGCAACCACATCAGGGGCACCCACACATCTGTAACCTTTCTCACTTGAGGAGGTTGCCATTGAAAAGCACAAATATCCCCATGTGCATACTGCTCTACCCCATCTCCCACTGCAACCGCCCCTCAAAGTCCTACATTTATAATTGCAGAGGTGCTGACTCATCTGAACACTCCACCCTCTCCCCAGGCACCTATAACAACTGGGAAAACCCTAACAAATGAGAGGGGGATCAAAGTGTTGATGAGAACCCACAGCACAGAGAATACATTGTCCTATCTCCTAGTGTGGAAGAGGAGATACGGACATCTGGTGAGGCTGCCACTTCCCCTGCTTCAGCAAATGAACAGGATGAAGCTGGTAACATATCTAAGTCCTCACCAGAGGCAACTACCGATGAAGGTTCTAATCCTGAGGCAGGAAGTCCCCAGTACCAAGAAGAAGGGGCACGTGTGATAACTGAGCCACACTCAGCACATGTACATCTTGATTCAATCAGGAGGTCAGATGATTCAGCTACAACTGATGATGACCTGAGCTTCTTCTATGACGTTTTAGCTCATAACACCATTCTTGAGGATGAGGTAAGTAAATTCAAAGAGCTACTTGCCAAGATGACTCAGGAATCAAGTCCATCTGCCACCATAAACCCACAGATGGCACCTTCATCTGAAGGTCTCCAAACACACACAGCACCACTCCTAAAATCTCGACCACCAGCCTCTGCTTCTGGCACTATTTCTCAAGGACAGAACCCCCCTGAGCAAATAGCTGCTATCATTCAAAACTCCCTGCCTCTCATCACACCCATCATCACTGATATAGTGATTAACACCCTTGATGAGAGGCTTCCCTCTATTATACAACCCCTGATGGAGGATGTTGTGGCAAAGAAGCTTTCTGACAGTCAAACCCTTGCAACCAATGCAACCAAAAAGGGGGAGACTCAGTCAGTGAAAGCAATCAAGAGGAAGAGGATTGAGGAGGAGAAAGAGAAAGAAGTTGAGAAGGAGGTAGAAACTGAGAAGGAGTTGGTAGTGGAGACTGAGACTGAGAAGGAGAAGGAGAGTGAGAAGGGAACTGACATGGAGAAAGTGACTGAAAGTGAAAAAGACTTTCATGTCACATACAAAAAGAAGAAGGGTGGAGAGAAGGAGAAGGAGAAGGAGCTAACAGTCCTTGTCAAGGAGGCTGATGCTGAACATAGCAGGTCAATGGATAACATCATTTATCAGCTGTTTAGGCAAGGCTTTGACACTGCTGAGCTAGATACAGAGATAAGGAGGTTGGAAGTTAAGGAGATTGAATCCTGATGGTCTTGCTATAGCCAAGAAAAGAAGGAGAGACTTGAGGCTATGGCAAGATTCACTTCGAAGTATCTGGGGAGATCAGTCTTGGAGATCAAATCATGGACCAGGGACAGTATCTTGGCAATAACCACCAAGATCTGTTCGTCTGAAGTATTCACCAAAGGGCTGATCATAGAAGCCCTAAGCGAAGCTGGTGCTGGGAACAGGACTGTTCTAGCCAAGCAAACCAAAGCCTCACTCACATCCAAACTGCTAGAACAGCCTGCCAAAATTCTCACACCAAAACAACCACTACCACAACCCACAAAACCAACTCCCTCACCCACAAAACCAATAGCCGATGATGCACCCTAGAAGAGGAAGAGAAGGGTGTTGAGGCTAGAAGAAGAAGATGATGATGATGATGAGGAAGAAGATAGGATGCCTATCTCAGCTGTACTTTCATTGCCTAAGGCCAAAAGTCTCCCTCCAACAATTACTCATGAGCTACAAATGCAAACAGTTAAAGTGAAGCTAGAAGAAGAAGAGCATCACAAACTGCATGATGAGGAATTGTTGAGGAGGGTTGACAAAGCATATGCAGCCTCCTCATCAATCATAAGTATGAGGAAACAATCTCAGAGACTGTACACTCTCAAGCAGACATTTCAATATAAAAAAGAGAGAGTGAGGATTTGGCCTGATCCCAGGGTGTCTCACAGGATCCAAAAGAAGAACATTCCTCAGAGATACAATGGGCAAGTGAAAAAGATCGTAGATGCAGTGATCATACTTGCCATTGTAGTATCACCCCGGGAGATCCTTGAAGATTTCAAGAAGGCCAATACATCTAACATGCCCCCATAAAAGATGCTAGAAAATAGAATGGTGAAAAAGGGGCTGGTGTATAAGAGGCTTGAGGAAATCAGGAAGGATGAGCTCCACTTACTACTAGAGGTAATCACCCTGAAGAATTTGCATACAGAGATCACAACAGTAGAGCTCAAGAATGGAAAGCAGGTCAAATACCTTTCTGAGTTCTATGGGCCTGAAGGATTAGTGTTTTTGGAAGCCTACATCAGAGAATCATATAGGCTCATAGTTGGGAAGTAAGTCTCATGGATGGGGTAACAGCTCTGTATCCAGTTCCCCAAGACAGAGTTCCCATCCATCCTTTGCCAATCAGATCTTTGAGACTTCTTCCCAGGCCTGTGCTGATATGGGTCAAATTCTGAGCTGATCCAGAAGAAGAAGACCAATCTTTCTGCCAAATAAGTGGGACAACTCAATAAGCTTAAAGGTTTTGGCTATATTGGTTTAGGGGGAGTTTGTTGGACCAAAAGAACCAATGAGCCAGATCAGAAAAACCTTTAAGTCCCATAAGACATCACAAAAACTGCTAAAGACCTCATCAGCAGTTTGATAAAGACTGAAGACTACATCAGCTGAAGATTAAAGTACTGAAGACTTCATCAGCTGAAGACTGAAGTACTGAAGACCATCAGCTGAAGTACAAAGACTGAAGACAAAGATTGAAGACATCAGCTGATGACAATAACTGAAGACGTCAGCTGAAGTACAACAACTGAAGTTCAAGTCTGAAGTCCAAGTGCTAAAGCCTTCAGAGTTTGTCACAACAGCTGAAGAAGTATTCTTCAGTTGTTGTGATGGTTTCCTTTTAGTCTTTTCTTTTCAGTAGTTTCTTTTCTATTTCAGTACTTATAAAACGACTGAAGAGCATGTTCTTCAGTCATTGTAGTTTCAGTAGTTTCTTATCAGTAGTTGTAGTGAGTTAACACTGTCTTTTGTAAGAAGATGTCAGCTGTTTGACATCTTCAGTAGTTGTGTTAACTCTTCAGTAGTTTAGTCTACTTTCAGTAGTTTGTTATAATAACAGTTAGATGTCACTATCAAGTGACATCAACTGACGTCATCTTTCCCTATAAAAGGAAAGATGACCTAATTGTAATGTTGCCGAAACATATATTGAATGAAATACATCTTTTAGCAGAAATTCTCTCTTATTCTATAACCGTACTGTTTCATTGCTATATCTCTTGTGTTCTTGTTTGAATTTGTCTAATTCGTGTGCTAATTCTGCTGCAAATCCAATCTAATTGATCAAACTAGATGCTGAGATCCGTTCAAAATAGTTAAAATAAAAGAAATATGAACCTTACATTTTGTATTTTATTAAACGAGTAAGTAGTAACTATTTTAAATTTAAAGACTTAGATGAGTTTTAGTGTCATAAGACCATTTAAATATATATAAATATAATAATATATTATATTTAAATATTATGCGTTTTTTACGAAACTTGAGTCGACTCGTAGAGAAAAATAAGCTCGTTTCAACGACATATTTGAAATTATATAAGATGTTATATTTAAATAGTTATAAGAGAAAAATGAAGTAAGTAGATGAATTAATTATAACAATATAATAATAATATTTATAAAAACATACGTAAGAAGCACGAAGAAAGCAAGCACGCAGGCAAGCATGTCAGTTTTATCCCATATTCTCTGATAAAATAAGTCACCAGCCTGCTTGCTTCTTTATAAATAGAAGATTATATGTTCCTGTTAGAGTATAAGATTTTTTTGTAACGCTCTAGAATAAAGAGAATCTCAAGTTCTCAATACCCCATTGGGTATTGTTAGTAGTCGCTTTTAGAGCTCGAGTAGGAATGCGAGTAAGGGAGACTCTACATCAAGTTTTCATAGATAGTTTTAAGGTATGTTCTCTTTTCAAGTTTATGTTAAGTTAATTATTAAATATTAATTAGTTTTAAGGTATGTTCTCTTTCAAGTTTATGTTAAGTAGGACACGTGATTTAGAATTTAATGTGCAATTTCTTAAATTAAATAGCATTCCAACATTCCAAATTGATTTGAAAACAAAATGACAATTTGTGTTTAATCGAAACTTACAAGATCTTCACTCAAAACAGTTGAACAAAAAACCATACCCTTTAATATAATTCATACAGATGTGTATGTAATTTAAAATCGCACCCATAAGTGTTAATAAGTATTTTATCACATCTATTGTTTATAATACAAGATATTGGTATATATATTTATGAGTATGGATGAATAATAGATAAGTTTATCTTATATAAGAAAAAGGTTGAGAATCAACTAAACAAGAAAATCAAAGTTGTTAGGAACAATAAAGAAAGTGATTATGTTTCACACTTTGGGTATATATGTGCACAAATAAAATTATCCATGAGTATACCACACCTTATCCTCCACAACGAAATGACATTAAAAGACAAAACAATTTTACAACCAAAAAAAATGATGAATACCATATTTATTAGTTCCATGTTGAGCCAGGACATGTGAAGGAAGCCATACTAATAGCTAATTGTCTTTTGAAGAAAATATCCCACAAGAAAAGGGATTATGTAACCCCTCGGTTTAATGGACAAGTTGTTGTACAAAGGAACGTATGAGAACGTTAATGGAATGATTTAAAAATAAAAAATTTCAAATGATCGAATTGAGATTAGTGAACCATAACGGACCGCTAAACAATATCAATCCGATGGATTATGTTAGCAATACTAGAGAGTAGTGATGCACAATATCATAATCGACTTGACCTAAGAAGATATGTTTTCCAACTTCTAAGTTCTAACAATATAATATTGACATGAGTACATATTAGCACTCTCCTCATCTTTTTCTTTTATATTGTCATGTATCATCATCATATTTTAGAAAGATAATACATCATTTTTTAGAAAGATAACTAAATATGAAAGCCAAAAAGGGATATTATATTTTTCTTTTAACGTAATTAATCATCCTTACCAAAACTATATCAAAAGATAAGTTAAGTATTAAAAGTAGGATTGACTAGTATCATTTTCAAAATAAGCCAGACCGCACATGTTTACAAGTCAATATTTATTTATGACAATAATGTATGTTTGTCTAGAATCATATACAAAATCCACCAAACAATTACATAAGTTCAATTTTAATTGGATTAAACTTTTTCTAACATAATTCGACAAGTAATTACCCTTCATCATCATTTTATAAACAATGTCACCAATTTCTCAAGAATGCGGAGCATTGTTTCAAATAATTTTTTTCAAATTTGTTATTCAAAAAGTCAAACCAAATGCACAATTTCAAATGTCAAACCATTCAACTTATAATTCAAGAAAGGAAGCACAAGCCTTAGAGATGGAATAACTTTATTCTTCAATAGAAACGTGTATTTTTATATATTCATGTATCTGAAAGTCAAAATTAATAAAAAAAGGGTTTGTATTTTATTAATTTTTGTTAAGGCTTGGTCTTGTTATGAAACTATATGGACTTGGTCAATAATTATTGAAAATAGAACAACTTTTTGAACAAATGACACGCGACATGGTCTTCGGAATATCAAGCCTTTTCCGAAGGGCTGAATTGTTAATTCTTTAACTTTATATAGTTTATTAGTTTTAGTAAACCCGTGTAATACACGAGTTGAAAATATAAAAATAATATAATTCATAAATGTATAAATATTTTGTATGATTAAGTTACGTATTACTATAACAATGAAAAATAAAAAGTTACATTTATAAATTATAAATATTCAAATACTTTTTTGAATAATATAATAAATAATTGACTCATAAAAAATTAAAAACAGTTGTGTTAAAATCACACTAATCAAAATAAATAAATATCAATAAATATTTTTTTCTTTTTAGTCTTTTTTAAATTGAATCTTATTTAGCTATAAAAATATGTATCAGAACAATATGATTACACAATTAAGTTGATAATATAAAAAATTTAATTTAAAACAAAATGAATTATTACTATTAATTGAGTTTCTTAAAATAAAAAACTTAACTAAAATAATATATTAGTTTAGGCGGGAAATATTTTTTGAGAAGTAACATAAGAGTGCCACGTGACATCCTAGTTACTCTTATATTATATAGTATAGATATCACTTCGTTCGCTGTTCTTTTTGTATCTTTTTCTTATTTTTGTTTTAGTTAGATTTACGGTTTAGCCTTGGAGTTTTATTTTAAGGTTTTGTTTTAGGGTTAGATCTTAATGTCTAGTTATTTATTTTTAACATTTAGCTTGTACCGTTTATCATTTAGCTTTAGGCTTATTTTTTTACGATAGTAGGTTTGAGCATCTAGCATTTTGTTTTGGGTGACTTTATTTTACAAATTGTATTTTTGCTACGAAGTATGAGAAGACACAAAAAAATTCATAAAAAAATTATATCTCACAATTTAAATCGAATTTCAAAAAAATACTTTGGAGTCTCTGTTACTCTCGTCGTTCTTTTTCAAAAAAAAAATAAAAAAAATAAAAAAACGATTTCATTGTGTCTTTTTATGACAATGACGTCATTATGTCTTTCATAATGACACAATGACGTCATTGTGTCTTTTATAAATGACACAATAAAAACAGTTAATTTATTTTTATTTTTTTATTTTTCTTTTATTTTTTTAGTGAGGATGGATAGGGGAACAAAAGTTTGGAATTACTTTTTTGAAATTCAATTTAGATTGTGAGATATAATTTTTTATGACTTTAACTCATTGTATAATTTTTTATAACTTTAACTCATTGTGTCTTCTCACACTTTGTAGCAAAAATACACTTTGTATTTGAACTTCTTTCTTTTGTTTTTGTTTGTTTTAAGGTTTAGTTTTTAAGGTTTTTATTGTTACCCACAAAAAAAAAGATGTTCTTATTAAACCCTCCCATATTTCTAGTTTCTGATATAACTAGTTTCTTTACGTGCCGCGTATTGTCACGACATCGTACGAGGTGTGATAAAGTATAAACTACAGTTGACCCGACTTGTTTTCGAACTAAAATGACATCAATACGTAGCTAGGGTGACTCGAATTTATACAATTAAATGAAAATGTTAATTGACCCGACTCTTTTCGAACATAATTTACATCGAAACATAGACTTACAATCACTCCAACTTGTTTCCGCACTAAAATTACGACGAAACGTAGAGTAAATTAAAACGTATTATATTTGACCCAACAAGTTTCCAACAAAAGTAATGTTGAAATGTAAACCAACTCAAAACATATATTGTAATATCTATTTTAAGTAAGTTTCATATTTTTAATTGGCATATGAAAAAGTCTTAATTTTGTATTTTAAAGTGAGATCGAGAAGATATAGAAAATATGTCATGATAGTTGAGGGATATTTTTTGTCGTAAACATAATTAAGAGGGAACTATCTAACACCTTTGATCTAGGCAAGTCAAGCAAAATAAAAATAAAAATATATAAAAATACCACGAAGAATTTAACCAAGATCACGACGGTAACTGCAAAAGATGTGAGGGTCACAAACCACCAGGGTAAAAATTCCAAAGTTACACTATAAATTCACATTTCTCTTTAATTCATTTATAGCCTCAAAAAAAAATTCAAAAGTTAAGTTGTTACATTAGTGTAACTAGCACTTATGATGCTGTAAAGTGGACTTAAACTGATGTAATATTTCATTTTTTATAAAACTTTTCTCCTTCTTTTTAATAACTTTTAATAACTTTTATATATAAGGTATTGTTCGTATTTGTTCGTTCGTTTGCAGCCCAAAGTGAAACATTTGATTTTGTGTTTTTTCCTCTCTAGAATGAAAGATGAAGCATATGAAGAATCAAGAGTTGGATGTTAGTAATTAATTTAACTTTTTGTTTTTGACTTTTTTTTGTTTTTTTTATATTTAAAGAAGGATTTATTTTAGAATATTGATTAAAAAATTTAACAAACGTTAAACAAAATAACATAAAAGGTGGATCAAGTATTCACATAAACAATAATTCTTGTTATTGTTGAAGTTTAAATACCGTAAATTTGTACATACACGGAAGAAATGTGAAATCCACTCTAATTCTTTTCTTTCTGAATAGTGAAGTTTGCAAATGGTAGGGTCAAAGCACTAAACACTCTAGAAGAATTCTAGCCGGCTAGGTGTCATTTCTGTGTAAAGTACAAATATACCCCTATACATATTCAATAAAGTGAATATATGAAGAGAGATTTTGCACGTAGCGTTAGATTTTTAGGTTACACCAATTCAAAAGGTCACGATTAGGGCTCATCGTGACCGTTAGGTCGGGGGTAGATACGAACTGTCACGGTGAGACCTAACCGTGACCTTTAGATTCAGAAATACCTCGGGATCAGTTGTAATAATTGGGTGTGTAATTATTGGGGGAAATTGGGTGTGGTCCGGTTGAACACTTTGGGTTTTGGAGGTGTATATGTCACAGTTTGGCGAAACCGTGACATATTGTATATATTTTTTAAAATTTTTGTAATCATACTAGTTTGTTTTTATTTTTATTTTATCACACGGTTAACCTAATCGTAACATACGAGTTTGTGTTTTGTGTTTATTATTAATTTATCATATTATAAGTATTTTTTTCTACGTGTGCACATGCGTCACGGTTTGGTCAAACCGTGCCATATTGTATATATTTTTTAAATTTTTGTAATTATACTAGTTTGTTTTTATTTTTATTTTATCACACGGTTAACTTAATCGTAACATACGAGTTTGTGTTTTGTGTCTATTATTAATTTATCATATTACAAGTAATTTTTTTATTATTAATTTGGCGGTTTTGTGTTTAATTTATTTTTATCAAATTACGAGTTTGTAAAAATCGGTTGTTATTATACAGTTACATAACAAGTTAGTTCATACATATACAATTAACATTATCAACATTACCATTAAAAGTATCCGACACATTAAAAGTATCCGACACATGTGTAATTTCTAGTTCTGACTGGTAAGGGGGATGTCCGTAATCCAGCTCTGTTTGTGAGTGGTACGTGTTCGGGGCATGTCCGTAAGAATAAGAAGGGGGATGTCTGTACCTTCACCGTAACCCGTCGGTCCAAATAACGAGTTGTACGCCTCTTCAGCAAATGTGTTCGACGGGTTGGTTTCCTCCTCCCCCCACGGAGCGTGACTCCCGTATACGTAATATTCCTAAAAAAAGTTAATGGTTAGATATTTCAAAGAAGAAGTTATAATAAAACAAATACTACTTCAACCTGGTTCGAATCTTCGATGTGTGGCTCCTCATTCAAATCTGGAAGTTTCGGCTTTTGATAATGGTCTCCCGAACCCGACATTGTTTTCGAATTAACGTGTTTTTGTAACGACGAAGACTATTTATGTTGAAATCAGAAGGATAGTTTTGTTGAAAAAATAAAGATAAATACAGTTCAAAAAGTTGAAAGATGGTAATGGTTGTTGAATGAAATCATGGAGGGTATTTATTGTGAAAATCTGGGCGACAAACCGTCACGGGTTTGGCCTAACCGTGACGGTTCAAAGTAGTTGACGCGAGAATCCCAGGGCATTTTGTCAACATCAACAGAGTAACTCGTAGCTTAAAGCTGTACCTGGTACCCTAAAGGTCACGGTTAGGACAAACCGTGACGGTTATGTGACTGGTTTTCACTTTATCAGTGTCCTTTTGTCGTTTTGTTGTCACGTGGTGTCGGATGACTGACACAGAAACCGTGACGGCAAGGCCTTGCGGTCAGGATTAGGTTGCACAACGTGACCGTTAGGTCTAACCGTGACCTTTAGGTCTGACCTCCCCCCAAAATACCCCCGGTGTCCCCATTAAGACCCTATATGAATGAAAATCTGTATAATAAGTTTCAATAAAAAAAATTTTCACGGTCAACAAAAGCTATTATTAAAAGGTACTAGGTAGGTGCTAGACCAATTTACGATCATCAATACATCTACAAATACAATATATCAAGTCTCCGTATTACGTATATCAAAGACGCATCATTGATCCCATGAAACTTTAGACTTTCTTCATCGATTTTTGATTCAAAGATAACTCATAGACTTCACATCTTCATAAATCCTCTCCAATGATGGTGGTTTCCAATTACAGAGAATCATTTCTAGAGTGATAGTTTTCAATAAGAAAACTAAGTATTTACTATCTAGATTTATGTTAATCCTTAGTTCCTTACAAATAATCAGAAAAAACTAAACAATAAGTTAGATAAAAGTTAAACAAAGAAAAAAACTTATTTCATTTCAAATTGTATGACAGAAGAAACCTGACTACTCTAGTAAAAATTGTTTTAAAAGTTAGGATAATATTAAGAAAAAAGTTCACCTCCGTGCAACGCAGGAAAAGTTGATAAAACGCATATGTATGTATGTATGTATGAATGTATGTATGTATGAATGTATGTATGTATGTAATAATGTAAATATTCACTTTTAACCATTGTAGTTGAATAACAAGTAATGTGACTCGGAAAAATCAAAATCAAACGTTATTGCTGATTTATTAATAAATATAGTTTTGGTTCGATTCCGTAAATGAGGAAGTCTCATACATCAGAAATCAAAGAATATGGAAAAGTTGGGTTTTCCCCTTCTCATTAACCTCATACTTATAATGTTAATAATTACATAATATAACCTCTAACTATCATAAAATACAATCAATACTAATCTATTATAATACACCCCCGCAGTCTAAGGTGGAGGAGACCGAATGCTTAGACTGGAACGAAAATCTGTAAACAATACGCGTGGTAAACCCTTGGTGAAAATATCCGAAAAATTGTGTCTGGATGGCACGTGAAGAACTCGTATGTGACCCCGGTGAACCTGTTCACGCACAAAATGTAGGTCCACTTCTATATGTTTTGTACGTTGATGCTGAACTGGATTCCCTGACATGTACATAGCACTGACATTATCTGTGTAAACTAGAGATGCTCTTGTAACCGGAGAACCGAGTTCGAGTAAAAGATTACGTAACCAACAGAGTTCGGCCACGACGTTTGCCAGGGTATTCTGCCTCAGCACTAGACCTGGAAACAATGGACTGTCGTTTCGATGACCAAAAAATCAGATTATCACCAAAATAGATACAATATCCTGAAGTAGATCTACGAGTGTCTGGGCATCCGGCCCAATCTGCATCAGTATAAGCAATTAAGCCTGCAGTAGAAGAAGGAATCATAAGCATACCCATGCTGAGTGTGCCCTTAACGTATCGAAGGATGCGTTTGAGTGCCAAGAGATGTCCTGTACGAGGAGCATGCATATGCATGCATACTTGTTGGACTGCATATGAGATATCCGGTCGAGTAAACGTGAGATATTGCAAGGCACCTGCAAGGCTACGATAGTTCGTGGAATCATCAATTAAGTCCCCAGGGGAAGCACTCAATTTTCCAGCTGTATCAACTGGAGTGCTTACCGGGTTACAATTACTCATCTTGGCCCTCTGAAGAATTTCCTGTGCATAACGAGACTGAGATAAAAATAAACCATCCGAAAGTGCGGGTGACTGAGATGCCCAAAAAATAGGACAATGGACCCAAATCCTTCATGGCAAATTCTGATGAAAGCTTGTGTAAAAGATGTTGCTTGAGTGCCTGTGAAGATGTAACCATGATAATGTCATCGACATATAATAAAATGTAAGCAGTGTCTGAACCATGGCGATAAACAAACAGGGAATGGTCAGTGGCACTGTGTCGAAAACCAAGTCTAGTAACATAATCTGTGAACCGTTGGTACCATGCACGGGGTGCCTGTTTCAAACCATAAAGGGATTTCTGTAAACGACACACGTAATTAGGAAATCTAGGGTCACGAAAACCTGAGGGCTGATGCATAAATACTGTCTCAGTAAGGTTACCATGAAGAAAGGCATTCTTCACATCCAATTGATTAATGTCCCATTTGTTATAAGGCAATAGATAAAACCGTCCTAATAGTAGCTGGTTTGACCTCCGGACTAAAGGTTTCATCACAGTCTACCCCAACTTGTTGTGACCGACCATCCCCAACCAATCGCGCTTTATAGCGCTCCAACGAACCATCTGATTTTAACTTATGCTTATAAATCCACATACAACGAATAATATTCATATTTGGTTGTCTAGGTACAAGCTCCCAAGTATTATTATCTATAAGAGCAGTAACTTCACCATTCATGGCATGTTTCCAAATAGGACTCGATAAGGCCTCGGTAAGGTTTTTGGGTAAGGGTTCTAAAGTGGTGGAAGTATGGAGATTAAAAGGGGTTTTAGGAGTGATATGGCCTGTTTTGCTTCTTGTTTGCATGGGATGAGAGGTAGCGGGTGGTGGTTGTGGGGGTGCTACAGGTGGGTTCGGATAAGCAGTTGGGGGGCTGGAGGTGTTGACGGGGGTAGGGTTAGTAGTGGGCTGAGAACACGTTGTCGTTGGTAGGTTTGAATAGGAGGAGTTGAGGATGTGGTTGGTGGGTTGGGTGCGGGTGTGTTGTGGTGGTGTAAAATGGATGGGTGAAGATCGGATGAGACATTCTTGTGAAGGAAATCATAAGATCCGGGAGGTGAGGAGGTAGTAGCAAAAGAGAAAATAGTTTCATCAAACACTACATGACGACAAAAAACGATCTTTTTAGTAGACAAGTCATAACATTTATAACCACGGTGGTTAGAGGGGTATCCAAGAAAGACACATGGATAGGAACGATTTTGTAATTTGTGAATGGTAGAGGATGGAAGTAAGGGATAGCATAAACACCCGAATACCCGAAGATGTGAGTAAGTTGGATGTTTTAGATAGAGAAGACGAGTTGGGGAAAGATTGTTTTTAACTTTGGATGGTAAAATATTAAGAATGTATGTTGCCATTTCGAGTGCATGGTGCCAGAAAGACGGTGGTAAAGAAGCATGAGTTAAAAGAGTGCGAACTATGTTATTAATGGACCGTATTTTTCGCTCAGCTTTTCCATTTTGTGAAGAGGTGTATGGACACGAAAAACGAAATTGCATACCATGTGTTTTACAAAATTGGTGGAAAGCATTGTTATTATATTCCGTGCCGTTGTCGCATGGAAAAGTTTTAATAGGCCTGTCAAACTGAGTTTTAATTAGTCTTTGAAACTCAAGAAAGGCTTGATACACATTAGATTTATGCGACAAAGGATAGGTCCACAGAAAATTCGTATAATCATCCAAAAACAGAACAAAATAACGATGCCCCGCCGTACTAAGCACGGGAGACGTCCAAACATCACTATGAATTAAATCAAATGGAAGATAAGTCACAGACAAAGAATCAAGAAACGGTTGTTTAATATGTTTACCAAAAACACAAGATTGACATAACTGTTTAACATGAAAAGAACCAATAGAAATAGAGTGCTGTTTATTCAAAGTACGTAATAAAGACAATCCAGGATGACCTAGACGTTGATGCCATAGGTCATTAGATAGAGCAGCAAACGAAGAAGGACTTGTGACTTGAGAAGCTGGAGGCAAGAGAGGATAAAGATCACCGGTACTGTCACATCTGAGGAGGGGGATCTTGGTCTGAAAATCCTTCACAAGAAAGCCAAAACGATCAAACTCAATGGCAATATTATTATCAGTTGTAAGACGACGAACAGATAATAAATTTTTAATAAGGTGAGGAGCAATAAGAATGTGTGGTAAGCGTAAAGGTGGGTATGGTGGTTTTAAAGTGGTTTGGCCTATACCGTGAGTCGGTATTTGAAAACCATTGCCAACAACAATATCATTCAACCTACTATTATTGACATAATAATATGAGAGATTACCTGTAGAATGTGACATATGGTTGGATGCTCCAGTGTCAAGGTACCAGTTTTGATCTGGGTTGAGGGTCATCGTGTGCAGGGCATGTTCAATATTAGTCGGAGCATAACTATACTCTGATGATGCATAGTTTGACGATGGTGCTGGACCAAGTATGCCTTGCTGACGAGATGGAGGACGGGGGCAGTTGGATATGGACAAGGTGGAATGCTCCACGGTGGTTGTGAATAGTTCCAGCCTTGGCTGATCCATGGTAGTGGTTGTGAGTAGTTGTATCCCCCGTTGTACCCGGTGTTACCATAATATCCACGTCCCCGCGAACTCCCACGTCCGCGTCCCGACCTCCGCGTCCACCGCGGCCCCTGTTACCAAATGGAGCAGCCCCGCGGCGAGCATAGTTGCTGTGAAAGGAGTCGGTTGTGGAGGAGTGGGATGGCGGCAGGTTGTTGGTGTTGGAGGCGGATGTAGCAGAGGTGGTGGGGGCGGGTGTGGTTGTTGAGAGAAGTGCAGTAGGTTGGTTTTGGTGGGATTTTCTCTCTTCTTCCATGATCAACTTAGAACGCACAAGATTAAAATCGGGTAACGGTTCCGTTTGTTGAATAAAGGTAGCAAAGCTTTCATATTGAATGGGGAGGCCAGCAATTAATTGAAGGACCAGCTGTTGATTTGTGACAGGGGCATCAACATGTGCCAATTGATCCGACAAAGTCTTCAACTCTTGACAATACGCAGTTGCACTAGTAAACGATTCGAACTTGATGTTTGTGAACTTACTTTGTAGATAAAGGGCTCTGGTGCGTTTGCTGTCGATGAAGATGGTCTCTAATGCCGTCCATGCTTTGGCTGCAGTGGTATCCTTTTTGATGATGGTGAACATTAGGTCTTTAGAAATCGTACCATATATCCACTGAAGAACTATAGCATCCAATCTCTTCCATTCTTCTGTGGAAGAAGATGAAGTGGCGGCTGAAGTTGTAGTCTCCGTAGGGATAATATGGTGCAAGACTTTGCACGTGGTACAGTGAATCTTAAACAATTCAGCCCATGCAGAATAATGACAATCATCAACGCCAAGGATTACGTGGATGTTGTTTTTGATGTTTGTGATGGTGGTGGCGGGATGAAGAGAGGAGGGCGATGAGTTGGCTGTGTTTGTCATGATGAAACCGAAGGCAGAGGGGGAAGAAGAAGTCGACGGCAGAGGGGGAAGAAGAAGTCGACGGCAGAGGAGGGGAAGGAGGTCGACGGCAGAGGAAGGGAAGGAGGTCGACGGCAGAGGAGGGGAAGGAGGTCGACGGCAATGGTTAAAAAAATTAGGGTTTACGGTATAGAGCCTTATGCTCTGATACCATCAAAGAATATGGAAAAGTTGGGTTTTCCCCTTCTCATTAACCTCATACTTATAATGTTAATAATTACATAATATAATCTCTAACTATCATAAAATACAATCAATACTAATCTATTCTAATAAGGAACTTGGGTTAGTAGCCCAATGAAATGTCTCAAGGACTCTGAAGACCATTCAGGTTCAAAATTAATTAGGGGTAAACCATGCACCCTAAAATAAAGTATTAATGCTGGTAAAATAACATAAAGAATTTACATCAGGATATGATAAACATCTCTCATATGTTACATCTTGTCACATACATAATTCTACTGGGTCGTTACTCTACAGCCTTCTACATTGATACACTTCTGAATTCTTGGAGATTTGTAAATAAACATACTTAGAAAATTATTCTTAATATACACCATCAAATGACGAGGATACAAACGTAATTTCTCTTTCTCCTGTCTTCAAACAGTGGATCTTCCTATGGAATGCACAAAGGGCTGAACCAGCAACCTTCCACGCAAACCCACATTTTACAACATCTTTGCGGCTTTCCGCATAGTCATAACTAACATGGTAAATCGCGAGAGCTTCATTATACACATCCTCTATGTTCCTCGTGCTATCTTTGAAATCCGAGGCACCATATAACATCTGGATAATAATTTGTTGGTATTTCATAGGTCTTTTTATTCATAAAGTAATATTCACAAATATTATATAGAAATACTAGGTTATAGGGCGGAAGAGAGAAAAAAAAATTAACTTGATAAATTGATATAATTGTTATAAATTTAAATCACATGCTGTTACATACAACAATCTAAAATGAAAATGTATAAAAAATATTTTACAAATTATTACATACTTCTTTACATGCAACATTTGTTGTTCTATTTGTAACATTAACTTTTAACTTTTTTATCTAAAAAGTAATTTTTTTAAACATTCGTTACTGTTAATTCTAGATAAATGCTACGTATAACTAACCAGTTCATGTTTATTTTGAAATTGCATAAAACGTGGAAATCAAATAAATTATTAGTTATGATTTGCTAGATAAAAAAGGAAACATATTTTTAATTTTTATTTAAATAAATATGTAGATATTTTAGGAAACAATTGAATACTATTTCAAAAAATGCCATGCGGCTAATGGTGGTTTTAAAAAATGTCATGTGGCACAATTGCACAAAAGATGTTTGTTTATTATAATAGTAAGATAAGATATTATAAACATTTAGATAAATACTTACCTGTTTATACTTTGTGATCACCGCGTTTGCAGCATCGTTCTTTGATTGATCATTGTATGTCAATGCACTTGACATCTCTTGTCTATAGGATTTGTATCTTTCATTCCACATGTTCAAGCACCAATCAGGTATGCTGATGTTGAAATGTGGTAATTTCCAGATCTCTGCACAAAACCATGCAATAATGGCATAAATGAAAACTTAATGAAAAAGAAATAAATGCAACAATAGGCAGGCTAACCTTGTTCCGGTAACTTCTCAATTTTACTATTATGAAATTCATCATAAATTTTTCCAAGAACAGAAGTAGAGTGATATTCTGGACTTCGACCCATATGATGAGGATATTGTGTTGCTTTTAAGTTGTTAGGAATTACAACCTGTTTCAGGGATGAGTGTTAATCATGGAGTGTAAATGGAAAAAAATAGTTGTAATATTGGCAATTTGTCAAAATTTGCTAATTCTTTGTAATCGATATTTGAAACAGAAAAACTAAGATAAATGGTTAGACGGGTTTGTCACTCATTGATAACCAAAAGTTGGAAGACACAAAAGCCAAATTGAGTAAACTTCGGTAAAAGGACAGCGATAACCTTTTTGCCACTTTTAGGCGCATCTAAAGCGTCATAGTATAAGTCGACCAAATGCAGCATCTTTGACTTGATAGCACGCTTCTCATCTTCATCACCATCGTCATCTTGCAACGTCAGATACCGATCCATAAATGTCATCCAGCTATCAGCTGCAATTGCAAACACTACTGGATTGGTACACTGTGTTAAATCATACAAATAAACACCATAAGTATGCTCAATGAACCTTCAAGGGGTGGCACAATGATAATGCCTGATTCCCTCTAGCATATATCGAATCCAGCTTCCACTGGTCTTTGGCCTTTAACCCCTTGAAGGCCACCTGCCCAGTGCAAGCAGCTTATTGATGTTTAGCAGGGTATTGATGGGGCCAACGAGATTTCCGCTGATGGTTCTCACATTGATCAAAAGAAAAAAAATATGCTCAAGGGTGAATATATTTTCTTAGGATTGAAGGAATGTAGTAATACTTTTCACAAATGAAAATATTTCAAATAAAAGCATGGTAAAAACTTTCTATAAAAGAAATACAAGTCAGAGAATGAATGAATAAATGAACCTGTGTGTTTTCGTTGAAAAAAGTATTCTAAACAACTCCTTCTCTAACTCCTCAGATGATAAGTCACTTGGTTTCTTACTAGATGCATTTGGTGTTGAGTAACAACGTGTCCATGGCTCGCACGGTTTGAAGTAATATAACAGCTGGCAACATAGATGTTAAACCACAGATTACTAACATTCTATGATCATTAATCATTTTCTATAAACATAAAGAATGCTACTTGAAAATATACTGAATATAACCTGAGGGTTTCTTGAGACCCAATATAGATCCCCATCAAAATCCCCACCTGCAATCTCATTTGCAACTGATCTTCTTCCTTTTGTGGAAAAGAATATAGCAAATTTACTATTTCCAATATAATCTTCTAATTCCTTCACATACCGAGCATCTAAAACATGTATATCTCCAAAATGAAGGCCCGGATTCCTGTATACTAAAACCTTGCCCGAAATTTGACCGTTCTCACTGCATTTTTCAACAGAAACAAATTTGTGAGTGTATCATTTTGAAAAGGTATCATGCAAAGACTCTTTCCGTTCTTATAATCTGTATATCACCTCTTGATTTACTTATTCATATTTACTCAAAACTATAAATTTATACCAATTATACTTAAAAGAAAAGTGAGATTTTACAGAATAACGCAAACTTCATCAGGGTTCAATGTTCCTGTAGGATCAGTTGTTCCCTTCAAATAGAAGCTTTCTGTAAGTGAGAATTTTCCTTCACCGAGTCCTTTTCTCTCTTCTTTGGCCAGATGAGACAAACGGTACTGAAAGAATGGTTCAGTAAGAGGAATGTTGGCCCCAAACATCTCGATGCAATTTCCAGAATCATCGATGTGTTGATAAATGTTGGCAACTGCAAAGGAAGCAAGGTAATCAATATAAATCCCCGGAAAAGAATATTAGATAAAAATGTAAAAGTATCCGTTGGAATCTTTATATACTTCGAAATGCTGCACGTCGATCAAAGCATACTCTTTGAACATCTTTTAAAGTGTTTGCTAGTAAATCCAGAAAGTATTCTTTTGGGACACCTCCGATGGCTAGAAGTGCTATCAAATACTTTGATAGCTTAGCCGCCTTCGGTTTATGACTGCAAACACAACATTTTCTTCTCAATATCATTTTATTATTTCAGAAATGAAGAACATGTAATTGATAAAATTTAATAAATTCATTATCTGACATGAAATGAAAGCAGAAAAATCATATGGAATATACCTTACAGAAACTATTTCAAGAGAATTAAATGATTCAGTATCTGACAATCTCGGATCTTTTCTAACCTTGATCATTGATGGTCTAACCTGAATCGTTCTTGCTTTCAGCTAAAAGAATCATTTGGGGAGAAATGTTAATACCCACATAGAAAATTTGCCTAATTGTCTAAATGATTTTGGGGATTAATTTGGCAAAATAATTTGTATGATATGATCTGGGGATTTAATTGGTTATAATTTATAAACACTTTACATGGTACCTTCTTATTAACAAGAAGAGTTCCTTTGACAGCAGAACCCTCATGATACAAACGACACTGGATCAGCAAAGGCTGGTACAATTAAAATAAAACCAAAAATTATCATTTTTTTCTTCAAATTTCAACTATAACCCGACCACACTGACCATGAAGCAATAATATTAGTTACCGGTTCTTTAACTGACGCCTGTCTTCCTCCAAGGATGGCTGATTCAATCTCAGGTTGGACAAAGTCAAACTTCTGTCAAGAGTCAAAAGAAACAAATTTACCAAGATGCCACTATATAGTTATTTATGTAAAAATACTGCAAGGGGAAAGTTGAATTTGACCTCATAATCTTTATCTTTAATATACTTAGCATCATGAAAGTCATTGGGGACCAAGACAGCTAGATCTTCAGATATAAATCCAGTTCCGTCTGTCTGTATCAATGGTTCACCATCTTCATCGCACACGATACAACCATGTTCATCCTGCAATCATCATAAAGTTTGACTTTTCAAGAATGAGGGAACAAGACTAAGGGTGATAAAGATGGTTTACTATTAAAAAAAGTCAGCAAGTTATACAATGCAAGGAATGTCGTCAATTTCTTCTACTGACACTGAAGCAAGATCAACTGGGAGCTTTATTGTTGTTGATAGGATAAGAGAAAGCCTGCATTACACATAAAAGGATTACAAATGTTAACCCAGGAGGTGGTAATTTTGAAGCATTTACTTATTAACGAGTTGATTTGGGTTGCGTTTAATCTTAAACGGGTCAAATGGGTTTGAACGGGTTAAAACTCACCCAAATTCTATTTGCGATGCATCAACCTCCATAATCATTTATTCGAAGATTTTTAATTATTATTGTAGCATTTGTTTTCATACTCATAAATAACGCTTTATTATTAATATTGAAATGTCACATAATAGTAACCAAGTTTCTCAAGTGTTCCACCTAAGAAACTCAGTTTTTTCCAGTTCCTCTAAAGTCACTCAACTTTATTAGGTGTTCCAATGTTGTGAAACTCTTCTATAAATGTTAAATTCGTATGAATTAAGTGACCTAAATAGAACATAGATGAATCCTGATTACTATACAGTTATTTTTTCTAAATTAACTTGAAGTAAGAGGTAATAAGAAAATAGTTGATTAAATAATAATCTAAGTTACATAATTTTCAAGTTGACAAATTTAAAGAAAAATTAACAACTAAATAGAAACTATGATAGTAGGATTAATATATTTTACATTTAGGTCACTAAATTTCAAAAACAAAATTAACATTCATAATAAACTTCACAAGATTGGAAAACTTAATGAAAATTGATTGACTTTAAGAGAAGAAAAAACTTTGAGTGACTATGGTGTAATTCTTGAGACATGTGGTTACTGTTGTATGAAGTTTTTCTGTAAATAAAATCAACAAAAATGTGTTTGCAGAATTGCAGGTCAGCCCGCCCGACCCACCCATCTTGCAACGTGTGACAAGAAGTATATTCTAAAATATCTTTAATATGCTAACCTAGCAATGTATTTGGCCATGCTAGGGACCATATGCACATGCATGAAGAGACATCGCACATCATGGGTAGTTTTGTAATTCATTATGAAAGTGTCTCTATCAAACCCAGGTGCAATAGAATCTCTTTTAACGAAATAGCATTTCAAAAATGACCCTCGTTTCTTGTCCTTCTTTCCATTCGTTCGCCTTTCTATGCCTCCGTCTTTGAAAACTGAGAAATAGCACAAGCAAGCCTTTTTGGTTATGTTAGAATTATAAAAAAAATTAGAAATTAATTGTCATAAATAAAATACCAATAGCACATTTTTTACTAGCTAAAGGTTTATTTTAAATATTACCAAAGAAGCGATAACGTCTTAACCCGACAAGAATCCCTGCTTGTGCAATCATTTCATAATTTCTACAAGTCACCATGTCTGCAGCCTCTGCAAACTTGACAATCAAAACATTTTCGTCTCCTAGTGCCCTTTGTAGGTGAGTTTTTTTTGTATCAAGATATGGACCCTAAATAATTATAAGGAAATAAAATCACATAAAACAATAACTAAATGTTGAACAAATAAGGAAGTAATGTAAACTTGGATGATAGTTGTCTACAAACAAAAGCATATTCACCAACATGATTGGACATTGCAAGTGTCTGGATATTAAGAGTAGATAAACATAACAAAAACAATCATCAAACAATCAAAGAGTCTTTTAGGTATGGTCATGTTACAGTTTAGTAATGGTTACAATTCTAGCTACCTATGTCTACAAACAAAAACTCCAACGATTTGAAATTGGTGAAACACTTATCGAAGATTTTACCCCTTGTTTGAAAGTGATTTTCATTCATAATTTCTTGAGTTTCATCAAATAACTACTCTGATCACAACCAAGAAGTAAACGTTAAGAACACGTAAATCCTTCTTCCCTTGATTAAGAGAGATAAAAAGATATTGTTTGACTCATAATATCAACGTAATGGCTTCAACAAGGAAGATCATCAAATCTAATTGTTAAAGTCTTTAGCTCTTCATATTACTACCTCTTCATCTTCATATTCAATCTTATCTTATGTACTTTCACTATTGTCCTACTATTACTCTAGTCTCTTCAAGTTCATATTTTCCTCATATGTCCTGTAAAACTCTTCTTTGTAATTAGAGTTGTACATGGGTCGTTTGGATCGGTTTTAGCCTAAAACAAAACCAAAAACCTAAATTTCAGTTTCTAGATTTTTAAAACCATTCGGTTTCAGTTTTCGGTTTCCGTTCAGTTTCGGTTTTGGTTTTTTCGGAACTATTATTTGGGCTTCAAGTTTTTAAAGAAAAAGTTGGTTCAAAGTATGAATTTGAGCTAGAAACTTTGGACTTACATCATTTTTTTTTATTTTTAAATATAATCTATGTATTCGTATAAGTTACTTGACATTATATTTAATTACAATCCATAAAAATGCGAAAAGAAAACATTTTATTCTACCAATTCAAACAAAAAAGTGTAAATATTATTCTCGAAAACTAAAGATTCAATCTTTTTAGATAGCATAATAAGTTAAATATATAAGTAACTAATAGGCTAATCATGTTTATATCATAATTGTTAAAAGCCGTCACCTAGTGGGACCAGGCCACAAAATAGGGCCAGTCCCAAATACAGGCTTCATTTAAAAAGGCAATAAATCCTTGTCCAAAGTGTTCAAGGACTATAAATGGTAATAAATAATTTTTTTAAAGCCTTCCACTTCAAGAAATTTAATTGATGAAGATTATGAGGAAATGGAGGAAAATAAAGATTTTAAAGAATGATAAACTTTTGGTTATTCTAGTTTTACTATTTATTAATTTACAAACTATTTGTTTTCAAGTATGGAGCCGGGGGTCTCTTTGGAAGCGGTCTCTCTACCTATCTGGATAGAGGAAAGACTTGCCACCACCTACCCCTCCCAGACCCTGCTCTTGAGTGGTATATACTGGGTTTGTTTGTTTGTTTGTTTGTTTGTTTGTTTTCAAGTATGGACATTTTGTTTTTGGAGTTTTGTGGTATTTGAGATGATTTTAGTACTTTATGTTGAAGATCATAGTCTTGAAATGTTTTTTTGTATTTGAAAGAAGTGTTAGTTTTTATTACATAATAAATTTTAAATGGTTTTTATTTTAGTGAGCTTTTTTTTTCTTAGTCCCATGCTTTTTTTCGCTTCGTGCCTAAGCCGTAGTCCCAACAAATCACCTAGAGTGCGCCTTACGCCTTTAACAACTATGGTTTATAAGTGTATGAATGCACATGTAAATTTACAAATTTGGTTGTAGGGTTTTGGTTCGGTTTTTGTTACAAGCAAATCCATAATCAAACCGTAAAAATTTGTTTTTAGAAAACCATCAAACCAAACCGTCACTTCTAATACGTCTTTGGTCCCTCTTCAAAAACATACACCAAACAACAATCGTTTTAGAGACCGTTTACATCCCCCCTCCCCCAAGCATAGTAGAACTAACTCGCCCTCAACATGCAAGTTAGGGGTGCTAGACGGGTCGTGTTCTTGGGTTAGCAGGTCCAACCCGACACGAACCCGAAAATTTTACACGAACCCGAACACGAACCGAACTCGAAAATTGTGTCAGATGTGTCAACCCGAACACAACAAGAAAATTCACGGGTTGACACGAGCACGACCTGATTGACCTAAATTTTGAATTTTTATATATATTTTTTGACATATTAATCCTTTATAATACTATTTTACAACAAAAAAATGAATATAAAATAATTATATTTTAGTTATGAAATATTATGTCAATTTCTATTTGTAGTTCTAAATTTTTGAATAAAAAACAAAATACAAAATAAACTTGGTAATCAGAATTGTAGTATTATGTATGAAATTATTATGTGTAATACCCAAATTGAAGTTAAAGGGGTTTAGAAGTATAACAACAATTATACAAGGGTCAGATTTGTCATTCTATTAAAGCCTAAAAGTTCCAGCACATCAAATTAAAGATGCCACTAATTGACACCTTTCAAACCTAAGTAACACTAGTCAAAGCTATGTAGACACATGTTGTGTTCCTCAATCACCTATATAATCACTTGATTTGCTACTTTGATCAAATATTACCATCACAATTATTCCATCAAAAATCAGAATCAAATGAGTGATGCTAATTGAAGCTACATGAGAATTTAAACCATAAAATTTGTGGTTTTAGTGTGTTTATCGATCAAGAACAAAAGGAAGATATAGCAGTTACAAATTTCTAGTCTCTATATACTGGTAGATTAATTTAAACTTAGAAAGTTTATATTTATAAAATATTATAGAAAGTTTATATTTATAAAATATTTTTTGTGAGATATCATAGTCTAAACTAAATGAAATATGGATTTTTAGGTTACAATTTGGAAGAGCAGAAGGTTAAAGAGTGTTTATCGATTCTATACAGAAGATAATCGAACCAATTTCCTTAGTTTGTACACGTGTCATGAATGGTAAATAATCTTAACACAAGGAATCAAGAGTTTCCTAAGTTATATGTATTCTAGAAACTAAGGATAAATATAATCATTATGTTATAGGTTTAACCTTATGAGTGGACAATATTTGAGAAACTGAGACACTACCGAAAAACCGAATATGTCGAGCTAAGGTGAGTCATGTTAACATTTTTAAAACTGTAATACATGCTTGTCAATAAAGTTTAATTGTTTGAAATGCATTAAAGTCTTGATTGAAGTAACGTTTGCAGTGTAAAAATCATATGAATGACTCGGGACATATACGTATAATCGGTACCGTTTATATGCGTGTTAGGGCGCTAAACTTCAGATTTATACTTGTATGATTATAGAAGCCGGATAAGTATATATGGTCTCAATCTCGCATTAATAGCTTGATAGAGTTGTGATGATTTATATGTTACATGTACTCACCGGCATAAGCTGATGTTCCTTTTTAAACATGTATTACATGTGAACATTAGAGATAAATTTATAGAACAAGAGAGATGGGAATGGCTAGAAGACTAATCAGCTAAAGAATTTTGTACTAGTGGTTTAGTCATGCTTTTGTTAACTTAAGTTATTTCCTTAACAAGTATTATGGTAATGTATTAGTTACTTGTAAGAATCTTTGTGAAATATATATTTAGTTTCCGCTGTAAGTTTGGTATTAATCGGTCATGTTAGCCCTATGAAAGGTGGGGTGTGACATTATGATTACAGGATGTGTATATAAGAAACATAATTACATTCTAATCCCTCTAATATTAACTAACAGACATATTGTCTAATATTCCCCCGCAAGCTAAGGTCGGGGAGCGACCTGTAGCTTGGATCGTAAGAAGAGAAATCGTTGTGAAGGCAATGGCTTTGTAAACACATCAACAATCTGATCATGTGTGGATATAAACTAAACCGAGAGTTTTCCTTGAGCGGCCTTTTCTCGAACAAAGTGAAAATCGACCTCGACATGTTTTGTGCGTGCATGGAAGACCGGATTTGCTGATAAAAACGTAGCACTAGGTTATCACACCATAATGTAGGAGCTGACTTAGTCGTGACATGAAGTTCATGCAAAAGTGTTTGCAACCAAGTCAATTCAGCAACTGTATCAATTAATGCCTTATACTCAGACTCAGTTGATGACCGAGAGACAAATTTTTGTTTTCGAGCAGACCAAGATACGAGATTAGACCCAAGATAGATGGCATATCCCCCAGTGGATCGACGGTCATCAGGACAACCAGCCCAGTCAGCATCGAAGAACGCACTCAAAGTGTTAAAAGCTGAATCTGTATAGGCATGAAGTAGCGTTCCCGAATCATGTTGAAACAATAAACCATAGGCAATAGTACCTTGCAAGTATCGTAGTATTCACTTAACTGCCGACCAATGATTTTCAGTTGGGGAGTGCATAAATTGGCAAACTTTGTTGACTGCAAACGTAATGTCCGGTCTAGATAAGGTGACATATTGAAGAGCGCCTACGACTTGGCGATATTTCACAGGATCAGAAAATGTTGGACTGTCACCGAGAGCAAGGTTGGTTGTGGTGCTAATGGGAGATGGCACGGGTTTAGCATTGGAGAGGTCAGCCCTATCAAGTAACTCAAGTATGTACTTTTTCTGAGACTGAATCATATCAAGACCCTGAGTTGTAATTTCAATTCCCAGAATATAGGATAATGGACCCATATCCTTTAGAGAAAAGGATCGACTAAGGCTGTTTACCACCCGATTGATAGCCTCCGAATTGTTGCCTGTCAAAATAATATAATCAACATAGACCAGCATGTATAAAAGTGTACTCCATGAGGAGTAAACAAATAGGGAGGGATCGGTTTTAGAGCCTTTGAAACCGAGAGCATGAAGAGCCATGGAGAAACGCTGAAACCACGCCCTTGGTGCCTATTTTAAACCATACAAGGATTTATGAAGAAGGCAAACATGGTTGGGTTTGGTGGGATCAACAAAACCAGGGGGTTGTTATAAGTAAACTCTCTTTTGAATCTCCATGGAGGAATGCATTTTGTACATCAAGCTATCTTAGAGGCCACTTTTGAGCAACAACTAGAGTGAGGACCACACGTATAGTGGTCAACTTTACAATGGGACTAAAAGTCTCTTGAAAATCAATGCCTGGTTGTTGACTAAATCCCTTTGCGACCAGGCATGCTTTATAATGGTTGATAGCCCCTGATCACGTTTTATCTTGTACACCCATTTGCAAGAAACAACATTAGTCTTCGGAACACGTGGGACTAAAGACGATGTGCCATTTCTCATCAGTGCTGAATACTCTTCAGCCATGGCTTTGCGCCAGTGAGGATGTTTGTTTGCAACGGCAAAGGTGGCAGGTTCGGTATCGGGTTTATCAGGGTGTGTGTAAAAGGATGAGACATTATACGGTTTCGTTTGTTTGGGATTGGGACGAAGGTTTTCTGGTCGGGATCTAAGTGGTTATTGGGTGGACGTGTTTGTAGGACGACGCTGATAAGTATGATGAAAGGGTGAGGTGTCACCACATTGCCTTCCGAAAGGAACCCCGACATCACACTCGTTACCCGATTCAGGACTATGTGTCCTATGCACACCTGTCACCCGAATGTCATGCTCATACTACTGCCCTTGACTCCTACCCGATTCCCAAGAATGTGATGACCGCCCTAGCTCACCCAGGATGGAGGAAGGCTATGGAAGAAGAGATTGGTGCTCTTCGGGCCAATCATACGTGGGATCTCCAACCACTTCCCCCCGGGAAACTGAGAACATATACGAGTGCACCTGTTAGCAAAAACACTGGTCGAGGCAGTCAGCCAGCTCCAAGAAAAGGTGTTGGTCGAGGCAATGGTATCACTTGTCACTATTGTCATCAGGATGGACACACCAAGTACAACTGCTCGAATCGTCCACCTGGGTCTCTTCCACCTCCTCGACCCAAAGCAAGGTTAGCTGCCTCTGATGATGCCCCTGATCATGCCAGTCCGGCTACCCCGATAGTCACTCTCAGCCAGGAGGAGTATAACAAATTTCAACAGTTATTGAACCTTCCGCTCCACGCTCCTAGTCCACAAGCCAATTCAGCTCATTCAGGTACGTTCTCTAGCCTTAATTCATCTTGGATTGTTGATACTGGGGCCACTCATCACATGACTGGGAATCAAGGTATATTATCCAACCTAAAGCATACCGCTCACCCTCCTGTTCGAATTGCTGATGGATCCTCATGCCCTGTTCAAGGCATTGGATCCATTAGTAACTCGAAGAACCTGACCCTTTCATCTGTATTGTTTGTACCTGAGTTTCCCGATAACCTTTGTTCCGTAAGCCAACTTACCAAACAAAACAATTGCCTTGCCAAATTTTACCCTACTCATTGTGTTTTCCAGGAACTAGGGACGAACCGTCTGATTGGCACAGGTATTGAATCAGGAGGCCTATACCGTCTGTCCTTATCGTCACAACCTTCAGCAAACATTTGTGACTCAAGCATCAGGGATGTCCACTGCCGGTTAGGTCATCCCTCTACAGCGGTTCTGAGGCAAATGAGACCGGATCTATCTGTTTCTGTTGATTTTCATTGTGAGTCGTGTCAGCTGGGTAAACACACCCGGAGTCCCTATCCCCCTAGAGTGTCTAGTCGAGTCTGTAATCCATTTGAACTTTTGCATTCGGATATTTGGGGACCTTCCCCTGTTAAAACTACTCTTGGCTTTGATTACTTTGTTACCTTTATTGATGATTATTCGCGTACTACCTGGGTCTACTTATTGAAATCTCGTAGTGAGCTAAATTCCATCTTTCAAGAATTCCATGCGTATGTGCAAAATCAGTTTAACACATCCATTAAAACCATACGTACTGATAATGCAAAAGAATACATGTCAGCAGATTTATCATCATATCTCAAAACGCATGGTATCGTTCACGAGACATCTTGTGTATATACCTCTCAACAAAATGGCATTGCAGAACGCAAGAACCGTCACTTGTTGGATGTTACCCGCACCCTTATGATTGATTCTCATGTTCCTCATCGCTTTTGGGGGGATGCGGTCCTGACTGCTGCTTATTTGATTAACTGCATGCCCTCATCAGTTCTCAATGGAAAAACCCCATTTTTTGTTCTGTTTCCTACTCACAAACCGTTTCCTCTTGAACCTAAAATCTTTGGTTGTGTTGCCTATGTTCACGATCATCGACCGACTACCACTAAACTTAATGGTTGTGCCATCCGTTGTGTTTTTCTTGGTTACTCTCGGGTCCAGAAAGGGTATCGGTGCTACAGCCCTTCTCTCCGTCGATATTTTACTAGTGCCGACGTTACCTTTCATGAGTCTTGCCCATTCTTCATTGAGTCCCCCGATTGTCTTGATGATCTCTTTCCCGATTCCGATTCTGACCCTGACATATCTACGTCACCCACTGTCCCTACCATTTCTATACCTCCAGTTTTATCTGCTCCACCGGTCTCTGATGCTCCACAATCAGATCCTGTTTCATCTGACCTGCCGGCAAAGGATCCTCCGCTGATCTTCACGTATACCAGACGACATAAGGATAAGACAACGGCCCCTGATTCATACCCTGACCATGATTCTGGTACGTCCTCTGTTCCTGATCCTGTTGCTACATCCGATACTCCCTTAACAGATATTTCACATGTCACACCTGATACACCCGTCTATGACCCACCGGGTGCACCGTATCCTGATATCCCCATTGCCTTCCGAAAGGAACCCCGACATCACACTCGTTACCCGATTCAGGACTATGTGTCCTATGCACACCTGTCACCCGAATGTCATGCTCATACTACTGCCCTTGACTCCTACCCGATTCCCAAGAATGTGATGACCGCCCTAGCTCACCCAGGATGGAGGAAGGCTATGGAAGAAGAGATTGGTGCTCTTCGGGCCAATCATACGTGGGATCTCCAACCACTTCCCCCCGGGAAACGCCTCGTTGGTTGTCGTTGGCTGTTCACAGTGAAACCAAACCCAGATGGATCTGTGCCTCGCTTGAAGGCCCGCTTAGTTGCTAAAGGTTATTCTCAGGCTTACGGTATTGATTATGATGAGACTTTCTCTCCTGTTGCCAAAATGCCATCGGTACGTATTTCTATTGCTCTTGCTGCCATTAATCACTGGCCGCTCCATCAGCTTGATGTCAAAACGCATTTCTTCATGGCGTCCTTGAAGAGGAGGTATATATGGAGCAGCCACCTGGGTACATCGTTGAGGAGGAGGCTTCAAAGGTATGTAGATTACGTCGCTCATTGTATGGTCTCAAGCAGTCCCCCCGAGCATGGTTTGGACGATTCTCTGATGTTATGGGAGACTTTGGGATGACTCGTAGTGCCTATGATCATTCTGTGTTCTATAGGCACCACCAGGGCCGAAGGATTATTCTGGTTGTCTATGTGGATGATATAATAATCACAGGGGATGATGAAGTTGGGATCACAAATCTCAAACAATTTCTTCAGTCACAGTTTCAGATTAAGGATCTTGGTCGACTCCGATACTTCCTTGGTATAGAAGTATCCCGCTCTCCACAAGGAATTCTTCTATCACAACGAAAGTATGTTCTTGATATGTTATCTGAATGTGGTCTATTGGGCTGCAAACCAGTAGATAGCCCAATGCTCTCTACCGGAAAGCTGCTTCCAGAAGATGGGAGTCCAATGAAGGATCCTGAGCAATACAGGCGGCTAGTTGGGAAACTTAACTATTTGACTGTTACTCGTCCGGACATCTTCTTGGTTAGTGTTTTAAGTCAGTTCATGGCCGCTCCATACACAGGACATTGGGATGCTGCTCTTCGTGTATTACGGTATCTTAAAACCGCTCCAGGGTTGGGGATTTTGTATTCTGATCAAGGTCACTGTCGTGTAGGCGCCTTTACAGAAGAAGGAGATGGTAGAGTATCAGGTTTTTCGGATGCCGACTGGGCGGGTTGCCCTATTTCACGGAGATCTACAACTGGATATTGTGTGTTTGTTGGAGGAAATCTGGTATCTTGGAAAAGCAAGAAACAACACACAGTGTCTCGATCTAGTGCTGAATCTGAGTACAGAGCCATGGCAGATGTTACATCGGAGATGATTTGAGTCTATCGTGAGAACTTGGGGTTATTTCAAATAACTTGATGAGGTTATATTGTGATAATCAATCTGCTATTCACATAGCTAAGAACCAAGTCTTTCATGAGAGAACTAAACATATAGAAGTTGATTGCCATCTGATCTGGGATCGGGTAGTTGGGACGAAGGTTGAAGAGGCATCCATTCAACCAATCCATGTTAAGACAGAGTTTCAACTTGCTGATATCTTCACGAAACCACTCCGGAAGACTCAAATAGATTTTATATGCAACAAGTTGGGCATGATTAACATCTATGCATCAACTTGAGGAGGAGTGTTAATGTAAATAGATTAGAATAGATCAGATATTAGTTTAGCCTGTTAGTTTAGCCCATGGGCCTTGATGGGCCTTAGATTAGGGTTTCATCCTCTATATATAGAGGTGTCACCATATTGTAAATTAATCTAGCAATAATATATCATTCTCAGTTTAACTACACACGTGAGTATGCTGATGCCCTCACCAATATTGGTGAACCGTTCAAAGAAAAAGATCTTGTTATGCTGGTTGTTACTGGCCTGCGTGAGGAATATGATGGCTTCAAATCACAGATTGTGGGTCGACAATTTCCCACTGCATTTTCAGATTTACATGCCCTTCTTTTGGATCATGATTACATGCTCAAGAAGTCTACAGCAGCCCCTGTTCAAGCCTTTACAGCCGCAACACCACCAGCCACTTCTCCATCCGTAGCGGCTCCTTCATTGCCCCCTGACACGGTTCATGCCCTTCAACAGGTTCTGTCACAACCGGGCCTTCAACTTCAGCCACGATCTTCGTTCTCACAGCCCGCTGTTCTACAACATCAAGCAAATTATGCCTCTCGGGGCCGTGGTCGTGGGTCGTATAGCCGGGGTCGTGGCAACCGTAACAATTCTAGGAACCACAACAACAATTCTAGTCTTCATAATGTTAATGATAGTAATAGAAATCAATTCTCTTGGGCCTCTAATCAAAACATGGTTTTTGGTACTTGTAACAGGTGCGGAATTAGACATATTCCATCTCAGTGTCCTAACAGGGATCCCAGTACTATGAGGTCTCCTCCACCTTCAGCAAACTTTGCTGACTACCGTCCCCAGGCAACAACTACTTGGCTTCCGGACACTGGTTGCAGTGGCCACTCTGCTATGGATCATCACAGCCTTGATCACTCAGAACCCTACTATGGTAAGGATTCTCTTTATGTTGGTAATGGTGAAAGTCTCCCTATTTTACACATTGGTTCAACCAAAATCTACTCCCCACACAAAACCTTTACCCTTTCAAACATCCTCCATGTTCCTAAACTAAAACAAAACCTTCTTCCTGTTCAAAAATTTTGCTATGATAATAATGTCTATTTTGAATTTCATTCTACCTTTTTTGCTGTGAAGGACACGTTTACACGGAAAACCCTCCTCACGGGTCCAAGTGACAACGGACTTTACTCTCTCCGCCTTCCTCTTCAACGTCCAGTTCACCGTGTTGCCTTTTCTGCGGTTCGTGCATCTTCTGACACATGGCATCGAAGACTTGGACATCCACATCCAAATCTTTTGAAGTCAATGTTATTTACATTTTCTCTTCCTGTTAGCAATAAAAGTTTGAGTATCTCCTGTAATTCTTGTCACATGGGGAAATCCTCAAAACAACATTTATTATCTTCATCGTTTAAAAGTACTCAGGTTTTGGACTTAGTATTTTGTGATGTTTGGGGTCCTGCTCCTGTTAAATCCTTTAATGGTGATTCTTATTTCTTATTATGTGTTGATCATTTTACTCGTTACATGTGGTTTTTTCCATTAAACACAAGTGAGATGTTTGTGCCACCTTTAAAACTTTCCATGCTATGGTTGAAAGACAATTTACAACTAAACTTAAATCTATTCAAACAGATTGGGGAGGAGAATTTCGATCTCTTTCTCCTTTTCTCTCTTCCTTGGGCATTATTCACCGTCTCTCATGCCCTCACACAAGTGAACAAAATGGTTTTGTTGAGAGACGTCACAGACATGTGGTGGAAACGGGTCTTACTCTTCTAGCCCAGTCAGGTGCTCCTAAACGGTTCTGGAATTTTGCTTTTGATACAGCCGTTTATCTGATTAACAGGATGCCTTCTCGTGTTGCTTCCAAAATATCTCCTTTTGAACATCTTTTTAAACAAAAACCTGACTATTCTTTTCTAAAGGTTTTCGGTTGCCAGTGTTATCCTCATCTCCCTTACAATTCTCACAAAATGGACTTCCGCTCCCTACCTTGTCTCTTTCTTGGTTACAGTCCAGCCCATCATGGTTATCGTTGCCTTGATCTCAAAACAAATCGCCTATACATTGCACGCCATGTTCGGTTTCATGAACAATATTTCCCTTTTCTTCATCCATCTTCCCTTCCATCGCCACAATCCCAACCTGACCCTTACTTCTCCTCTTTTCCAATATCTTGTTGCTCTTCATCACCACCTGCAACAGAACCCGTTTCTAGCCAACCGACTCTGCCCGTTTCTGACCTACCAACCAGTCTGCAACCACCTCACCCAAACCTCCCAAACCAGCCCTCTACTGAACCCCAAGCATCCCTTCCACAACAGCCCGCTCCTGAACAACAAACCAGCCCCGCACCTGACCAAACTAATGCACAATCATCCCCAACCATTCCCGGCCCACAATTGGCCCAGTCATCTAACACTGCTTCTGTTGAAACATAACCGCACCAACCTGACCCACCCAATACCTCCACCAGACCAGCTCATCTTCGCCAAAACCCTCCTAAAACTAAACGTTACGCCCCCTCGGCCTTTCACACCACAACTGAACCAATTGTAACTGAACCCACGACTTTCACTGTTGCTAACAAGGATCCTCACTGGCAACAAGCTATGTCTGAGGAATACAGGGCTTTGATGAAAAATGGCACGTGGACGTTGGTTCCACCTGTCTCGAATGCTAATGTGGTTGATTGCAAATGGGTGTATAAACTCAAACGAGACCAGCATGGGGCTATTAAACGGTACAAGGCACGCTTAGTTGCAAAAGGGTTCAAACAACAGGCTAGTGTTGATTATCATGAAACTTTCAGTCAGGTCGTTAAGCCCACCACCATTCGGGTTGTTCTTTCTCTAGCGGTAACCCGTGGGTGGTCTCTTCGCCAACTAGATGTGCAAAATGCCTTTTTACATGGTGATTTAAAGGAGACTGTTTATTTACGACAACCACCTGGATTTGTCGATCCAACTAGACCTGATCATTTATGTCTGTTACACAAGCCTTTATATGGCTTGAAACAAGCCCCAAGAGCGTGGTTTCAACGTTTCTCTACAGCTTTACATCTCCTGGGTTTCAAAGGATCCACCACAGATCCTTCACTATTCATCTACTCTTCGGCCGGCACCATTCTTTACATGTTGGTTTATGTTGATGATATCATCCTGACTGGCAATAACAATGCAGCTATTGATCATGTTGTTAGCAGCTTGAGTTCCACTTTTGCGCTTCAAGACATGGGTTCACTATCTTATTTCTTGGGAATTGAAGTTAAATCAGCCGGCTCAAACCTCATACTTTCTCAGCGGAAATACATCTTGGAAGTCTTAGCAAAGGCTGGTCTTTTACACTCCAAACCGGTCTCCTCTCCATGCTCCACTACGGCTCCACTTTCACTTGGTGACAGCCCGGATTTTGATAATCCTGTTCGTTACCGGCAGCTTGTAGGTGCTCTTCAGTATCTCACTTTAACTACGCCCGCCATTGCCTTTGCTGTGAACAAAGTGTGTCAGTTTATGCATTCCCCGATTGAACAGCATTAGTCCGCTGTCAAGCGCATTCTTCGATATTTACAGGGCACTTTGAATCATGGTCTCCTCCTCAAACAGTCCTCTGGCTCTACCTTGCATGCATATACTGATGCATACTCTCAGTATCTTACTGCATATTCGGATGCGGATTGGGCTGGCTGCCCCGATGATCGTCGATCCACGGGGGGGTATGCTATTTATCTTGGTTCCAATCTTGTATCTTGGTCGGCTCGAAAACAGAGGACTGTCTCAAGATCATCGACTGAATCCGAATATAAAGCCTTAGCTGACACAGTTGCTGAACTTACATGGCTTGATTCTCTTATGCGTGAACTTCAAGTACCTGTGAAATCTGCTCCGATGTTATGGTGCGATAATCTGGGGGCTACATACCTATCTGCAAATCCTATCTTTCATGCCCGTACGAAACATGTTGAAGTCGATTTTCACTTTGTTCGAGAGAAAGTTGCTCAAGGATGACTTTCCGTTCAGTTTATCTCTACACATGTTCAGATTGCAGACATCTTTACAAAGCCATTGCCAACCGACAGATTTATGACTCTACGAGACAAGCTACAGCTTGTTTCCCATGCTTAGCTTGAGGGGGGATATTAGACAAGTTATAGATACTTATGTATATGTCTTATTCTAGAGGGTATTAGAGTGTATTTTTGTAGTCTATTTATATCTTGTAATCTCTTATTCACAAATACACAATATACAATACAATTCATTTACGTTGTTTATTTTTTGGAAGACACTGCTATAAACCAGTGGACATAAGTATGGTCTCTGACATTCCGCTGCAGACTTCTGATACAGCATGGCTTCTTCCTAAAGAGCCATGTAGTTGACCATACTTTAGTCCACTGTTTACCTTTTTATGATAGTACATGTTACTAACCTTAGTTGGTGACAAAGGTAAGTCAGGGACATGTCCTGACTACCAAATCTCAGATAAAATATCTGAGATACCTTAACCTATAGTCTTGTAGTATAGGCTTTTGGTTATAGGTTTCCAGCTGGTATCAAAGTATATCCGGCTGTAGGTAGTATTATATATATATAGTTCTCATTGTAACTCATTAGATAGAGATTGTGCTTGCAAGAGTCTCGTAATCCTTTGAGTTGAGAATCAATATATAAAAGTACCTTGAAAATTTACTTCCTGTGTTTATTATCATTTGCTACTTGTTATATTGTGATCAACTCTTGTTAGACTCGTTCTGAGTGTTGTTCTAGGTGAGTTTGAAGAAAAGCACTTGTTAAGTGACCAATACCGATCCCGCAATTGGTATCAGAGCTTTGTTTGGCTCTTGATTGCGTGATCTAACCATCCAAATCAACTTGTTTTTCACTCCTCCCTACAACCCACTCACTCAAATGGCCGCTCTCACAAAAGCTGATATGGAAACTGGTACCATGACCAAGTCCCCACTGATCACCCCTAAAGATTTTGACACATGGTGCACAAGAATGGAAGGTTTCATCAAGTGTCAAGACTCAAGGATGTGGGACTCCGTTGTTAATGGTCCTTTCATACCAAACACTACTTCTGCTACGGGTAATCGTATTATTCCAAAAGATGTGGATGATTACTCAGAAGAAGATAGGAAAAGAATAGAGCTTGATCAAAGGGCTATGACTTCTCTTCAAACTGCTCTTCCAAACTCCATCTACAGAGGCTTCAAAAAGTGCAAGACAGCTAAAGACTTATGGGATGCATTGAAACTTATGTATGAAGGATCCAAGGAAACTAAAGAAAAAAAGAAGAATCTCTTAAAGCAGCAGTTTGAAAACTTCACTTTCAAGGCTGGTGAGACCTTGACTCAACAATACTTCAGGTATGTTGAGATAGTGGATACTCTGGTGGATATTGGAGTAACTCTTGAGAACAGGGACATAGTAAGGAAGTTCATGTCTTCCCTTCCTAAACTATGGGCACACTATTGTGTTATGATCAAGAGAACATCAGACCTTAAGACTCTTACTCTCACAGAGTTGTATGGTATCCTCAGTGCATTCCAGATGGAGATGAACATGCAAAACTCCTCTGGTAACTCCAATAACCAACTAAGTTCAACCCTTCATGTGGTTGAAAGGGAAAGCGTAGAACCACAACATCAGTTGCTATGCTACCCTGACAACTCGCAAAATGGACCCTACATTACTCTACCTGAGACTCCAAAGTCTCAACAGGCTCAACACAACTCCTTCCAGGATAGTTGTGCCTTTGTCTCTGGAAGTGAACACTCCGGTGATTTTCAATATTGCTTTGATGATCTGGAGTGCTTCAGTCCAGATGATGTGGAGTATATGGACATTGTCCAACAGATGGCTCTTCTAACCTACAGAGCGAAGAAGTTTTTCAGGAGAACTGGAAGGCAATTCCCTTAAAACCCTGCCAACAGCAAGTTTGAGTTTGACAGGACCAAAGCAAAGTGCTACAACTGCAACCAACTGGGTCACTTTGCTAGGGAATGCAAGGCTCCCAAAAACAACCCGGGAACCCCACAGGCCTCCACACATCCCTCAACCTTGAAGTCTGAAGAAAAGACAACTGAAACAGCTGCAATAGCTCAAGATGTTGACTGGAGCTTCATGGTACAGGATGTGACTCCTGCTCAAGCACTCATGGCCGGAACAGATGATGCTCAGGTATATGAACATCTCTGCACTCCAGCCTGTATTGCTAAAGTTAAACTTTACAAGGATTACAATATGAAAATCAGATCTGATGTTGAGTCTTTAAATATTTTAAAATCTGACTTTAAAAGAGCTGAATCTGACTATCAAAAGAAAATTGAGAAGTTAGAGAAAACTGTGTCTCTTTTAAAACATGAACAAACCAACTATAAGACTCAAATCAAAGATCTAATATCCAAGCTGTCTGAACCTCAAGCCCAGCTTGTCACTGCTGAGGCTCAGGCCAGGAAGCAAGCTATTGCTGAGCAAAACTTTCAAGCTATTCTTACATCATCCTCCCATTCCAAAATGTTTTATCAAAACAAAAGAGGGTTGGGAACCAATGAAATCGCTCCACCACACTCTTATGAGTCTATTAGACCACCTAGATGTGGTACTAAGGAGCAAGAGGTTCCAACTGCTGACCCTTCTTCACTAGAATTAAAGGAGGATGCAACAATAGTGGCCACCACAGGGAAGAAACAGGTAAATACACCCATCTCCTCCTGTGAAGATCAAATCCTAACCACCAAGGCAAGAAGAAACGGAGATAAAGCTACTAGAAAGACTGCCAAGAAGGTTGCTGAGTCTAAGCTAAAGATCGACCCAAAGCAGAAAGGTGTCTTTATCTCAGCTGTATTTCAAGTGTTAGGTACCTCTGATCAAGGAAAGGAGTGTAATACCAGCACTATTGTCCTATCAAAGGATCAGAAGTTGAAAGGGAAAGTTGCTGATGAAGAAAAGAAGCCCAAGAAACAGCAACCCTTAAATTCCCAAAAGACTAACATCGTATGCATAATGTGTGTCTGCACAACCACATGGCAAAAGATTGTTACTACAGTCCAGCAAGCACACATTATGCAAATAATGTTAGAAAAGAAAGAGTCAAGGAAGGTTTCGCATTTGGACCATTTCAAACGGTTCAAAGGATGAAAAAGGGAAAGTTGGTCTCGGAAGCCAAGTTGCTTTCGGAAGAAAGTACTTCTTCCGAAGGGAAAATGGCTTCGGAAGCCAAAGCATCAAAGGTTTGGAAGAACAAGAAAGCTTCCCTGAAACCAACCCAGAAGAAGACTACTTCGAAAGAAAAGGTGGTGAAGACTTCTTCCGAAAGGAAAGAAGCTTCGGAAGAAGTCCATGCTGCACTAGCCTCAACAAGCTCATCCTCAAAGATCAACCAAGGGATGGATTGGAAGATCAAGGAAGATGCTGCAACCCAAACCTCTTCTTCAACGACCTCTATTGAACCCCAATGCATATGTTTTGATTCAATTATGTTATCATATTTGAAAGACCCCAAGACCAGCAAGGCTTGGGCTTCCAAACAAAACTAACAATCTCATCTTATGTGCAGGGACATCCATTTGACAAGAAGAACAATGTCTGGATTGTAGATAGTGGATGCTCTAGGCACATGACAGAGAACAGATCTCTCCTTCAACAATTCCAGAACTATGATGTAGGGCCTGTCCAATTTGGAGGTGAGGCCGGAGGATATATTTCTGGCAGAGGAAGTATATCCAATGGTAGATTAAACATTGACAAAGTTCATTTTGTCAAACAACTTGAACACAATCTGTTAAGTGTTTCTCAATTCTGTGACCAAAAGCATCAAATGCTTTTCACAGAACATGAGTGCATTATCCTCAAACCAGGGATGACAATTCCTCCGGAATTGGTGCTTCTTAGATCTCCAAGGAAAGGGGATATGTACAAGCTAGATATGAACAATGCTTCTCCTATGGGTGAAGTATCATGTTTTCTTTCCAAAGCTGATAGTGATGAATCAACACTATGGCATAAACGTATGTGTCATGTAAATTTTAAGATAGCGAATAAATTGGCTAAAAATAACTTGGTACATGGTTTGCCTAAAAAGGAGTTTTTCTGTAAAGATAACTGTGTTGCCTGCCTGAAAGGAAAACAACACAGGACATCTCACAAATCCAAATGTGTCAATTCTATCACTACTCCATTACACCTATTGCACATGGATCTTTTTGGTCCCACAAGTATAATGAGCATTGGAAGGAAATCATACTGTCTTGTGATAGTTGATGACTTTACAAGATTCACATGGGTATTCTTTTAAGAACTAAAGATGAAACTGCTAAAACTTTGAAATCTTTTATTCTTAAAATAGAAAATCAAATTGATCATAAGGTTAAAACTATTAGAAGTGATCAAGGGACTGAGTTTAAGAACTTTGTTCTTGACTCATTCTGTAACTCAAAAGGGATTGCCAGACAATATAGTGCTCCCAGAACTCATCAACAAAACGGTGTTGCTGAGAGGAGGAACAGGACACTTATTGAGGCTGCTCGAACTATGTTAGCTGATTCAAAACTTCCTCTAACATTCTGGGCAGAGGCAGTCAGCACTGCATGCTATGTGCAGAACAGAGTTTTTGTAGTTAAGCCCCATGGAAAAACCCCTTATGAGTTATGGAACAAAAGACCACCGTTCATTGGTTTTCTAAGGTCCTTTGGCAGCAGGTGTATCATACTTAACACAAAAGACAACTTAGCAAAGTTTGCTGAGAAGTCAGATGATGCTATCTTTGTTGGATACTCTTCTAGCTACAAAGCTTATAGAGTATACAACATTAAGAATCAACAATTTGAGGAGTCATCCAATATATTTGTTAACGAGCACACTCCTTGTGTTAGGGGAAATGGACATGATTATATCTTTAACTTAGAATTGTTTCCAAACTATTCTAAACCATCTTGTGAGAATGTTTCAGCTGGAACAGGTGCTCAAGGTGATGCTGATGCTGATGCTAATCAACTATTTGAGCTACCCAGACCTCTTCCAAATTCTCCAAGAGCTGAAAGACAGCAAGCTTCAACCATTCACAGATCTGATAGTGTAACTATCTCAAGGAATAGTGAAGCTTCAACAAGTGAATCACTTGATGAACCTCAAAACTCATCAGGTGATCCATTACAACACCAGGTCGAAGGAAGTAGTATTTTGAAGGAACAGGCAACTGTTATTACTACTTCACAGTCAACCATTGATAATGTTTCTCAGTCATTAATCAGTCCTCATTAAATGACTTTGAAACAGCAGTTGGACAGAGTGTTCCAGTTCCTGATCAGAATATGTCCAACCTGGACCTATCTCTGCAACTGGAAGTGATTCCTCGTCTTAGGATTCACAACACCCATCCACCTGAGAACATCAGAGGGGATGTTACTGAAGGTGTGAGAACAAGAGGACAGACACATCATGGGAATGTCTGTTTGTACTCATGTTTTTTATCTCAGATGGAACCCAAGAAGGTAGAAGATGCCTTGAAAGATAGTAGTTGGGTTGAATCGATGCAAGAGGAGCTGCTTCAATTTAGAAGACAAAAGGTCTGGAATTTTTGCCCACTACCATCTGGTCAAGTACCCATAGGCACTAAATGGGTTTTCAGAAACAAGAAAGATGATAGAGGCTTGATTATCAAGAACAAAGCAAGATTAGTAGTTCAAGGATACATCCAAGAGGAAGGAATTGATTATACTGATGTCTTTGCACCTGTTGCAAGACTTAAGGCAGTTAGGATCTTCCTTGCTTATGCGGCATTCAAGAACTTTACTGTCTACCAACTTGATGTCAAGTGTGCCTTTCTATATGGGGATATAGATAGGGAAATCTATGTATGCCAGCCTCCAGGATTTGAAGACCCACAGCATCCCAACTATATATGCAAACTGGACAAAGCTCTATATGGGCTGCACCAAGCACCTAGGCTGTGGTATGAGACTCTATCTCAATTTCTTCTGAAAAGTGGTTACACCAGAGATACCATTGACAAGACTCTCTTCATTAGAAAGTCTGGAAAGGATATTTTACTTGTTCAAGTTTATGTTGATGACATCATATTTGGTTCTTCAAATGACCAAATGTGCAAAGACTTTGAAAGCATCATGAAAAGGAAGTTTGAAATGAGTTCCATGGGAAGAATGAACTTCTTCTTTGGAATTCAGGTGAAGCAATTGAATGAGGGATTCTTCATCAATCAATCCAAGTATGTCAATGACATCTTAGAAAGATTTGAGATGAAGGACTGTAAGCCAGCCAAAACACCCATACCCAGAAACCATAATGTTTGCCCTGACCTTGAGGGGGAGGATACTGATCAACATCAGTATAGAGCTGTTGGAGCATATATAGTCATATATAGTGTGTCCGTCGCTTGACGAATAGTCTAGGCTTAATGTTATACACCTTGTAAACACATGAAACTGGGTCATTCGCAGGAGCATATGCGAATGAGACTCAGTCGTAGGACTAAGCCATGCTAATGGACCAGTCGTGCGACTGAGAGATGCGATTGGGGCATTCGTAAGACTGAACCATAAGAATGGTCCAATCGTACGATTGAACCATATGCATGGTCCAATCGCACGTATGGGCCCAGTCGCATCTAATATGGGCCGAGGCCTATATATATACCAGTTTCAATGTGTAGAAACCTAAGGGTTTTGACAGTATGCCCGGCGCCCAGGCGCTGCCGGATGAGAGGGGAGATCATGCTCGATCTCCCCTTGCCAAAAGTTGTAATTCTTAAGTTGTAACGAGCTTAAAATCGTTATGTTTTATCAATGAAATCATTCGATTATTGTTCGTACTTTTGTTTATCTTTTGGTTTTTTATCATTCCGTCAAGAACGTGCTCGGATGTTTATCGATCCAGTGACTTCACAATTGGTATCAGAGCCGGTTACTGCTGGAATGATCTAACAATCATTCTAGCAACCCAAGCTCTTGATTTCCGGATCAAATTTCAGATCTTGACGTTAAACCCACTTCGTGTTCATCTTGTTTTGCTCAAATCTCATTGCGCGTGATGTTTATTTGTTAAAAGCGGACTCGGAATCTTCTTCAGATCATAAAAACGAATCCGGTGGTACAATTATTGTGTTGTGTCTCGTCCAAATCATCGGATTAGGGTTTTTCAGCCTTGTGGCGGCTGCAGATCTGGTTTTCTGTGTTCAGACCCGTTCATGCGACTGGGCCATGCGTCTGGGCCTCATTCGCACGACTTAACCACTCGTATGTCCATTCGTACGAATGAACCTTCAGTCGCACGACTGACCCTTTCGTGTACTTCAGTCGCCCGACTGACCCATTCGTGTTATCCATTCGTACTATTGAACCATTCAGAGTGTCCATTCGCACGAATCACCCATTCGCACGTATGTCTTCATTCGTTTGTTTCAGTCGCACGAATGAGCTGTGTACCAGACCAAAAAAAAAACAAAAAAACAAAAAAAAAGTCTGGAACAGCTTCTTGCACGAATTTTTCCCTAAACCATTTTTATTAGTCGGGAAGCCTTCTGAAAAAGTTTGGTAAAATAAAATTTTTTTGGGAAAATTTTCGGGTCATTTTCGGTTCATTTTCGGGTCAATAGTGAAGATTTTCCTGGAGAGTCTATGCAAGAGTTGAGGATGAGCAAAGTACATTCACCCTGAGGTTCTTATGTCAAACAAGTTCGATGGATACCCCATTATTCGTTGGACTTCCAGAATAGGTGAATGTTGTTAGAACACGAAAGAGAGAAGAGAAGATGTCAGCTGTCGGTGCTGATTTTATGGGGTAGTCAGGAGCATCTGACTATTTATGGGCCAACCAAGTAATATTTATTTCCGCACAGAGAGGATTCTCATTCTTAGGGGAATCCATGTATAGAGAGATTGAAGACGCAATCAGAAAGTGATGATGTAAGCAGGTTTCTGATGATGAATCTACATGCATGCTGATTTGTTTGATATTGTCAGCTGTGGATTGGAACCTTCAACCTTTTGCCCAATACACCGTATGAAGACGTTAGGAGAGCACAACGTTTATATATTGGGATATGCTAAATGTGAGGGGGAATTTCTGCAGTTGTTAATGTTAATCAGGTTAGCCTGTGTGAAGATTGGAGCAATGAAAAACTGTTCATGTCGTTATCTGGAAAAATCAGTCATTTGGGAAATCTTACTGCTATGACGGTGTTCTGCAAAGTAAACGAAAGCTATTGTGCCTAAATTCATTTTCAGGGATATTGTGGTAACCTGACGGATCGGCAATGTTGGCTAATATGGTTGTTCGTTTGATTCTATTGGAAACCAGAGCAAAGATTGACTGAAGTTTGTAAGAGGTGTTATCTACTATTCGCAAGCAACGTCCAAGGGGGAATTTGTTGGAGCATATATAGTCATATATAGTGTGTCCGTCGCTTGACAAATAGTCTAGGCTTAATGTATACACCTTGTAAACACATGAAACTGGGTCATTCGCAGGAGCATATGCGAATGAGACTCAGTCGTACGACTGAGCCATGCTAATGGACCAGTCGTGCGACTGAGAGATGCGATTGGGGCATTCGTAAGACTGAACCATAAGAATGGTCTAGTCGTACGATTGAACCATACGCATGGTCCAATCGCACGAATGGGCCCAGTCGCATCTAATATGGGCCGAGGCCTATATATATGCCAGTTTCAATGTGTAGAAACCTAAAGGTTTTGACAGTGTGCCCGGCGCCCAGGCGCTGCCGGATGAAAGGGGAGGTCATGCTCGATCTCCCCTTGCCAAAAGTTGTAATTCTTAAGTTGTAACGAGCTTAAAATCGTTATATGTTTTATCAATGAAATCATTTGATTATTGTTCGTACTTTTGTTTATCTTTTGATTTTTTATCCATCCGTCAAGAACGTGCTCGGATGTTTACCGATCCAGTGACTTCACAAGAGCAATTATTGGTTCTCTTATTTACCTTACTGCTAGTAGACCTGATATCATGTTTGCTACTTGCATTTGTGCAAAATATCAGGCTGCTCCAAAGGTGTCTCACCTAGTTGCTGCAAAGAGAATCCTCAGATACCTCAAAGGAGCACCTAAACAAGGTCTCTGGTATCCAAGAAATAGTGATTTCAATCTCTATGGATACTCTGACAGTGACTATGGTGGCTGCAACATTGACAAGAAATTAACATCAGGAGGATGTCAATTTCTTGGTGGAAGGATCATCTCATGGCAATGCAAGAAACAATCATGTGTATCTACATCAACTGTTGAAGCTGAATATATTATTGCTGCTAGCTGCTGTGCTCAGCTGCTGTGGATTCAAAACCAGATGTTAGACTATGGATTCAACTTCATGAGCACTCCTATCCATATTGACAACAATAGTGCTATCTCCATCACCGAAAATCCAGTGAAGCACTCCAAGACAAAGCACATTGATATCAGGTATCATTTCATTAGAGATATTCATGAGAAAAATTTGATCAAGCTAATCAAAGTTGACTCAAATGAACAATATGCTGATTTGTTCACCAAAGCTTTTGATGAACAAAGATTTAAATATCTCATATCAGCTATTGGGATGATAAACATTGATTAAACTACCTCTTTTGAAAGCTTTTTAATGTGTAATGTCTTGTGTCAATACAATCTTAACCCTGTTACGAAAGATCTCTTTGAAATATTCCCAGTGTAGATTTCTTCCGAAGAGGAATTAACTCTCGGAAAATATTCCTTAATATCTTCCGAAGCCAAATTCCTTCATGGAAATTTTCTTCTCGGAAGAGTTTTTAGTATCGGAAGAAGCGATTGATTTCACATCAGATCTACTTCCGAAGCTTATAAAACTCTTCATTCAAGAAAACAGTTCTTATCTTCGGAAGCAATGCTTTGCTTCGAAAGAAAGAATTGCCTTCAGAAGACTAATTACCTTCGGAAATGTTTTACACTCGGAAAGAGAGATTTTACTGTGTAACGGATATCTTTTTGAGCCCCACTCTGTAAAAGGCAAAGATTTTGCTAATAATTGTCAGATTATTTAAACTTATCCCTTGCCGTCATTGTCATTTCATAACCGCAAACCATCATAACCGTCGAAAACCACCATAACCTCCCACAATTACTCCCCACAGTCATCCCCCACTGTTTAAATAATCCAGACTTGTTTAACTTTTATCAATTTACTGCTCTAAAAGTTTCTTCACTTCCAATTCACCCAAGTTCAAACTGATCTTCATTCACCTTTCACAATGGCACTAAACCCTCAGCACAACCAAGTCGCATTACTTGATTCTTCAAGAGATGCTAACTTCTCTGAAATCATCACCTTTCTTTCTGAATCAACCTACTTCACAGCTCTTACCGTTAACCCCACTGTTTACTCAAACCAAATGGCAGAATTTTGAAGAAATGGCCAAGCAGAAACCCTAAATGGGGTTCGTATACTAAGGACCAGCATTTGTGGACAGGAGCTGATCCTTACTGAACAACTCATCAGGGAGCATCTAGAGCTCCAGGATGAAGGAGCTCCTACTGAGTTTCCCAAAGACGACTTAGACAGCACTTACACTCTAATGGGATATGGAGGAGATGTAAGCAGGTCAACTGTGTACAAGTTTAACTTCTCCTACAACTGAAAGTTTCTCTTACACATTGTTCTCCACTGTCTGTCCAATAAGTCGGGGGGATGGGATCAAATTCCCTATGAACTAGGATGCTTAGTTCATGGGTTGGTGAGAGGCATGCGCTTCAACTACTCAAGGTTTGTGCTGACTAACCTCATAGGGAATCTTCAAAGGGAAACATTCTTCATGTATCCTAAATTCCTTCAGCACATCATCAACTGTGAGTTGGATCAGAGTCAGCTTGTCTGTGCAGCTGCTCTGACTGTCCCTCACATGAGGTCTGCCATCTTCAAGACTATGAATAAGGTGTCCACCAACTTCATTGGAAGACACACTGATCTACTTCCAGGTATGATTGAGCGCATAGCTCCTGGTGACATCCCTGTTAACCCCACAGGTGATGAACCCACACCAGCAACCTTCACCACAAATCTCACATTACCTTCTCCACCCATCATAATCACATATCAAAGACGCCACAAACGAACCCTTGTTCAATCTACTCTGATTGAACAAGCTCCTCCTGTTCAATCCAAAAGGACTAGAGTGGAACAATGGGCTCCCACTCAGTCCTAGGTCACACCATCCTTCACTTTTGACCTCAATTTGGGTTTTGAGCTTCCTCAGTCTCAAACCCAAGAGCCCGACACCCAAGCCTTTAGCCCACAGGGTGAGTATTTACACTCCCCTGTGCAGCCAATTAGGGACAGCCCCACTAGAGGCTCAATGCCTGTAGACATTAATCAAGGTCCCGGATCAGTAGGTTTAGCCTCCCTATCCTTCACTGATCTCCTCCTTAAAACTGATGACGAGATAACATCTCTCCATGGCAATGAAGTTGATCTACCACACCCTCTCCAAGATCAACAGAGCCTGGAGACATCCCTTATCTCTAGCCCCCATCAGCAAACCTTAACTGAGGTGAGTCCCACTGATGTGGAAGGGACTCATGTAGGCTCAGCTGCCACTACTAACAGTCTCTCATTGAGCTCTCAGGACAGTGGTAACATTAATCAGACTGAGTCTACGGCAACTTTGCCCATTGATGTCTCTGAAAGAGATGACTTTGAGCAGAGGTATTCAGGGTGCCAAGAAGCCACATCTGGTGGTGAGACTGAACATACTAGGTATGTTATTTCATCTCCCCGTGATTCTTCACATGAAGATGAGGGAAGTATGCAACTCACCATTCAGTACTTGATCTCCAAGGTCTCAAACCTTAAATCTCAGGTTAGGATCTTAGAGAACAGGTCAGCCACTCAGCAACTTGAGATTGACAATCTCAAGGCTCAACTAGCTGAGACACAGACAGAGAGGTCTGTTAGGCATGTACCAATTCAAGTCTCATTGACTTCTTCCTCTAGCTCATCTAGCTCTCAAGATGATGCTACCAAAAAGGGGGAGAATGTTCAGAGACAAACACATGAGGAACCACCAGTCAAAGCTTCAACTTCCTACATCATCACTATACCCAAGTCATCCCAATCTATCCTTCAGATTGACCCACAGATGATTAAGGATCTCTACAGACTTTTCATCAAGTTTGTATGGAGATCCTCCATTGATCAGCCAAGCCTTGATCCTACACTGATCTACTTTGGAACTGAAGAGCTTCAAAGGATCAGTGCACCTTCTACCACTGTGGAAGAAGTTGGTCAACCTAAGGTCCACATGGAACCTAAGATTCACTTCGAAGGGGAAATGGGGACTGATGGCCCAGCAACTGAAATAATTGGGACAGAAGGTGTATCTCCTTCAACTTCCGAAGCTACAAGGAAAGCTTCGGAAGAACCAGCTAAAACCTCGGAAGAACAAGCTGAATCTTCCGAAGCTGAGATAGAAGCTGCGGAAGGACTGTTCCAAATGTCCGAGGATCTAATCATCACAGATGCAATCCTTGAAATGGCATCTGAGGTGAATAGTGAGGACTCACTCAAACCTGCTCCATCCCAAACACCATCTGAGCCTCTCTCTCAATCTAAACCCTCTATCCAAGAACCACCACAGTCAAGCTATTCAAAAGACAAAGGAAAAAGGAAGATGACTACGGAAGAGCTTCAGGAAGAGGAAAGGATTGAAAAGCTAAAGAAGAAAGGTAGATTCCTTGCTGAGAAGCTGCTAGCTGCTAGTTCAAAGGCAGCTGCAGTCAATCAGGAGGCAATCAACAGCAAGAGGAGAGAGGAACTCATTGATCAGCTCATCAACTTAGGAGCTGCAAATGAAGAAGTACTCCTGCTACCACTAAAGGAGTTGGTGACTTTGGAGAGGACAACCAGGCTAAAACAAGAAGAAGAAGACAGGTTGGCCTTAGAGAGGGAAGAGGAGGAACAGAGGAAAGCTGCCCTGCAGCTGAGGGAAGCTAAGATAAAATTCCTACTTTCTAGAGGATTCAACCTTCAAGAACTTTCTCCACATGATAATGATACGATCCTCTGGCTCCACAACAAAGAGCAGGATCAAATGGAGAAAGAAAGGAAGAAGGCTGCAAGGGAAAAGAGCAGAGAGAAGAAGAAGAAGGAAGAAGAAGCAAGGATCTCTGCAACCAAGAAGCTTAGTGACAAAGCCTGGATGAAAGACTATCTCCGGGCTCATGGCTTCTCTGGTAGGCAGGTGGGTCCCATGTCTGAAAAGACACTCCAGCGGATTGTCAGTGAAATCAAAGCTGACATCCGTATGGGAAAGAAGAAATAGATGTACAGAAGGGGACAGGGAATGATCTTCACCCCAACCACTCAACCACAACCAATACCAGAAGAATCAATCCCATTCTCCTTCCCCATCAAAACCGAGCCCTTAGATGAACCCTTCACCCCCGAACCTACAACTCTACCCATACCTACTTCATCACCTCAACCACCTAAACTTCCCATCCTTCAACCCAGAACCACTGTACCCAAACCTACCCAACGAATACCCAGATCATCCCCTCAGCCTTCTCAACATCTCTCTCTTGAAGAGATTAAGGAAATCAAGACAAAGCTCAACAACTGCACAACTTTGAGCAACATCTCCTGTGAGGAAGATCTCATCAACATCACCTATGTTGATGACTCTTCAAGTTCCCTCACACTAGATCAATTTCTTGATTTGCCTAGAAGAACTTTGGGCCAGGCTGCAAGACTTCTAAGTCTCAACTCTGATTCTCTGAATGTTGAAGAGAAGAGACTTGGAAGAAAACTGGTGACTCTGCTGGATATAAGGAAGGAAGACAGGATTCCTAGTCAGTCTCCTGTGCCTAGGAAAAGTATAATCCAGTGGAGGTTTGATGAAACTTCTCACAACTTTGTTGTGGAAAGGGAGAATGGTGAAATCAACCAATTCAATGCCACTTCTCTGTTGCACCTCAGCAGATTTGACATTGCTGAGCTTGCAGAGAATCCATTCTCCAACCCTTCCAACTCTGAGACTGCTGCTCTCATCAGGAATCATCTCAGCAGTCTTCACTTGGCTGAGCTAACTGCAAAAGCCAGGATTGAAGAAGAGTTAAAGGTGAGAAGACAGGAAGAAAAGGAAAGACCTACCACCAAAGGCACAGCCTTTCTACAAATGGTGGAGGGTCCGGAATTGGAACCTATAGTTGGATGGGAATATGACTATAGTTCCCATCAACTAACTCTTTTCAGAGGGCCACAGCAAAGGGTACATATAATCCAAGGTAACAGACTGGATGTTCTGTCTAACAAGAATTTGTACAAACTTCTCAGCATCACATCAAGGAAGAACAAGCAAACCAGATAGGTATCTGCTTTCCTTAGTGCTGAAAGTTTTAAGAAGCAGAGGGAAATGAAGTTTTGGTAGCATCATCCTAGGGGGAGTTTGTTGGATCATGATAAAGGCTGGTGCAACCAAAATCATTTCACTTAGTCAATTTTGGTGCTACATTCAAAGGCTTCCGAAGCTAAGTATGAGAACTTCCGAAGGTTGAAGAGTTCTTCTGAAGACAAGTAAAAGATCAACTTCCGAAGACAAACTCTACTTCCGAAGACAAAGAAGTTCCCAAGCCTCGGAAGAAGCAGTCTTCCGAAGTATAAGTGGCTTCGGAAGAAGTTATTTTTCCAAAGAAATTTAACCTTCGGAAGACACTGCTATAAACCAGTGGACATAAGTATGGTCTCTAACATTCCACTGCAGACTTCTGATACAGCATGGCTTCTTCCTAAAGAGCCATGTAGTTGACCATACTTTATTTCACTGTTTACCTTTTTATGATAGTACATGTTACTAACCTTAGTTGGTGACAAAAGGTAAGTCAGGGACATTACCTGACTACCAAATCTCAGATAAAATATCCGAGATACCTTAACCTATAGTCTTGTAGTATAGGCTTTTGGTTATAGGTTTCCAGCTGGTATCAAAGTATATCCGGCTGTAGGTAGTATTATATATATAGTTCTCATTGTAACTCATTAGATAGAGATTGTGCTTGCAAGAGTCTTGTAATCCTTTGAGTTGAGAATCAATATATAAAAGTACCTTGAAAATTTACTTCTTGTGTTTATTATCATTTGCTACTTGTATATTGTGATCAAATCTTGTTAGACTCGTTCTGAGTGTTGTTCTAGGTGAGTTTGAGAGAAAACCACTTGTTAAGTGTCCAATACCGATCCTGCACGAAGGTTGTTGGTGGCTTGGTGGTGGGACTGAGATAGGTGGTGGTTGGACAATGGGTGGTGGTTGGACAATGGGTAGTGGTTGGACAATGGGTGGTGGTTGAGTGGATGATGAAGCTGGAGGATGGTGTTAGACTGAGGGTGGCAGGGTTGGAGATGTTGGGTCAGTAGTAGGGGATGGTGGCATAGGTACGTTTTGTGAGGTTGTTGGGGATAATGAGGTAGACCGAGGTTGAGAGAGTGGTGTGGTAGACTAAAGTGGAGAGGGTGGTGTGGAAATATCAGTTGGATAAAAAGAGGTGTATGGGTTTTGAGATGGTATGGGGCAGGAGTTAGACCCCATACATCACAAAACACCAAATCTAAAACGTTTGAACTTTTATAAGTAGAAGGTAATAAATGAAGTTTAGATGATTTTCCAATGGAACAAGAATCACAAAATGAAGTAGTACATTTATTGAATAAAGGCAAACGATATTTAGATAACATAGACTTCAAAAGCTGTGGATGAGGATGTCCCAGTCTTTGATGCCATGTGGTAGAGGAAGCCCTAGTGGCGGAGAAAGCTACTTTAGAAACATGTTACATCCACTGTAGCTGAAAAGAGTAAAGGCCACCATCACTTGGACCCATGAGGAGGATATTGTGTGTAGACTTGTCCTTGACACAAAAGAAAGAAGAGTGAAATTCAAAAAGACATCATTATCAAGACAAAATTGTTGGACAGAAAGAAGGTTGCGTTTGATATCAGGAACATGAAGGATATTATGAAGGGAAAAGGTATTGTTTGGGCTGTAAAGTTTTGTGGAACCAATGTGGAGAATGGGTAAACCCTTACCGTTGCCAGCATGAAGATTATCCTCACCATAGTATGCTTCTGAGTTATCAAAACTAGAGAGATCTGGAGCAACATGTTGATTAGAGCCAGTATCTGGAAGCCAAGAGGTTGAGGCTTGTGAGCTGTAGTCAACAAAGTTAGCAGAAGGTTGATGTCGTGGTCTGAAAGTGTTTGGGTCCCGATTTGGACATTGGGATGGAACATGACCAATACCACACCCGTTGCAAGTACCATTAACAGTATTCTGGTTAGATGCCCAAGTAAATTGATTTCGATTACCTCAACCTTGAACGCGGCTGTGAAAGTTTCCACGTCCACAACTTTTGCCGAACCGAAAGTTGTTTCCACGGGTGCGAGTGTTGCCTGATCGATTGGTGTAATAGGCCTACGGTTGCGAGGTGGTTAGTTGTAGCTGTAAACCCAACTGAGTAGCAAGCTTTTGAATAGCCTGAAGGGCCTCCGAGTGAGATGAAGATGAACTGGTAGCAGAAGGAGCAGGGTGATGGTTATTAATAACAGCCGTAAATGCTTGCACTGGAGACACTTCAGGGGCTGGCTTTTTGATCATGTAATCGTGATCGGACAAAAGGCCATGAAGTTCCACAAAAGCAGTCGGGAATTGTCGAGCAAGAAGAGAAGACTTCAAACCATTATATTCTTCCCGTAGACCAGAAAGCACAAGCATAACAAGATCTTTTTCTTTTATCGGTTCACCAATATTTGCAAGGGCATCTGAATATTCCATGGTCCGAGCCAAATAGACAGAAAAGGACTCGTCACCTCTCATGGCAAGCTTCAAGAGTTGACTTTTCAGAGTATATTCCCGTGAAGATGTATGAGAGCATAAGCACGCTCTAGAGACAACCACAGATCACGAGATGTGGTTCCCTGGACATGTTGAAAAGAAGCTTCAGAGACGGTGGAGAGGAGAACGTGGGCATCATTGGAAACCCATATTGTATGATTAAGGTTTGGTTGAGAAGTAGACACTGTGGTGTCTGAAGTGTCTTTCCCGGACGTGGTTTCGATTTGAATAGTTGGCGGAGGGCGTGAAACTGTTCCATCAACATAGCCAAATAAGTTGTTGGTAACAAGATACGGTTGGATCATAGCCTTCCAATAACCATAATTGGTTGGAGATAGGGTGAATCCAAACTTGTGGGAATTATGGGTGGTCTTATCGGTTTGAGAGAAAGCAGCAAGGAGAGCCATTGTATGGCTGGTTACGACTGGGAAAAAAAAAGAAGGCGGGAGAGTGATGGTTGTTGCTAGGGTTTCGGCAAGCCTGTAGCGGCTGCTAGGGTTTGGCTCTGATACCAAAATAAACTTGGTAATCAGAATTGTATTATTGTGTATGAAATATTATTACAGGATGTATATATAAGAAACATAAGTACATTCTAATCCCTCTAATATTAACTAATAAACATATTATCTAATAATACATATAAATTTATGACGCGAAAGTTATATAAAAAATAAATAAAATAACAAATGGGTTAAATGGGTCAACCCGTGAACACGTGGGTTGAACCCAAACCCGACTTGACAAGCTAAACGGGTTGATGGGTTCAACCCGAACCTGACCCGAACCAGTTATAGTAAACCCAAACCCACGAATTTCGTGTTAGGTTGGTGTCGTGTTTTGCGGTCGTGTTATATTTTCACATCCTAAAGTATGTAGCTTAAGAAGAATTTTATGGTTGTAAACAAGTTCTGCAAGCTTGATTTTCTAAGTTGTCTTCAGTTGTGCGGAAATTTGGTTTCTCCTAATCTTATCGGATATTCAGATACATCTTCAATTGTTTATTGTCACCTCTTTGACATGTTATGTTCTCGTGTATTGATAATGTTATCATTACTAGGAGCTCATCTGATTTTGTATTGATTTTGTATCTCTACATAGAGTTTGCTCCTAAGTACTTTCGTATTAAGAGTACTTTTTTTTGGCATTCAACCCACCTTCACTAATGACGCCTTGCGTCTCTCACAACACAGGTATCTTCTAGATTTTCTACAACGTAGTGGTCTAGTCAGTGCAAGCCATTGTCTACTCCAGTGGCCTCGGTCATCAGCTTTCAAGGTGTTCGAGTGTTATGCTTGATGATCCCATACCATAAGTGCTCTTTAGTACCTTGTATTGACTTGCATAAAATTGCTTATGTTGTCAAAAATGCCTCACAATTCCCTCAAACTCCTACTAATCGTCATTGGATTGTAGCAAAACGCATACTTCGGTATCTCTAAGGCACTTTAGCACATGGATAAACTACTCTAATCTCCAGTTACTCCCTTCATGCTCATACTAAATTGCCTACATACCCTGACAATCTACTTGTGTTTTTCTTGGATCTAACCATATCAATTGAAGCTCAAAAAACAACATATTGTATCTCGATCTAGCACATAATTGGAGTTTCGAGCCCTTGCTCACATAGCTATTGAGCATCGATGGATCATGCCTCTCACGTCTGATTTGCATTTTTCTACTACCGATCAACCCACTCTCTAGTGTTACAATCTTAACGTTGCCTGCTTGGTTGTCGACCAATGTTCCATCAACAAACAAAACATATTGCAATAAATTTATAGTTCATTTATGGTATATAATACGTTCTCACACGTGCTCTTCAAGGTTAACATGTTGCCCAATTGGATGACCTCATTATAATTGTTGTATATATTATGTTAAACCATTATATATAATTATAATCATAATTATAATCATAGGTTAGACTTTATGTTAAATTAGTCAAATATTGTCACCTATAGAACGTATTCTAGCCTCCTAGGTCACATATGAACTCCAAAGCAAACACTTTTAGAATTATAAAATAAACATGCAACACAATAGTTGTAGCTAATACCTCTATTAGGAAAACAATTCAGTGTGTTTCTTTTCACGATTATTAAAAGCGACATGAGAATAAAAGCGACATGAGAAAACACAAACCTTAAACTGGTAACCTCCATCAGTACACACATAACAGGTATACAAGTGTGTCTTCCCAGAATCCCAGTCAAGATACTGCAAAATAAATTAATTAATTAATTAGTCAACTGGATAACCAGATAATCACTATATAAAGTCATATCACCAGTTAGTCTTCGGTCCATTGTTACATAAGTAGTCATGGTTTGTTGCTAAATATTATATGGGCATCTAAGCATGTAAGAAAAGAGACTTAAACTTTGATATCTGGAGGAAAAAAAACCCAAATGATGTAATTAGTCATATTTTGAAAAGAAAATGGAACTTTTAAGCTATCATATAATTCAATGTGAAAATATATGATCTTATTAAATCATTAATCTGTGACTATGCATATTTGTGAAGCAGATAAAACAGGAAAAAGGATCATGTACCATGGCTCTATCAGACATTTGGCAGTAATGAATACCAAAATTACTCCACATCCAATCCTCAAATTCAAACATTCCCAATGATTTCATTGATTCTATTTGATTGCATCTTCAACAGGCACGATATCCTCCAGCTTGTTTCTGCATAAAAATTTTGGCATGAATAAATAAATTGCAGATCCCACAGGACAAAGTGGTTCCATCAGTAGCAACCATTGGAGTACCTACATATTGAGGAGGGGGCAGCCGCCCACCCTAAACGAAAAATTTTCAGTATTATGTATATGGGAAAATCCCGACTGCCCCCTTTAAATTTTGTAATCGTCCCCCTAAAGAGAAAACAATAATGTCGTAAACACATTGTCAGGGATGGAACTACAATAGGGTTACAGTTCAACGAATCATATTTTCTCGCTAGCCAGGGTCTATAACCTAGTAGATTTTTAGTACTTACACCCTCAAATAATCAAGTAGTTAGTAGGAAAAAAAAATTTTATATCGAGATAAATGTTTTTTACTATTAAGCAAGCTAAATTTCAATATTGTTCTCAAACTTGTTAAACATCATCGGCATTAAAAAGTTTGGGAACCATTTTAGCGATGAGTATAATTGTTTCAAACATATTACATATCATCATTTTTGTGAGAGTATAATTTCCTTAAACATCATATATAACTACTTTTATGAGTATAATTGTTTTAATGTAATTCTTGATATATATGAAACTACAAGATTTTAGGGACTATTCTAACAATGTTTTTTGGTAATGAACCGGATCCGATCCGATCTGACCCCCGAACCGGACCAAAAAATATATTATATTATGATAGCCAAATGACACTTAAAATCTCCGCCCCCCTTGAAAAAAAATTCCAAGTTTGCCACTGGTAGCAACTAACCTTCCAATATAACTATGTACCATGAACAATTTCCTGAATTCCAGCGCAGCAAGAATAAGTGCCTGCGGACTTATTTTATAGTTCGGAGTTGGAGAACCGGTCGGTGTAAATACTTTCTTCTGAAACAGTGAACCACAATGGCTAGCACTTGAAGGACCAGTGAAGTTCTGGTCCACTTGGTCACCGCATGTGCCCATTGAACCAGAACCAGGTGAGGCGACATATCGCTTTACACACGGTGAAACATTGTGGCTGACACTCGGCCCATAAGTAGGAATTGCATCTTTCAAACTAGAACAAGATAAGCCTGATTGGCTGCTGCTTGTAGAAGCATAATACTTAGTTATCACAGGACTAGCACCCTTACAACAGGAAGGTGATTCCAAAAACTCCTTCACAGTTGGAGAATCGTACAATGAACTTTCTGTATAAGAAAAGAAAAATGATATAATCTCCAGAAAGAACTAACACATCCTCTTTATTTAGATGTCAAATGTGGAGTCTTTTATACAGATAAATTACCAAACATCAAGAATTTGAAATTTTCAAACTTATTACCACATGAAAATCTTTACATCCTCATACCAAAACGACTATTATTTGTACATCATATCTTATAATGCAACCTAAATACCAAATTTCCATAAAAGTATTAAAAAATCCCTAATTCACACTAAAAAGTCCTAAAATGTACAGTTCTGGATACAGAGTGAAGAAACTACTAAATTCAGTTAATTTTTTCCTTACAGAGTGAGTAAAAACTTACTGTGAGGACTGGAACAGACAGTAGAAGAAGGAGAAGACGGATAACGCGACGACAGACGAATGCTCTCCGCTTCTTCACCATTGGACGAACCAGAAGCCACCGAACCGTACTTGTTCACCATATACACAATGTATCCACTGAAATTGTAAATCCTACTCGACGTCAAACTGATTCTCTTCAAAACGTCAATGGCGGAGTTTTCGGTGATCTTCGAAAGAGACTTTCGAGCAGCGGTGTCGGGCAACGGTAGAAGCTTCTGAACACATATCTCCTCGATCAATCGGTCGACCGAAAAAGGAAGATGGACTTGTGCTTCAGCGTCCATCGCTAGTGTGTGTTGATTGCAGTATCGGTGAAGTTATGGTCGCCGGTGAGATGATTGTCGCCGGAAAAAGGGTACGATAATGACAACTACGCGTGTGGAACTTCCCGCCGTGTGTAGAGTGCAGAAGTAGAATCTCTTTTTGAATATTATATGTCGTCTGTTACAAAATAATTCAACATGAGCATTCACATCGGTTTTCCCAACACCTACTTATATTTATAATAAAAACATAATTTTTTGGGGAAATTTTAAACGCACCATCTTTTTCTTAATTTTTTGGGAAATTTTAGGCGCATCGTTTTTTTCTGGAGAAAACCGACCCAAGCGGTCACGGTTAGGTCTCCCCGTGACCGTTTGGTCAGGTGTGAGACATAACTGTCACGGTTTGGCCTAACCGTGACAGTTATATCTGGGGATCCGTAGTCAATGATTGGGTATGTAATTACGGGGAATTGATTGTGCGCAGGGGGGGCTATATGTCACGGTTTGACCAAACCGTGACATATTGCTTTTATTTTTTTATTTTTTTAAGCATTAAACATTGTTTTTTATTTTAATTTTATCACTGTAAACTTGAGAATGAAAAGGCGGGAAACACCGTTCGATCGGAGTTTGATTTCGTGTATCTTCCGATTGATTTCAAGTTGGTATCTGTTAGATCATGATAAGGCTGGTGCAACCAAATTCACTTCATAGTCACTTTTGGTACTACATCAAAGGGCTTCCGAAGTCAAGCAAGAGATCTTCCGAGAGTCTAAGGAACAACAGCTGAAGATATCTTCTGAAGGCAGAAGCTGAAGTCAACTGCTGATGACAACAACTGAAGCCAACAGCTGAAGATATCTTCCGAAGACAAAGTCTGATGAAAGAGCTGAAGACAAAGTCTGAAAGCTTCCGAAGACAAAGTCTGATGAAAGAGCTGAAGACAAAGTCTGAAAGCTTCCGAAGACAGAGTCTGATGAAAGAGCCGAAGACAAAGTCTGAAAGCTTCCGAAGACAAAGTCTGATGAAAGAGCTGAAGACAAAGTCTGCTTCCGAAGACAAAGAAGACTCCAAGCTTCGGAAGAAGCAGTCTTCCGAAGTGTAAGTGCCTTCGGAAAGAAGTTATACTTCCGAAGCACTTTATCCTTCGGAAGACAATGCTAAGTCCAGCAGATAAAAGTATGGTCCTTGTCAGTCCGCATGCGGACCTCTGACACAGCATGGGTTTTTCCTCGAAAGCCATATTGTTGACCATACTTTATTCTACTGCTCACCTTTTGATGATAGTACATGTTACCAACTTTAGTTGGCAGCATGGGTAAGTCAGGGACATGTCCTGACTACCCACTCTCAGGCATGCAAAATGTCTGAAAGACCTCACCTAGAGTCTTGTAGTATAGATGTAAGGTTAGAGGTGTCCAGCTGGAATCAAAGTATTCCCGGCTGTAGGTAGTATTATATATATCTTCTCCCTGTAACTCTTTAGATAAGTGATTTGAGTCCAAGTGTCTTGTAATCCTTTGAGTTGAGAAGCAATATATAAAAGTACCTTGAAAATTACTTGCTGTGTTAATTTTCTTACTGCTTGTTACTTGTTATATTGTGATCAACTCTTCCTAAAGACTGCTTGCCGAGTGTTGATTCACGAGTGAGTTGAGAGAGAAACCACCCGAAATCGATCCTACAATTGGTATCAGAGCTCCAGGCTCTTGATTGTGAGATCTTACCATCCTAATCAACCTGTTTTTCACTCCTCACCATAATCCACTCACTCAAATGGCTGCTCTCTCCAAGGCTGATATGGAAACTGGTACCTTGACCAAGTCCCCCATGATCACCCCTGAAGACTTTGACACATGGTGTATCAGGATGGAAGGCTTCATCAAGTGTCAAGATTCAAGGATGTGGGACTCCATTGTCAATGGTCCTTTCATACCAAGCACTACATCTGCCACTGGTAATCGCATCATTCCAAAAGATGTTGACGATTACTCAGAGGAAGATAGGAAGAGAATAGAGCTAGATCAAAGGGCTATGACTTGTCTCCAAACTGCTCTCCCCAACTCCGTCTACAGACGCTTCAAGAAGTGCAAGACTGCTAAAGATTTATGGGAAGCTTTGAAGCTGATGTATGAGGGATCCAAGGAAACTCAAGAGAACAAGAAAGATCTCTTGAAGCAGCAGTTTGAGAACTTTACTTTCAAGGCTGGTGAGACCTTGACTCAACAATACTTCAGGTATGTTGAGCTAGTAGATACTCTGGCGGATATTGGAGTAGCTCTTGAGAACAGAGACATAGTTAGGAAGTTCATGTCTTCTCTTCCTAAACTATGGACTCACTACTGTGTTGTCATCAAGAGAACTTCGGACCTTAAGACTCTTTCTCTTACAGAGTTGTATGGTATCCTAAGTGCATTTCAGATGGAGATGAACATGCAGAACTCCTCTGATCACTCCAATAACCAACTGAGTTCAGCCCTTCATGTGGTTGAAAGGGAAAGCATAGAATCACAGCATCCCTTGCTATGCTACCCTGACAACTCACATACTGGACCCTTCATTACTCTACCTGAGACTCCAAAGTCTCAAAAGGTTCAACACAACTCCTTTCAGGAAGGTTGTGCCTTTGTCTCTGGAAGCGGACACTCTGGTGATTTTCAATACTGCTTTGATGATCTTGAGTGCTTCAATCCAGATGATGTGGAGTATATGGATATTGTCCAGCAGATGGCTCTTTTAACTTACAGAGCGAAGAAGTTCTTCAAGAGAACTGGAAGGCAATTCCCTCAAAACCCAGTCAACAGCAAGTTTGGGTTTGATAAGAGCAAAGCAAGGTGCTACAACTGCAACCAACTTGGTCACTTTGCTAGGGAATGCAAGGCTCCCAAGAACAACCCGGGAACCCCACAGGCCTCCACACATCCCACTGCCCCCAAGCATGAAGAAAAGTCAACTGAAACAGCTGCTGTTGCTCAGGAAGTTGACTGGAGCTTCATGGTACAGGATGTGACTCCCGCTCAAGCACTCATGGCCGGAACAGATGATGATCAGGTATATGAACATCTATGTACTGCTGCCTGTATTGCTAAAGTTAAACTTTATAAGGATTACATTTCGGAAATCAGATCTGAGGTTGAGTCTTTAAATGTGCTAAAATCTGACTTTAAAAGAGCTGAATCTGACTATCAAAAGAAAATTGATGAGTTAGAGAAAACTGTGTCTCTTTTAAAACATGAAAAGACTAATTATAAGACTCAAATCAAAGATCTGATCTCCAAACTTTCTGAGGCTCAAGCCCAGTTAGTCAGAGCTGAGGCTCATGCCAGGAAGCAAGCTATTGCTGAGCAAAGCTTCCAAACTATTCTTGCATCAACCTCTCATTCCAAAATGTTTTATCAAAACAAAGAAGGGTTGGGAACCAGTGAAATAGCTCCACCACACTCTTATGAGTCTATAAGACTACCTAGATGTGGTACTGAAGAGCAAGAGGTTCCAACTGCTGACCCTTCTCCATTGGAACTAGAGGATGAAGCAAAAATAGTGGCCTCCACAGAGGAGAAACAGGAGGATACACCTATCTCCACCTGTGATGACCAAATCCTGACCACCAAGGCAAGAAGAAGCAGAGCTAAAGCTGCTAGAAGGACTGCTAAGAAGGTTGCAGAGTCCAAACTTAAGTTTGACCCTAAGCAAAAGGATGTCTTCATTTCTGCCGGATTTCAAGTGGTAGGTACTCCTGATTCAGGAAAGGAGTGTAGTACCAGCACTCCTGTCCTACCGAAGGATCAGAAGTTAAAAGGGAAAGTTGCTGATGAAGAGAAGAAACGAAAGAAACAGCAACCTGCAAGTTCCCAGAAGACTAACATCGCATGCATAATGTGTGGTCTGCACAACCACATGGCTAAAGATTGTTACTACAATCCAGCAAGCACACATTATGCAAATAATGTTAGAAAAGAAGCAGTCAGAGAAGGTTTCTCAGTTGGACCACTTCAAAAGGTTCAAATGATGAAAAAAGGAAAGTTGGTCTCGGAAGCCAAGTTGCTTTCGGAAGAAACTGCTTCTTCCGAAGGGAAAGTGGCTTCGGAAGCCAAACCTTCTAAGGTTCGGAAGAACAAGAAGGGTCCCTTGAAACCATCTCAGAAGAAGACTACTTCGGAAGAAAAGGTGGTGAAATCTTCTTCCGAAAAGAGAGAAGCTTCGGAAGAAGATCATGCTGCAAAAGCTTCAACAAGCTCATCCTCAAAGATCAACCAAAGGATGGATTGGAAGATCAAGGAAGATGCTGCAGCCCAAACCTCTTCTTCAACAATGACCTCTATTGAACCCCATTGCATATCTTTTGGTTCAATTATGTCACTATCTTTGGAAGAGCCCAAGACCTGCAAGGATTGGGCTTCCAAACAAAACTAACCATCTCATCTTATGTGCAGGGACATCCATTTGACAAGAACAACAATATCTGGATTGTAGATAGTGGATGCTCCAGGCACATGACAGGGAACAGATCTCTCCTTCAACAATTCCAGAACTTTGATGGAGGGCCTGTCCAATTTGGAGGTGAGGCTGGAGGATATATTTCGGGCAGAGGAAGTATATCCAACGGCAGAATAAACATTGACAAAGTTCACTTTGTCAAACAGCTTGAACACAATCTGTTAAGTGTTTCTCAATTCTGTGACCAGAAGCATCAAATGCTTTTCACAGAACATGAGTGCATTATCCTCAGACCAGGGATGACAATTCCTCCGGAATTGGTGCTTCTCAGATCTCCCAGGAAAGGGGATATGTACAAGCTAGATATGAACAAGGCTTCTCCTATGGGTGAAGTATCATGCTTTCTTTCCAAAGCTGATAGTGATGAGTCAACACTATGGCATAAACGCATGTGTCATGTGAATTTTAAAACAATGAATAAATTGTCTAAAAATAACTTGGTACATGGTTTGCCTAAAAAGGAATTTTTCTGCAAAGATAACTGTGTTGCATGCCTGAAAGGGAAACAACACAGATCATCTCATAAATCCAAATGTGTTAACTCTATCACTACTCCATTACACTTATTGCACATGGATCTTTTTGGTCCCACAAGTATAATGAGCATTGGAAGGAAATCATACTGCCTTGTGATCGTTGATGATTTTACAAGATTTACATGGGTATTCTTTTTAAGAAGTAAAGATGAAACTGCTGAAACTTTAAAATCTTTTATTCTTAAAATAGAAAATCAAATTGATCACAAGGTTAAGATTATTAGAAGTGATCAAGGGACTGAGTTTAAGAACTTCGTTCTTGACTCATTCTGTGACTCAAAAGGGATTGCCAGACAATATAGTGCTCCCAGAACTCCTCAACAAAACGGTGTTGCTGAGAGGAGGAACAGGACACTTATTGAGGCTGCTCGGACCATGTTAGCTGATTCAAAGCTGCCTCTAACATTCTGGGCAGAGGCAGTCAGCACTGCATGCTATGTGCAGAACAGGGTTCTTGTAGTAAAGCCCCATGGAAAAACCCCTTATGAGTTATGGAACAAGAGGCCACCGTTCATTGGCTTTCTAAGGTCCTTTGGCTGCAGGTGTACCATACTTAACACAAAGGACAACTTGGCAAAGTTTGCTGAGAAGTCGGATGATGCTATCTTTATTGGATACTCTTCTAGCTCCAAAGCTTATAGAGTATACAATATCAAGAATCAACAATTTGAGGAGTCATCCAACATAGTTGTTAATGAGCACACTCCTTGTGTTAGGGGGAATGGACCTGAGTATATATTTGATTTAGAATTGTTTCCAAACTATTCTAAACCATCTTGTGAGAATGTTTCAGCTGGAACAGGTGCTCAAACTGATGCAGGACAACTATATGAGCTTCCCAGACCTCTTCCAAATTCTCCAAGAGCTGAAAGGCAACAAGCTTCAACTATTCACAGATCTGACAGTGTAAATATCTCAAGAAATAGTGAAGCTTCAACAAGTGAATCACTTGATCAACCTCAAAGTTCTTCAGGTGATCCATTACAACACCAGGTTGAGGGAGGTAGTATTCTGAAGGAACAGGCAACTGTTAATACTACTTCACAACCAACCATTGATGATGTTTCTCAATCATTCAATCAGTCCTCATTGAATGACTCTGAAACAGCAGTTGGACAGAGTGATCCATTCCTGATCAGAATATGTCTAACCTAGACTTATCTCTGCAATTGGAAGTGATTCCTCGTCTTAGGATTCACAACACTCATCCAACTGAGAACATCATAGGGGATGTCTCTGAGGGTGTGAGAACAAGAAGACAGACTCATCATGGGAATGTCTGCTTGTACTCATGCTTCTTGTCTCAGATGGAACCAAAGAAGGTAGAAGATGCCTTAAAAGATAGTAGTTGGGTTGAATCGATGCAGGAGGAGCTGCTTCAATTCAGAAGACAAAAGGTCTGGAATCTATGCCCACTACCATCTGGTCAAGTACCCATAGGCACTAAATGGGTATTCAGGAATAAGAAAGATGATAGAGGCTTGATTATCAAGAACAAGGCAAGACTAGTAGTTCAAGGATACACCCAGGAGGAAGGAATCGATTATACTGATGTCTTTGCACCTGTTGCAAGACTTGAGGCAGTTAGGATCTTCCTTGCTTATGCTGCATCCAAGAACTTCACAGTCTACCAACTTGATGTCAAGTGTGCTTTTCTATATGGGGATATAGATAGGGAAATCTATGTGTGTCAACCTCCAGGATTTGAAGACCCACAGCACCCCAACTATGTGTGCAACTGGATAAAGCTCTATATGGGCTGCACCAAGCACCTAGGCTGTGGTATGAGACCTTGTCTCAGTTTCTCCTGAAGAATGGATACACTAGAGGTACCATTGACAAGACTCTTTTCATCAGAAAGAGTGGAGAAGACATTTTGCTTGTACAAGTCTATGTTGATGACATCATATTTGGTTCTTCAAACGACCAAATGTGCAAGGACTTTGAAAGCATTATGAAGCAGAAGTTTGAGATGAGTTCCATGGGAAAAATGGACTTTTTCCTGGAATCCAGGTGAAACAGATGAAGGAAGGGTTCTTCATAAGTCAATCTAAGTATGTCTCAGACATCTTAGAAAGATTTGAAATGAAGGACTGTAAACCAGCCAAGACACCCATACCCAGAAACCATAATCTTTGCCCTGACCTTGAGGGGGAGGATACTGATCACATCAGTATAGAGCAATATTGGTTCTCTGATGTATCTTACTGCGAGTAGACCAGATATCATGTTTGCCACATGCATTTGTGCAAGATATCAGGCTGCTCCGAAGGTGTCTCACCTAGCTGCTGCAAAGAGAATCCTCAGATACCTCAAAGGAGCACCTAAACTAGGTCTCTGGTATCCAAGAAATAGTGATTTCAATCTCTATGGATACTCTGACAGTGACTATGGTGGCTGCAACATTGACAAGAAATCAACATCAGGAGGATGTCAATTTCTTGGTGGAAGGATTATCTCATGGCAATGCAAGAAACAATCCTGTGTCTCTACATCAACTGCTGAAGCTGAATACATCGCTGCTGCTAGCTGCTGTGCTCAACTGCTATGGATTCAAAATCAGATGTTAGACTATGGATTCAACTTCATGACTACTCCTATCCATATTGACAACAACAGTGCTATCTCCATTACTGAGAATCCGGTGAAGCACTCCAAGACAAAACACATTGATATCAGGTATCATTTCATTAGAGATATTCATGAGAAACAGCTGATAAAGTTAATCAAAGTTGACTCAAATGAACAATATGCTGATTTGTTCACAAAGGCATTTGATGAACAAAGATTTAAGTATCTCATATCAGCAATTGGGATGATAAACATTGAATAACTACCTCTTTTGAAAAACCTTTTTAAATGAGTAATGTCTTGTGTCAATACAATTTAAGCCCTGTTACAAAAGATCTTTTAACTATTCCAAGTGTAAATTCCTTCCGAAGAGGAATTAACTCTCGGAAGATATCCTTGAATATCTTCCGAAGCCAAATTCCTCAATGGAAATTTTCTTCTCGGAAGAGTTTGTGGTCTCGGAAGAAGCGATTGATTTTATATCAGATCTACTTCCGAAACTTATACAACTCTCCATTCGGAAAGACAACTTTACCTTAGGAAGCAATGCCTTGCTTCGGAAGATAAAGTTCCTTCAAAGGACAATCTTACCTTCGGAAACAATATCCTGCTTCGGAAGAGAAATTGCCTTCAGAAGAAAATTACCTTCGGAAATGTTTTACCTTCGGAAGTTAAGATTCTATATGTAACGGATATCTTTTGGGCCCCACTCTGTAAAAAGTAAAAATTTTGTACTTGATGGTCAGATTATTTAAAATTATCCCTGCCGCCAACATCATTTCTCCGCAGTAAACCACCATACCACCCACAATACCACCCACAGTTACCCTATCACCGCCTCTACCACTGTTCATCCCCTTTTAAATAATCTTGACTGATCAAATTCATCTTCTTTTACCACTTTACAGCCCTAACTATTCCCTTCACTGTAAAACCCTCAATTCATCCAAATTTCAAGCTTACCTTTTCTTCAATGGCGCTAAACCCTCAGCACAACCAAGTCGCGTTACTTGATTCGTCAAGGGATGCCGACTTTACCCAAATCATCACCTTTCTCACCGAATCCACCTATCTCACTGCACTAACAGTTAACCCCACCATATACTCCAACCATATGTCAGAATTTTGGAGCAATGGTGAAACTGCAGTACTGAATGGGGTTCGAGTCCTGAGAACCCGAGTTTGTGGCCAAGAGTTGGTCATCAATGAACAGATCATCAGGGAGCATCTCGAGCTTCACGATGATGGGGCTCCTACTGAGTTCCCCAAGGAAGACTTGGAAGGCACCTATATCCTCATGGGATATGGAGGCGATGTCAGCAGATCTACGGTATACAAGTTCAACTTCTCTTACCATTGGAAGTTCTTGCTGCACATCGTTCTACACTGCCTCTCCAACAAATCAGGGGGTTGGGATCAAATCCCATATGAACTAGGATGCCTAGTTCATGGGTTGGTGAGAGGCCTCAGATTCAACTACTCACGATTTGTGTTGAATAACCTAATCGCCAATCTGAGCAGAGATACATTCTTCATGTATCCCCGATTTCTTCAACATATAATCAACTGTGAGATGGAACCAAGCAAGCTTGTCTGCGCAGCTGCTCTTCCTGTTCCACATATGAGGCCTACCATCTTCAAAATCCTGAAGAAGATGTCCACCAACTTCACTGGACGGTACACTCCATTACCTCCAGCGATGACTGAGCGCATAGCTCCTGGTGACATCCCTGTTATCCCCACAGGTGATGAACCCACACCAGCAACATCCACCACAATACCAAAACCTTCTTTACCCATCAAAGCCACCTATCAAAGACGCCCCAAACGAACCCTTGTTCAATCTACTCTGATTGAACAAGCTCCTCCTGTTCACACCGAAAGGACTAGAGTGGAATCATGGGCTCCCACTCAGTCCGAGGTCACACCATCCTTCACATTTGACCTCAATGTGGGTTTTGAGCCTCCTCAGTCTCAAACCCCTGAGCCCGAACCCCAAGCCTTTAGCCCGTAGGATGAGTCTCTACACTCCCCTGTGCAGCCTTCTAGGGACAGCCCCACCAAAGGCTCAATGCCTGTAGACATTGATCTAAGTCCCGGGTCAGTAGGACTAACCACCCTCTCTTTCACTGACCTTTTACTCCGAACTGATGAAGAGATTACATCTCTCCATGGCCATGAAGTTGATCTAAATCACCCACTGAGAGATCAACAGAGCCAGGAGGGATCCCTTGTCTCTAGCCCCCATCAGCAGCCAGCTACTGAGGTGAGTCCCACTGATGTGGAGGGGACTCATGTAGACTCAGCTGCCACTACTCAGAGTTTCTCATTGAGCTCTCAGGACAGTGGTAACATCATTAGGACTGAGTCTACGGCAACTTTGCCCATTGACATCTCTGAAAGAGATGACTCTGAGCAGAGGAAACCAGGGTGCCAAGAAACCACATCTGGTGGTGAGAGTGAGCATACTAGGTATGTTATCTCATCTCCCCGTGATTCTTCTTATGAAGATGAGGGTAGTATGCAACTAACACTTCAGTACTTGCTTTCTAAGGTCTCCAACCTGGAATCACAGGTGAGGATCTTAGAATCAAGGACTGCCACTCAGCAACTTGAGATTAACTCTCTCAAGGCTCAACTAGCTGAGAAACAGACGGAGAGGTCTGTTAGGCATGTACCAATTCAGGTCTCAATGACTTCTTCCTCTAGCTCATCTAGCTCTCAAGATGATGCTACCAAAAAGGGGGAGAAAGTTCAGAGACAAACACCTATGGAACCACAGACCCAATTCATTTCCACCCAACTAATCACACTACCTGAGTCATCTCAACCCTTTCTGGAGATTGACTCAAGGATGCTTCAAGATCTCTACAGACTTTTCACAAAGTTTGTATTGAGATCATCCCTAGAACAGCCCAGCCCCGACACCACACTTGCTTACTTTGGGGCTGAGGAGCTTAAAGACTGACTGCACCTTCTACCACTGTGGAAGAAGTTGGTCAACCTAAGGTCTTCATGGAACCTGAGATTAGCTTCGAAGGGGAAATGGGGACTGATGGCCCAGCAACTGAAACAGATGGGACAGAATTTGCAGCAGTCTCATCTTCCGAAGCTCAAACTGAAGCTTCCGAAGCCTATATGAAAGCCTCGGAAGAACAAGAAAAATCTTCCGAAGCCGAAATAGAAGCTGCGGAAGGCTTGTTTCAGATGTCCGAGGAGCTGACCATCACAAATGTCATTACTGATATAGCATCCGAGGTGGGCAGGGAGGACACTTCTGAAACTCCTCCAATCCAAGCACCAGCTGAACTTCTATCTCAATCACAACCCTCCATTCAAGAACCACCACAGTCAAGCACCATCAAAGACAAAGGCAAAAGAAAACTGACTGCGGAAGAGCTTCAGGAGGAGGAAAGGATTGAGAAGGCTAAAAAGAAAGGGAGGTTTCCAACTGAAAAGGTGCTAGCTGCCAGCTCTAAGGCAGCTGCAGCCAATCAGGAAGAAATCAACCTGAAGAGAAGAACAGCACTCATTGACCAGCTCATCAGTCTTGGAGCTGTCAATGAGGAAATACTCCTGCTATCATTAGAGGAGTTGGTGACTTTGGAAAGGTCAACCAGGCTACAACAAGAAAGGGAAGCCAGGTTGGCCTTGGAGAGGGAAGAACAAGAGCAGAGGGAGGCAGCCCTGAAGCTGAGAGAGGCTAGGATCAAGTTCCTGCTCTCAAGAGGTTTCAGTCTTCCTGAACTGTCTCCACATGACAATGACATGATCCTGCTGCTCCACAACAAGGAGCAGGATCAAATGGAGAAGGAAAGGAAGAAGGCTGCTAGGGAGAAGCTGAAGGTGAAGAGGAAGAGGGAGGAAGAGAAGGAGGTCACTGCTGCCAAGAAGTCAACTAACAAAGCCTGGATGAAGGACTACCTTCGGGCTCATGGCTTCTCTGGTAGGCAGGTGGGACCTATGTCCGAAAGGACACTCCAGCGGATAGTCAGTGAAATAAAAGCTGACATCCGTTTGGGGAAAAGGAAGGAGATGTACAGGAGGATGAAGGGAATGGTTTTCACCCCAGCCACTCAACCACAGCCACAACCCACACCAGAACCAACCCCTTTTCCCATCAAACCTGAACCCACTGATGAAACCTTCACCCCTCAACCCACAACTCTACCCAAACCTACCACATCACCTCAACCACCCAAACTACCCATCCTAAAACCCAAGACTCAACCCAAAACCACTAAACCTAAGCCTACCCAACAACAACCAAGACCATCCTCTCAGCCTCCTAAACATTTCTCCTTTGAGGAAATTAAGGAGTTCAAGACAAAGCTCATAAATTGCACTACTTTGAGCAGTATCTCCTATGAGGGAGAGGTTATCAACATCACCTATGTTGACAACTCTTCAAGCTCCCTCACCCTAGGTCAATTTCTTGAATTGCCTAGAGAAACCTTGGGCCAGGCTGCAAGACTTCTTGGTCTCAACTCCGATACCCTCAATGCTGAGGAGAAGAGACTAAGAAGAAGACTGGTGACTCTGCTGGATACCAGGAAAGAGGACAGGATTTCTGGTCAATCTCCTGGGCCTAGAAATGCTATAATCCAGTGGAGGTTCGATGAACCTTCTCACAACTTTGTTGTGGAAAGAGAGAATGGCGAAACCAACAGGCTTAATGCCACCTCATTACTGCATCTCAGCAGATTTGATCTTGCCGAGCTTGCAGAGAAGCCATTCTCCAATCCCTCCAACTCTGAGACTGCTGCACATATAAGAAATTACATCAGCGGTCTCCACTTGGCTGAACGAAGTCGAAAAGCCAAGATTGAAGAAGAGTTGAAGCTGAAAAGAGTGGAAGACAAGGAAAGATCAACCACCAAAGGCACAGCCTTTCTACAGATGGTGGAAGGTCCTGAATTGGAACCAATAGTTCGATGGGAATATGACTATACTTCCCATCAACTAACTCTTTTCAGAGGGCCACAACAGAGGGTACACAAAATCCAAGGTGACAGGGTCGAGGTACTGTCTACCAAAGATTTGTACAAGATTCTCAGCATCACAGCAGGAAAGAATGAAGATACTGATAAACACCTGCTTTCCTTGGTGCTGAGAACTTTGAGAAGAAGAGAGAAGTGAAGTTTTGGTAGCATCAGCCTAGGGGGAGTTTGTTAGATCATGATAAGGCTGGTGCAACCAAATTCACTTCATAGTCACTTTTGGTACTACATCAAAGGGCTTCCGAAGTCAAGCAAGAGATCTTCCGAGAGTCTAAGGAACAACAGCTGAAGATATCTTCTGAAGGCAGAAGCTGAAGTCAACTGCTGATGACAACAACTGAAGCCAACAGCTGAAGATATCTTCCGAAGACAAAGTCTGATGAAAGGGCTGAAGACAAAGTCTGAAAGCTTCCGAAGACAAAGTCTGATGAAAGAGCTGAAGACAAAGTCTGAAAGCTTCCGAAGACAGAGTCTGATGAAAGAGCCGAAGACAAAGTCTGAAAGCTTCCGAAGACAAAGTCTGATGAAAGAGCTGAAGACAAAGTCTGCTTCCGAAGACAAAGAAGACTCCAAGCTTCGGAAGAAGCAGTCTTCCGAAGTGTAAGTGCCTTCGGAAAGAAGTTATACTTCCGAAGCACTTTATCCTTCGGAAGACAATGCTAAGTCCAGCAGATAAAAGTATGGTCCTTGTCAGTCCGCATGCGGACCTCTGACCCAGCATGGGTTTTTCCTCGAAAGCCATATTGTTGACCATACTTTATTCTACTGCTCACCTTTTGATGATAGTACATGTTACCAACTTTAGTTGGCAGCATGGGTAAGTCAGGGACATGTCCTGACTACCCACTCTCAGGCATGCAAAATGTCTGAAAGACCTCACCTAGAGTCTTGTAGTATAGATGTAAGGTTAGAGGTGTCCAGCTGGAATCAAAGTATTCCCGGCTGTAGGTAGTATTATATATATCTTCTCCCTGTAACTCTTTAGATAAGTGATTTGAGTCCAAGTGTCTTGTAATCCTTTGAGTTGAGAAGCAATATATAAAAGTACCTTGAAAATTACTTGCTGTGTTAATTTTCTTACTGCTTGTTACTTGTTATATTGTGATCAACTCTTCCTAAAGACTGCTTGCCGAGTGTTGATTCACGAGTGAGTTGAGAGAGAAACCACCCGAAATCGATCCTGCAGTATCTATCTGAATAATATTATTATTAATTTTTATAGTGTAAATACTACATGTCTATATATATATATATATTATATATATATAAGCTAAGTTTTGACGTTGATATATACGTACAGGCATGGTTTGAATGCCGGATATGTGTTTGTGAACTTTACAACATCTGAAGCAGCTTGGAAGTTTCATACGTCGGTTAAAGGAAACATTGGGATTTGTTTCAAAGCAAAAAGATTGCGGATGTTAGTCGTGCTAGAATCCAGGTACTTTATTACTTTTAGTTTTATTAACGTACTCATAGTCATTAGCTAGTAGAAGTAGTGTGAGAAGGATGGTTGGGGGGAGAGGTAGGGTTGTGGCACTAGGATCTTGCACCATGGTCCGGTGGTGTGGTCTACCTTTTTCTGACGTCATCATGGTTTATTAGTCTGTACAAATGATGATTGATTATCGATTACTAGTTTCACCGTCACATCATTTCTATCTTTTCATTCCTTTTTTGTTTATTTAAATATTTTATTTAATCGTAACATAAGTGTTTGTGTTTTGTGTTTATTATTAATTTATCATATTACAAATAATTTTTGCATTTAATTATTTTTAAACAAGTTGGTTGTTATTTTATCACATGGTTAACATAATCGTAAAAATCAGTTGTTATCAAACATATACAATTAACATTATCAACATTGCAAATATAAAACAAACAAAGAAAGAAACACAACAAAACAAACACAACCAAATATACAAATCATCATAACTGAAACTGCATATATATATATATATATATATATATATATACAACGAGTTTTTACATACAAAAAGAAATAAAATACAAACAAAATATCTATCTAATCCATCATCCCCGGATCGCTTCCCTGACCAGACCCACCCGCGCCAGATGGGCCAGCACCATCATGGTCTAACTGCCTCGGTGGCTGTGACAACAACGGCGTACCCGAGGCGGCATAGTCCGCGACCATGTGCTGGATGACCCAGTCCATCATATCATGTAGCCTCGTGGTCGTATCCTCCAGCCTCGCGGTCCTATCCTCCAGCCTCGCGACCCTGTCTCGTGTGTCCTGAATCATATCAAGAACATGAGCAGGCAATCACACGGCGTGGTACACTCGCTGAGGATGCTGGGGCTGGTCATGGTCGTGCGGAGGGGGAATGGGCTGATCCTCCCCGCCACCAAGGGCCTCGTAGGCGTCCTGAAGGTGGACCTCAGCCCCCACCAGCTCGGGTGGGTCCACCAACGGCTCGGGCACCCATGGCACGACCTCATGGTATCTGGTGAGCAGGTGCCATGTGCCGTCGGGGAACCTCTGAACTATCCTCATCCCAGTTGCGGTGGTCCGGCCGGCCACGCGCACAGGAGTCGGAGGTAGCGGGAGTTGGGACATGGCATGCGCGTAGCCCAGGCCCCGAGCGATCCGGGAAACGATGTTCCCGCCCACCAACGCCCCTCGCGACTGCCTGTGATAATAACTAGCAAAATAATCAGCAAGGGCGTGCGCGAGGTGGCAGTGTCAATGTGTGAGTACACACCAAAGAAAAAAAAGGTCGGCGACGTTGACCCTGTCGGTCCCCGCCCCACGACCAGCGACGGACGTGGCGATGAGTCGGTGAATGTATCTATACAAAGGGTCTCGTATATGAGAGGACCTCGTATCACCGCCGTATGGTCCGTCGCCTATCGCAGGCCACCAGACCTGATCGGAGTCGTCGGCCCCGCGAATCACGGCGGTGGTGTACATCGGCTGTCGGGTCTCCTTCTCCGTGTAGAGGCCGCTGACGACAGCGAACCGCCTAAGTGACATGCGGTGGAGGACCCCGAACAACCGGAAAGCAACCTCCGCGGGCGCACGACCGTCCGCTATGTCCTCCTCGTCCAGCTCTACAAGTCCCTGCTCATGTGAACGGAACGTGAATGTGCAGTAGAACTCCATGGTGAGCTCTCGATGGGCATCGTCGGTCATCCGGAACAGCTGCTTCCACGGGCCGTCCTCGCCGACGATCTCCATAAACCGGTCGCGCTCTCCAACGAGCTGTAAGAAGTCATCCGACAGGACGGTCCCCGGTGCTGGCACACGTGCTCTCAGGGTCCTGAACCGCTCGTACGGTGTAGTCCCCTGCTCGAACTGCAGCGTCGGGCAGTCATCAATGCCAGGGA
>CM044001.1:70740811-70923311 GCA_024085815.1 Flaveria linearis
CTCCTTAATATTTGGACGACCACGACGGTCATGACGCACCTTAGGTTCTTTAAGTTTTGACTTACTCTTAAACAAAGAGTCAAATACTTTGTTAAACATTTTTTTCTTTACTTGAGGATTGGGAGACGACATAACCTTTTGTTTCAAGTCATCAAATTTCACATCGTAGTCGGGTTCAGGCGGCGCGACGTACGCTGGCTCGAAATCAAGCTTCTTCCAGTGTGGATCTACCGCATCGAGTGGAATACTTGTGACTGGATTTAAAGGTTAAATTATTAGTGAAAAATATGCAATCGTGTGACAACAGTAAAAAAATGTATTAAGAAAAATATAACCTTCTCGGACGTAAATCTCCAAACGACAAGCACATGGCAAGCCCATGGACGTGAACAACTGGTGTCACATGAACCCCCAGACTCCTGAATCATTTCCATTTTCGTCAACTCTGATTCAAGGAGGCTAAGGTAAAAAATTGATACTTTATAATGTAATCTTGAAAACAATGACAGGCGATGGTCTTTTTTAATTTTCACACGGGACACCTCGAATGTTTTATAAATTTCAATCTCCTGGCCGCGCACGAGGTCACAAACATATCTGACAAGTGTGTGCAACGTATTGTTGGTCCCTGTGAGGTAACTCTTGAAGTTGGCATGTTGGCCCTCAACCCGATTAGTTGTAAATTCACCAAAGTTAAGGCAGTCGTACATCCAACAAGTAACAATTTTCTCTTTGTACGGCACCAACCAATTATTCCAAATATATTCCCATACCTCTGAAAGAAAATAACAAATTTTAGAAAATGAACAAATAAATTGTTAGAGTAAAAATAAATATGAAATTCTTACCACTTTTACCATCTTCATTTAACTTTTCTTCCATCTTCCTGCAATTGTAATCATACATTGCCTCTGTGGGAGACGAACACAAGGTCTTCCACCAGTATGAAAAATCCTTCCACATGTCGGTTTTGAAAAGGATATTCCATCGTCTTTTGATATTCTCCCGAACATGCCACCTGCATAGGTTTTTAGTAGCACTCGGGAACACTGTGTCACACGCACTCATCAGGGCCAGGTCCCTGTCTGTGACAATAACGCGGGGCTCCACACACCCATCGAGCATATCTCTGATCTACTCCAGTACCCATGTAAAGTTGTCTTGCCGTTCCCTCGATATAAATGCATGCGTGATACAAAACGACTTCGACGTCGACGTAACGCCAATAACCTGAACAAACGGAATGTTGTACATGTTGGTCTTGTACGTCGTGTCTATCAACATCACGTACGGGAATGCGCGCCACATTTTATACGAAGTAGGATGACAAAAGAAAACATCTTCCACGGCCTTAGTAGTTGCATTCGTTCGTGTTTCATACACGAACTCTTTAGATTGTAGCAGGTTTTCAAGTTCCTGCATTGGTGTGATGCCTTCTCTCCCCTCAGCCCTAAACTTTGACGTCAGATTGTATATGTCTTGAACAACACAGACGCTGTGGGGAAACTGCTCCCTTACGGCTGAATGGATATGTCGTGGCCGCACGTGCTGCCTGTGTAATTTCTCGACAAGATCAATTTCTTCGGCGGTTATCTTCCTAAGATGCGCGTGGCCCTCCTCGTACACAACAGGATCGTGGTTGTGCGTCTCGTTTCTTACCTCTAACATCCAACTGTCACTCTTTCCTACGTACTTCCCTACCAGTTTAAAGGGACATCCTTTCTTTATGCTCCCAGTACGTCTACTTGTGCCAGTGAATTTAGGTTCACCACTACGATTGCATATTAGTTCCACATCCTTTTTTCGTGACCAGCTATCGAGCCGGGGGTCTCTTTGGAAGCGGTCTCTCTACCTAACAAGATAGAGGAAAGACTCGCCTACACCTACCCTCCCCAGACCCTGCTCTTGAGTGGGATATACTGGGTTTGTTTGTTTGTTTGTTTGTTTGTTTGTTATCCTTTTTTCGTGACCGACCCACCACAATGACGCACCCATGCTTGCGTCCTCTCGTTTTAGCCCACTTCTCCAAGTCCTCACGAGAATCAAAATACTGAAAAAATGATAAAGCTAGACATAAAAAAACAATATATAAAACAAATAAAAAAATAAAACAAACAAAAGAATAAAAACTCTTCGTACTTGATTGGTTTTATAAGAAACTGTAGCCTTTCTTATCCGATCCTCATCCCCATCATGCTCTGCGGTGTCCCCATGGTTTTCTTTGAGGTGAACCGAACCGTCACTCTCGTCTGTGTCATTCCCATTAAAAGTATCCGACACATGTGTAATTTCTAGTTCTGACTGGTACGGGGGATGTCCGTAATCCAGCTCTGTTTGTGAGTGGTACGTGTTCGGGGCATGCCCGTAAGAATTGCAAGGGGGATATCTGTACCCTTCACCGTAACCTATCGGTCCAAATAAAGAGTTGTACGCCTCTTGAGCAAATGTGTTCGACGGGTTGGTTTCCTCCTCCCCCACGGAGGGTGACTCCCGTATACGTAATATTCCTAAAAAAGATAATGGTTAGATATTTCAAATAATAAGTTATAATAAAACATATACTAGTTCAACCTGGTTCGAATCTTCGATATGTGGCACCTCATTCAAATCTGGAAGCTTCGGCTTTTGATAATGATCTCCCGAACCCGACATTGTTTTCGAATTAACGCGTTTTTGGAATGACGAAGGCTGAAAAATCTCGAGTGTTGGATGAATGAAAGCTCAAAATCCAAGGTCGATTAAAAACTGAAAATTTGGATTATGAAATTGCGAAACGGAAGTTTAGAAATGGATAAGCCGATTGTTCTAAGTTGAAAGGTATTTAAGGTCAAATTCTGGTGCACAAACCGTCACGGTTTGGCCTCCACGTGACGGTTTGTGGCGCGAATCCCGGCCTTTTGTCAGAATCACGTCTACCTCGTACCTTAAACTGAGACCTCGTACCCTAGAGGTCACGGTTAGGCCAAACCGTGACGGTTTGGTGACCGCTTTTCAACTTTAACAGCCCATTTTGTCGTTTTGTTGTCACGAGGTCACGGGCACTACCACCCCAAACCGTGATAGCAAGCCCATACGGTCACGGTTAGGTGCCAAAATGTGACCGCTAGACCTAACCGTGATCGTTTGAACCGGCCTACCCCCAAAAACCCATGCGGTGTCCCCATTAGGACCCAATTTTTTACTTTCATTTTTTATTATATAAAACTTTTTATATCTTTATTACTAGGTTAGTCTTTCGTGTTACACGGGTTGAATAAATAAAATATTAAATAGTTGTTACTAAAAATTAATGAATTATAAATTGATCTTTTAATATAAGATATGATTGACATTACGTACGAGTGATAAAAAGACGATATTATTTTTTAAACTTTTATTTAATTTTTTTTTCAAAAAAGTTGGTTTTTAAACAAATCGTTTTTAAAAAGTGTTACTTTTAATAAATTCTTTATTATAACTTTGAAATATAATTATTTTTGTTTCATTAGAATTTATTTTTTAAAGCCACAGGTTTTAAAATATATTATGTTTTTTAAAAGTCTGATATTTTTTGTAAAAATTTCTTATTTAATAAAAAAATATTTCTTTACATATTGCATTTGTAGAAAGATCTTTTTTTTAATTTAATAAAAAAATATTTTTAATATGAAAAGAATTAATAATATCATTTATAGTTAATGTGATATTTATTAGAAAAGGTAAGTGTAAAAATAAAACTTAGAAGCTCTAGGATTATGACAAATAGCATACAAAAACCTTCTTTTATTAATATAGACTAGGTTAGAACCCGTGTGTTACACGTTTGACTTAAACAATTAGACGTCATTAAATCACTTATTAAAAAATAAGCATCTATCAAAAAATAAAAACGTTATTTTATATGTTTACAAATACAAGTAATATTTAAACACTTCTTTGTACATAACGTTTTGTGTCTCATTGGTAATGTTAACATTTTAAAATTAAGTAGTAATTTTACTCTTTTGTAGACTTACACTTGATAAAACAACATACAATAGTTCAAAAAAACTAATTTTATAAATGCAAACCAATTCTGGACAAGTATTGTCACTCGCTCTTTTTAATCGTCATTACAAAACAAACAAAAAGCGAAAATTGTTTTTTCTAGAATTTGAAAGAGAATAAATTCTCTGTAAAATAACAATCTTCTAAGAGAACAATTTGTGTATATATGAACAGAGTGAAGAATGATCCACCAATTTAACAATTAATAAAAATAAAAAGGATTGTCGAAAAACAAACATTTCAGAAGGCTGCAAGACACATCATAAACAATAGTTTTAATCTTTTCCTAAAAATTATTATTTTATGTGATAATTCTTAGGATAGATGATTTTGTTATAGGTTTGACCACAACCAAAACACCAACATTATGTTCCTCATATGGATCTTTAAAATTAGAACCAAATAAAAAACAATACAGGCATAACATTTGATGATACAGCTAGTGTTGATAAATAAAAACAATATTTCCAAATCATAATATTCATATTTCATAATCAATCACTTATCATAAATTCAAAATCCAAATGACTTAAAATAACATTAGCTAATACAACAATTATGCAGTACTCATAAAAATCAAGTAATAAACTTTGAAAACCTACATTTGTCATTAATCCCAAATCATAAAGCTAAGAGATTGAATTAGTTGGCACTTGCATACATCGTCGTCTAGATCTCTATTTCTTCTTCAATGGTCATCTTGATTTGTTTAGTACTCCCCTTGTATTAGCTTGATAAATAACCACAAAAACATTTGAAATTCTGGTGAAGTGAGAGCTTAGAGAAGTAAAGGTATGGCTAAAGTTCTATTTGACATGAAAATAATTATTTATAAGGAACTTAAGTAGCAGCTAAGAGATTTAGTAATTAAAGGTATGGCTTGAAGAATAACTATTACTTCAAGTTAACCAAGCATAAAAAAGAATTAGACAAACCTCATGAAACGATGATAAAATGACGATGATTCTTCAAACAATACCAAATTACATAAGCTCAAATGCAATGGAATGTGCATCAAAACTTCAAAACCTAAAGTTCTAAATGGACAGCTATATATTAGGAAATAACTCATTACAGCATCATGGCCACCCACTAAGCATATTCTCATTATTGTATAAATGTAAACGTTAAGAAAAACACCATTAGAATACATCATACAAAGGAAAAAAATTAATATGACTATTAACAAAATCAGAAGGCGGTGAAGGTCCGGGACAGGCCAACTGGCACATCCTAATTTTTTTAGAGATACATCAAATCAGAACCCGTGTTAAATCGATAACATAAACCTTTTAAAAGATTCAAGCTAACAAATTCAATAGTAATCATAAAAAAATCTTTGGATTTATTTCAAAGATTATAAGAGCAAATAAAGTCATGCATTAGATGATAACATTACAACAACAACCGCACTTAATAAACAAACATGATAGAGAATATTTAGAGATAAAAACATAAACCTATGCAACCAAATTTTTTCGAGGCCAACACAATTAAAAATCAGTCTAAGTGAAACACATGTTGCTAAAACACCTAAAGATTAAAGTCAATCATCTGTGGTTTAATAACCAAACATTAACCTCATGGATACACTTTTAGCATGATATCAAATTTAGTTTTCTCAATTACTGCATCATCTATCAGCCAGCTTCCCTAACCTCCAACTACATTATGGAGAGGACTAAGTAAAAAATCTATAATTATTAATAAATGGATAATTTTAATAATGTGAAAGCTAGCATGCCTCAATCATAACTTCCATATACTGTATTCAAGTTGATTTGATTCTATTTTCAGTTTACATCCATCGGCCAATGAATGAGGTTTTGAAAGAAAAACATATGTGCGTCCGAAAGCTGCAGATGTCCATATAAATAGTACATGGGATATAGAAGTAAGCCACATCCAGAATTATAATTACAATCCGTTATAAAGTAGCACCATCAAGATAAGCATGGTCATACTAATATATCCAAATAATAATTAACTCTATGCAAGTGTTCTAAATATTTATCCACTTTATTAGATAGCAAACAAATAAAAACCAATCAATTATATAGTATTATACTTGAGTCAAGAGGATGGAGACTGGAGATTCCCAAAAAACATCATTGAGAAGACGTATACGCTTAGTCAGGGTACAAAACTTTTAAGCGGACTTTTAACGTAAGCCAGATATGTATCACATGATGAGATTCAATGACTTTGAATCCAAGAAATTCACATAAAAATATGTGATGTGCCAATAAAAGGAATAAGAAATGTAGAAGTGACATATAAAGTAATTTTTGAATGCCTCCACCATCACAAACCAATGAAAAATCAAGTGCATGATCTTATATTCTGTTAAGTATTAATGTTGCTTAAGCACATAGTCAGTGACCCGTTTAATAATAAGATATCTTTATGCAGGCTTGCATTCTCAAACTATCAGAATATAAATGTATTATTGATTATAAAAAACAAATCAATCCAATAAGGGGGAGCAATTGGAAGCACAATACTTACAAACACACTCCTTGGTATCTTTTTAAACTGGCACAACCCAGTACAATCTAGAAGAAATTGATACAGTTAGCATGTGCCAACACACAATTACAAGATTTATCTACAAAAAAGTATATCTTCTTTATTCATAAAAAAGACAACACATGTGTAACAATCAATTGTTTATGGTAAGCTGACAAATATTCAAACTGTTAAAGGCTCTTTATCAAGCACTAAAAACCTTAATATTTATATTAATAAGTAGTTTGAATACATATGAAAAGAAGACAATTAGACGTATATAATAACATGCATGAAATCACATACCTTATTGATATTACAAGTAGATGTTGCATTATGTCATGTCACATGTACAAACTTTTGTTTGTTTCCAGAGCCTTTTCTTCTTTAAGAAAAGATTGTATCTTGATATCATGTAGTTTCCAACATTCATTATCTTGGTAAGCATATTTTCAGTTGAGTCAACACAACTTAAAGAATCAGATAATCATTTGCCTAAAGCTAAGATTAGTAAATTTACAATTATTTTGATAATCTGCTTTCTTATGCATGTTCCTTACCTCTTCATCCTAAATGATTATTTTGATCATGTATAATAAGATAATAGAACAATACTCAAATTATGCAAACCCTTGAATCCAACTATTGTTAATCAATTTGTACACTTAATGAAGATACACCTCATTGTGATAAAACTTAAACATATATAACATTTAGAAAAAACTTTAAAATGATGAGATCTTTCAACCTTTTAGTTTATTTTTACCCGCATATTACACGGGTCTTAAGGTTTTACATAGAAACACTTCAAGTCTTCTTACTTTATTTACAATTTTAAGATTATGGATACAAGCCTTGAAGTTTACTTAGAAACACTTTCATTGTACATACTTTCTTTTCAGTTTCAAGCTTATTATTACCAAAATTCAATTCACATTCACTAAATACCACTTATAAAGTTAAAATTATGTCAAATAGCAACATGATCCAAAATCAAAAACTAAAAAATTCAAATTAGTTAAGGTGTTGATATATTAAGATTGATCTCACCATATCCCCCGCAAGTTTGCGACACATCAAAGTGAGCATCATTCGATTAATCGACACAATGATGGATCAAATATTCAAACGCAAACATGATATATGGACCCAAAATCAAATCAGACTATTTTAGAAAACCATACTTATTGAAATCAAATGAAACAGAGCGGCTATCTTCAATATTGAATTGGTGAAATCAGTGGATAGAGGTAGAAGCGTGACATTTGAAATCAGTGACAAATGATACGATGGAAAGAAGAGCTTGATGAAACTTACAGACCTTTTGATGAAGGTAGAAGCGTGACGATTGCAATCAATTTTAGTTTTAGGGTTTTTAGAAAGAACAAATTGAAAGAGAAATGCGAAGAAAAGGAAACAAATTCGGGTCAGATCTAGATATTTTAGATCCGTGCTTCGACGTAGTAAGGTTAGAAGGCATGAAGTTGAGGGTGAAACTTACTGCACAGCAAGACACATACCTTGAGATCCGCCAGGCGAAGAAGCAATCGGATGAAGCGGATTCGCCGGAGGAGGTAAGGTTGTTTAGATAAATGGCGAGTTAGGGTTTAGGAAGATAATGATATAAAACCCGGGTAGGATCCGCGTGTCTACTCGGTTGAAAAGAGCGGGAATTGAAAACCAAGAGTTGATGAGGAAGTGACATGTGTAAAGTAGAGGGGCTAAGAAATGGACACGTGGCAAAAAAAGGTTTGTTTATTAGATAGGATAGATAGATTATATTTTATCTCACATCCACTCATAATCACTTTTAAAAATATTAAAAAAATTAAGGAATTGTACCTTATTTTCCTAAAAATTAAAAATCACGGTACAATCTCCGTAAATTTTATCTCTGTTTCACTCACAATCACTTACAGCCATCCTCATAATATACACTCACATAAAAAATAAGGCATGTACTGTGAATGTTTTAATTCCTTGTAGAAACTATTTTATACTTTTAATTAAAAAATATATGTTTTTCTATGCATGGTTTTTATTTATATTACGTTTCCTATATTAATTTGGTTCGTATAATTATATATTGTTTTGTCTTTTAAATGGTTTTTTAAACGTTTTACATTTTTATTTGTTGGGTTTTTTTTTAACTTCAGTGTTTTTTTACTATGAAAAATCAAAATGAAGTAAAAAAAACTATAAAAATCTGATAAATTTGTTTATGTTATGCATGTCACATATAATAAGAAGAGAAATAGGTTTATTAGCTTCAACATCTTCTGGAGTTTGGATGATTCATGTCATTGGGAGGGTGATTATGGTATGAGTTTAACCGTTAATCAATCCGTAGACTTTTATTCAATCGTCTAATACATATGTGACTTTTCATAAGAACTCAAAGGCTTTCTCTTAAAGTTAATATATTCGGGTGGAGAGCTGATATGGGACGCTTGCCTGCTTTAGATGACTTGTAGAAAAGGAGTATAAACGTTGATTTTATTATTTGTCCTTTATGTGGTGAAGCTCTGGAAATTATTAATCATATTTTTATAGAGATCTACATTGTCATGGATATATGATAAAGAGTGAGTCTTTAGTGGAAACTACCCCTTATATATGCATTTCCAATATGTGATCTTATAGAGCTAATAATAATAATAACTTTGCTCTTTTGTTACAAAGAGAATGGTGCATTCGATTATGGTTCTATCATGCTGGCGTATTCACAGAACCCAAAATGAAATTGTTTTTTCTAGTAAGATTGCTTTGATGGAGAAAGATATGAGATTTTTATAGATAAAAGTAGGGCAAAGTTACAATCTTTTGGAGTAGATGGATTGATGTAATTTTGAATTTTCACACATTTAGTTCATGTAGTTTTGGTGTTCTATCTTCTCATTTCGTTTCATTATATTGTTCCTGTTAAAAAAATATGTTTAAATAACTACTTTATAGACAATAAGATTGTAATCAAAACTAAATGTATAAATGTTCATATGATTCCCATAGCTCTCACTTAAAATTGTTTCTATTTCCAACGAAGTGCTTGGTTTCAAACTAGAAACTTTTTTATTATAGGAACCACTTTTCCTCTCCATATGATTAAATCGTGATCTAAGGATGTAAATTATTATTTTTTAACAGACTAGGGAAAGCCATATGCATCAATCATAGATATCGTTTCGCTCTCTTCGTTACATGTTTGGACCTTATGTGTTTGAACTTCACGAACTAAATCGAACGAATACTTACTGCAAAAATTAAACGAGATAGAGGGGAACAAACCTTCATGCAAATGACAAATCAAAAGTTTGCTTATGAAAATAGAATTGAAACTGAATGAGAACAAATCAAAAATAAGAAGCCTAACGATAATAGATTGAATGAAAAAAACAAAAATAACATATAATGTATCACCTGATCAATACACTAGCTAAGAATCTTATAATTAGCATATTTACTCACGGCTAAGTTTCAAGATATACATAAAGTATTAAGGGTTGTTTGGTATACTCTTAATGGTCATTAATAGACTATTCTTTAATGCTTTATAACCTCTAAATGATTAATTGGTAACCCTAATGTTGAATGTTAATAGCTTAAATTTTAATGATACCTATTAACAATTATGTTATTTTTTAATCATTCAAATGTTATGAACTATTAAAAGCTAGACTTTTAATAACCATTAAAAAGTTATCAACAGTTATTTAGTAATACACAAAATAAAAATCTCAATGCAAACACCACCGAATACATTATGGTTTTAAAAATCTATAATAGTCTATGCACTAGTTTATACACTAAAATATTTGAATCATCCACATATATGTATTATTTTTTAATAAAAAAATATAAGTTTACATTGCTCATCGTACACTTTATCTTTATCAAACTTCAAATATATAATCAAATCAACTATTTAAAAGGATTGAGTTGTCAAATCAATTTTTGTAATTTTGTGGCAATAACATAAATTATTAAATGTTTTTTTTAATATTTAGAGGTTGTTTGTCTTAAACTTTAAATAGTTTAGATGTAAAAAGTTTAAACGATAACCCTTTTTATTACGAGAACTTATGAAAACTCATCAAGATCAATAAATATTATTATTTTTTTGCTTATATAACATTATTACACATATAGAAGATTATGATCTTTTATATATATTTGTAAATTTATAAGTGTAAAAGAGTTTACATTGGTGTAAGTTTTGTAAAAAAGCACATATATTTAAAGTTGTAAGTAAAACTTACACCAATGTAAACTTTTTTATATTTACGAATTCACACATATAAATAAAATATCATAATCTTGTATATGTGTAATATTGTTATTGCAATAAAAAAATTATGATTGCTATTGATGTTGACGGGTTCTCGCAAGTTCTCGTAATAACACAGGGTTCTCATTTGAACCTTACCCTAGTTCAGATTTCTGAATAATTTAGTATTTAATAGTTCAAACTGTTTGTTTTGTGAGTAAATGTCTGAATGTTTCATACATGTATCTCTTAATGGTTAAACATTATAGCAACGCTGAATGGTCAAGAATTCTTATCTGAATTGATCTGACATTTGTCTTTAAATAATTAAGCGATATACTAATTATTAATGGTTTAACCTGTTAATGATTCAACATTTAATAGTTTAGATTTTTTATTAATTCAACAATTAATTATTTAAAATTATCAAACAACCCCTTTAACATAAATCCATCCTAAAAATATATATTTAGAATATCAACTCTTTAAAGGTGTAATTAAAATGTTTGAATTATGTGGCTGGGTTTGAATTTGAAAAGGTAGGATTTTATGGTATACTAAGAGCGGTAGGTTTTATATTTTCATGTGGGTTTGAATTCTCACAAGCTCTTTCATCTTGGTTTTACTGTCCATATTATTTATTTTATTTTAAAAAGTCAAATAGTTAATTTCTAATTTTTTTCTCCTACTCTTTTTATACTATAAATTTAATTCTTTTTTATCAACAATTTTTAAACACATTTTTTCATTAAAAAGGTTAAGTATTTGATTAATTATATACTTATTTTGAAATCAAAATTGTCTAAAACTATGATTTTTTCTAAAACAATGAAACTTTCTGAATTTATCAAAACTTTTAAAATCGATCTTTTAAAAATAAAAAAGTTTTATATAAAAATAATTTTTGCAAAACAAACCCAGAGTTTTTAAACAATGAGATATTGATAAACAAAACGAAACTTTCTAAAGCAGTAAGTTTTTAAAATGAAAGTTTTAAAAATAATAAAAAAATTAAATCAGCTCATCAAAGTACTTTTATATTTAATGTTTTACATTTATTGGCTCTTCGCTAATTAATATTTAGTATTTTTCTTATTTAACCCGTGTAAAGCACGAAGTTATAGCCTAGTATTATTGACGCTGAAAGATAAATAGTTTATATGTGTGTGTATGTACTTATTTTAATGGATAAAGATAATTAAAATCCAATCCTGCCTTTGTCCATGTATGTACCTATAGATATTTCCCTCTTTCTTAGAGCATTCACAACCCATTCTTTAAAATTATGTGAGTGGGGGTTTTTAAATTATATGAAATGGTTTAAGTGGTTGTGAGTGAAGGAGATAGAAAATATTACTGTTTATCTGTAAATTTAAAGATTCATTGTTCAACCCTTATAAATTTTTTATTATTTTTAAAAGTGGTTGTGAACGGAGGAGAGAGAAAAGGTAATGAAAAATGTATAAAAATATATTATTTAATTGAAAGGAAAGAGAAGAAATAATGATTTTTTAGTGTAATTATAAAGATGAAAATAAAAAATGGGATGTGGGTGCTCTTATGGATGCACATAACCAGCGAATATTTGTCCCATGAACAGACCATGTAGACTCATGAACATCCACAAACAACGACATTAATCCTGTTGACGTCAGTGTTGTAGAACTCGCTAGGTACTAATCAAGTGGTAAGGTATCAACTAATGATTAATTGAAATTAATCAGATTTGAATTTTTATATGTATATTTCAAATATAAATATACATATATATATTTATATATACATGTATATAATAAAAGAGTAACTAGGATGACACATGTCACTCTCATGTTACTCCTCAAAAAAAATTCCTGCCTAAGCTAACATATTATTTTAGTCAAATTTTTTATTTTAAGAAACTCAATTAATAATAATAATTCATTTTGTTTTTTATATTATCAACTTAATTGTGTAATCATATTGTTCTGAACTATACATATTTTTATAGCTTAATAAGATTCAATTTAAAAAAAACTAAAAAGAAAAAAATATTTATTGATATATTTATTTATTTTAGGTTAGTGTGCTTTTAAGACAACTGTTTTTAATTTTACATAGGTCAATTATATATTATATTATTCAAAAAAGTATTTAAATATTTATAATTTATAAATGTAACTTTTTAGTTTTCATTGTTATAGTAATACATAACTTAATTATACAAAATATTTATACATTTATGAATTATGTAGTTTTCGTATTTTCAACCCGTGTATTACACGGATTTGCTAAAATTAGTATATATATACGTGTGTGTATGTATATATATATGTATGTATATATATATGTATATATATGTATATATATACATATATATGTATATATATATGTATATATATATGTATATATATGTATATATATATGTATATATATATGTATGTATATATATGTATATATATATATATATGGTCAGGATCTTTTCAGGACTCCTAAAGTTTGTGAGAACTACGAGAACTCATCCCGACCATTGATTAGAATTCATTTTATTTTTATTTTAATTTAGCCAGTAAGAGTATTATGGTCTTTTTAGATTATGTATTAATTGGTTTCTTTATTATATCTATTTAATTATAGAAATTACACATTTAATATTCTTCTTACAATATTTTACACGTATCATTTGAATATTTTCATTTACTATATTCTAATCTTTATTTTTCATCAATTTCCACAGAACTCATTGATATCGTGACTTCATCAACAATCTTCATATATTTCGTTTATTCATTCACATATAGATTGAATCATTACATATTTTTTGAATATTCATTCACCTAACATCTTTATTTAAACATCGATTCTTAAATTCATGTTTAATTTTTCATAGCTTCTTTAATTTAGGCAAGATTCCCCCCTATGATTTGAACATATCTTTCATTTAGTGTTACGATTTTATTCAATTTTTTTATTATTTTTATCTTTATATTCATGTATAAATCATATATGATTTGCCTTGAAATATCTTACAATAACCAACTGTTCTTGCTTTATTTCTTTTAATTTCCAGTAAAATGTCGAACCGTGACAATATTAGTACGAATGCTCCGGTGGATATTTTAGTCCATAACAAACGGAGCATATGGTTAATGAAGTTGATGTTGATGAGAGAGGTAATACCGCACGTTATAATGAATAGAGGAGGAAACATTGTTGTTGTTACCATCGTGTTTTCCGTTACCATGATGCTAGGACTTGTCCTATAAACCAAGAGTAGTATTTTTATTATTCGGGATGATGTTCAATCTTTGAATAAAAATAGAATTTATATATTTTAATTGCTGGTGTTTTTGGTTTTAACTGCTACAACATAATTTATTATTTTATTTTGTTGTCTTCATGAATCATTTGTAAGATTATTTTAAATACCAGTGTTGATTTTAAAATTGTTTTGTTTTTATATATATGTAAATCCGCGTTCTTATAATGCTGCTCATATACATACAAATTTGTAATTTGCAATGTAGGATTATAATATAATTTATTTCACTTATATGTTATAGGAAGATGTTAAATATAGTATTTTAACCTCAATCATTGGTTACAAAAGTTCTTTTAACATCTTATTCATTTATCTAGTATTTTTATTTTTGACTTTCACTATATTTGAGTAATTTTTAAAGTTTGTTTAATCAAAAATTACACATTGGTAGATAAGTTATTTTTTGTTTCTACCAAGACATTTACATTACTAATGTTCTTTATGTGTCAAGTGTATAGCCATTGAGTTAATAGCTAACAACATACTTTACAGATTATTTGTTTGCATCTTGGAATATTTACTTATATGTAAAGAGCCTATAAATAAAAAGCACTGTTTAATTTAATTTTCTCTTAATTTTCTCATAATCTTTCATTTTCTTATGCTTAATTTTTCACACACCACTAGAATAATAATATTACCCCAATCAATGGTATCTAAAGGTCATTTTAATCTTTTATTTCATTTACCTCTTATTTAAAATTATCCATAATTTTTTACATGTTCCAGTTTACATGTACGTAAAACTGATGACACAAACATCAGTCATCAATTATGGTTCAGCTTTTGTTTTTGGGGCTTTTAAGCATTGTTTCTAAACATTTACTTATATGTAAAGAAACTATAAAACTAAAGCCTTGGCTCATTTTCTATGATTTTTCCATATTTCTAAAGTTCCTTATGCTTAATTTTACACACACGACTAGCAACATAATATTGTCCCAATCATTGGTTACAAAAGTCCTTTTAGTCTTTTATTACCATTACTTGTTATTCTAAAATCTTAAACATTACCATAGGTACTACTTTACATACACGTAAATGCTATTTCATGTGCTGGTCATCAATTATGGTTTAGTTTTATATGCCTCTAATCACTTATCATGACAACCAACTTTTCAATGTTTACTTAACACTAACATGACATTCACATAAGAATCATTGGACCTAAAATCATTATATTCATTCCAAAATTGATGAAAACATCAAACTTTTAAAAATCCAATCAAACAAAACACGCAAAATGCTAACCAACCACTAGAAACCTATGTTGATCAAAGACAAAATAATATTTTAATATATCATCTACTTAATCATGATTTACAAAAGAACTCGTCTCCATCATTATCCTCTTCCTGTATTTGTTGCTTCATGAAGTCAATTTAATAAAATAGTAGTTTATATACTTACTTAAAAAGTCTTCATATTTTTACGCACCAATCATACATGCTATGGTTTACACTCGATTTATTAGTATCGGCGTATGTATACTTCCTGCAACATTAGGACCTGTACAAGTTAATTATATAAATTTAGATCAGTAATAATCCACAAAATACATGGCTTTAAACTGAAACTAACTTAATATATTAGATTATTTTACCTGGTTCATTTTGTACTCATTCTTCAAAATCATCAAGTGCGATTGGGTTTGACGTGTCATTGGTAAATTTACTGAAAGAGGTGTTAAGCACTATATGTTCACTTTTATGTTCTACATATATGTAAAAACACATAAATGTAAAGCAGACCTGTATAAATAAAGTTTATATTTAATTAAACTACTAGTAACATATGATCTTACTTGATGACATTATTAAGTGCTCAAAGCTTTCTTTTTTATGCTATCCTAAAAAACAATTGTTATGATAATCACCATACTACATTTTCACTTCTTGTTTATTAATACCAAACAATCGCAAGTATCTCTTTTACTTAGTTTTAGAACCACACCTAACTAGATTTACACATACACATACACACACAACTAACTATTATTTATAACAGCTACATATAATTTACACATTCGTATTCCACACATATAAGAAAACAGGTCTACTGTAAAACCACAATTAACACAACACAACTAACATTTTATCATAATCATATTTAAATAACAGTTAACAAAACTTTCGAGAACAATATGACATTTTCCAACTAGCTTGTTGCATGTCTATAATCATCAATTCTAACTTGTTCCAACCCAATACAAATTGACATATTCCATTAATAAAAAAACAACCTCACACATAAAGATTTAAATTAAAACATCAGCTTTCACTTTTTCATATACATTAACTGAACCAAAATGAGATCAAACTTCCGACTAACAAAACAATAACACTCAGGTTCTCATGAATCATAAATAACAACACTTTACATAACCATAACCCATTCTGAAGCAGAACAAACCTCCAATCTCATGTTCTCCTTTCTTAGTTACATTGGTATTCCAATATAATCTCATACCAAAACTATAATTTTTTAGGTAACCACGACTAACATTTTATCATAATTCTATTTCAAAAAAAATTAAACATAACTTTTAAGAACAATCAAATATTTTCCAACTTGCCTGTTACATATAGCATATCTATAATCATTAATTTTACCTTGTTTCTAACCAAATAAAAATTCAACATACTAGATTAAGAAGACTTCACAAAGCAAGATTGAAATTAAAACATAGACTTACATTTTTTTCATATGTGTTAGCTGAACCAAATTGAGTCCAAACTTCCCACTAGCAGAATAATAACACAGGTTCTCAAGAGCCAATAACAAAACTTTCCAAAACAAGAATCTATTATGAAGCAGAACAAACCTCCAATCTCATGTTCTCATTTCTTAATTACGTACAGATTACAATATAATCTCATACTAAAACTATATTTTCTCAAAGATCAGTACAATCAATCTGTTATTTTGATTATAATAAACCCTATTTAGCAACCAGTTTAAATCAAAGTCATAATTGTAAATTTCTTTAAGCATCAACAGAAAGGTTTTGTAAAACCCTAGCAAAAGAAGAAATCATTAATCATATTCGATGAAGATGAGGATGAAGGAGTGATACTTACGACTGATTCCTGCTATAAAACTTCAAGAATGGTTTGCTTCTTGAATCAATTCACTATGTGAAGGAGGATGTTCTTACAAAAAAGAATTTGATTTTGATTATGATTTGGGGAGGATTTCACGGTAATCCTCAAACCAAAACTTATTTTCATAAAGACATCAATTGTAATTTTACATATATACCCTTTTCATTAACAATAATACAACTATTTAATTACTTAATTACTTTTTTACCCTATTTAATCTCATCCATTGATTGATCTAATCAATAGACACGAAAATTTCTTGCAGTTCTCATTATTAAGGGAGTCCTGCAATGAACCGGACCCTATATATATATGTGTGTGTGTGTATATATATATATATACATATGTATATATATTTGGGTGAAGAATAGAGCTAGTTTAGATTCTTTGAATTGGGGGAATGGAGTAATTTTAAATTGTAATGTATTGTTTATCATTCATTTGATAAAACTCTTGTACCGTTGGGTGTTGACTAGCTCGTTGATAGTCCAATTTGCTCTTTAATAAAATTGGTTGTTCAAAAAACAGTTAACAATAAACATGGAAACAACATATGTGGGGTGATTGCTTAGTTTAAAAATAATAATTAAGGGTGTTAAATGTAATTGCTTATTTTTTTTTTGTAAAAAATAGAACATGTTTTTATCTGAATGAGCTATTCACCATCTTTTTTTTTGTTAACTCTTTTCTTTAAGGTTGATCGTATGATCAGTTTTAACTAATTTTCTTCTATTTGGTTAACATGTATACCTCTTACGTTTGATTTTGAAAATAAACTCCTTTTAAGATGTACATTATGTTTAACTCTTTCCCTCTTCTTATCTTAGGGTTGCATATGAAGTAGATATATAATTGCTTGACCATTGTTCTATCTCAACATGTTATTTCATATATTTCAGTGTAAGCTATTTGAATATTCTTTAACAACTCATAAGTGTGATTCCTAAACAAAGTTTATTTTGCCTTTTGACTAAGTTCTTGGTTTAAATACTTGTTCACTTAAAGTTATATTGTTTTGTAGTTATTCATATTTCCATCACAACCAGCGTAAAAGTCTCACATAAGGTAATTATATATTTTTGTCTTCACATTGAAGAACACGTGCATATTTTCAAAGGCCATTGATAATTGAACACCCTGTCAGGTGATAAATAAACGCCCTTTGACTTTCTTCACGGCCCGTGAAGGGCCTTACGGGCCGTGAGGGCTTCGAAATTTAATTCTCACAACTGCATTTAATCACGGCCCGTGAAGAAACAAACGGCCCGTAAACGTCCGCACACACAGCCCGTTAACTACCTCAATAACGGCCCGTGAGATCCTTCACGGGCCGTAGTTGTCCTTCTCAGAATTTATTTTCCTCGTTTTGCGTGCACTTTTAAATTTTATAATTATGTGACGCGACGTATTATTCCTTGATTCGATTTAAGATTCTATATAAACCGTTATATATATGACTTGTTATATGGTTAGTGAGAAACGAAACAGTAAAAATGTCTTCTCGTGGAGGTAGGAGAAGACGTCAAAATGAGTCATCTTCAAACTCACGAGATATTGTGGAAAGTATTCCCGATCCAATAGATAACCATAATTGGCAGAACGGGAGGAACTGGTCTCAGAATATTATTCACTTTATACGTAACGGTGACTCCCAAACATGTAGAGTGTATTACATGGGTCATTCCGATATTCCGTTACAATTTTGGCGTGAATTACTCGGAAACGTGTCTTTAGGTACAGAGGTATGATTTAAAGTTTTTTTATATATTTTATTTTATTTTAAAATTCTAACAATTAAAAAGTTGTTTTATAGCATGTTCGGGCGTGGACAAATAGACTCACAATATGGAGATACGAAGAAATACGTAGAACCGAAGAGTTGCCGGGTAGTGATCGTTGGACGATTCTCCCATTTGAGTGGTTTAACTTAATATACTCGGGGTCCGTTAATGGTAACGAATTTGGAGACGGGAGTGACTGTCTATATCCCGCGTTATGGGAAGTTGATACGGTAATACTGTTTTCATGTTTTACAATAAAAATCATAAATTTATAACCGTGAATTAAATTGTTTTGTAGGTTTACGTACCAATGACTGATGACGAAGAAAATTGGTATCTTTTTAAGATTTCTATGGACTCACTACAAGTTCGTATATATTCTCCATACGAATGCCGACCAAATACGTGTGATGATTCATGGTGCATTCATCGTAATGCGCGAACGATTTTCGTACAATTCGAATCGTACTTTTTACATTTTCTGTCACGTATACAATATTGGCAGCACTCCGGACAAGAAGAAATCGAAGAACTGGTGGTATCGGGTGAAACCGTTTGGCCCCCTAACGCCGGTCATATTGGTCGAGATTCGGGAGTTGTAATTTGTATGTTATTGCGTAGGTTGGTTCAAAATAGATCTTTAGAGTGGCAAGAGGTTAGCTTACAGGATGCTTGCTTTAGATTCCGAAGATTTATGGCAGACGAACTATATTCTAGACGTGTAATGTAGAACAGTAATGAAATATTTTATTAAAACATAAACGTTTATTAGTACACTTTTTCAAAAACGATAAACCGTTATTATCACACAAAAATAAAACACATAATTTTTAATCTTCTTGATCTTTATAAAAGATCCAAGCCGCAAAATGGTTGAAGGAAATTCCAAATTTCTCCCGATATCTTTCTTGAGTTCTTGTCATAATATCCGTATCATTCCATAACATATTTCGATTGTTGTAAACGTCTTTGTAGAGCTGGTGAAATGTCGTGACCTTCCTTCTCAAGTCAGACCACTTGTTGCTAAGTTCACGAGTGGTGCGATATTCTTCACGTTCGAGAATTTGATGAAAACGAGTTGAAACCCGGTTCCAAAATATTGAATTTGGCGGGATAGTACCTGAATTTTCGATACAAGATCTTACTAAAGTCACCTCCTCTTCATCCGTCCACGAATTTTGATCACTTGTAGCACTCATGTTTTGGGTATTGAGTAAATTTGTGTGAATTGTTTGTGTCAAGCGGCTGAATTTATAGACTTGAAAAAGTTTTGTACGGCCCGTGAGAGGCTTTACGGGCCGTGAGTGTGTCACCATACGGCCGTGTAGTGTCAACTGCCGTGTTTTAAAAAGTACAAAGCATCACGGCCCGTGAAAGTGGTAACGGGCCGTGTGGAAATTATGTAACGGGCCGTGAGGTCCGTCACGACCGTGAAGCCCGATAATATATAGGACCTCACGGCCCATTTGCTCATTTACGCCCCCAAAACACACATACGATTTACTCCCGTCATGACCTCCGTATTTTCATCATTTTCATACATCCGACTCCCTACTACGGTACGTATTCAAAGGAATAAATCTATCCAGGGTGCTATTGGTTGCTTTCAGGTAACTTTTCAACAACGAATGTTGGCTCTCAACTCGGTTCGTTGTGTGCTGACCGAAGTTATAACTTCTATTTATCCACGCCGACACAAATCTCTCTTTGTAGGGGTCCAACCAGTTATTTTTTAGGTACATCAGCACTCCTATTAAAAAAAATGCACTTATTTTTATATAAATATACATATATTTTTAAGAATAACACTAGAAAACTTACTTGAATGGTTGGACACCAATCAGCGATAAAGCCGGTCGTAATTATAAGCGTATATGTCCTCCGTTTCAGAGTTAATAAGTACCGACCACACATGCTGAAAAGCACCCCACTCTTCATTTGAAAAACTCGCCTTACAATGTTTAGCAATATTTTCCGAAATATGCCATCTGCAAAGTAATCGAACAGCACTCGGAAAAACTTCTTCTGACGCATTCATCAGAGCGAGGTCTCGGTCGGTTAGTATAACACGGGGCTCCATACACTTATCTTCCAGCGTTGCTTTTAGTTGCTCTAACACCCATCTGAAGTTGGCTTCACGCTCATAATCAATGAATGCGTGAGCAACAGAAAAAGATTTCAGGGTGGATGTCACACCAACCATTTGAACAAAAGGCATTTTATACAAGTTAGTTTTGTATGTTGTGTCAATCATCAGCACGTGTGGGTAAGCACACCATAATGTGTGAGATGTGGGATGTATAAAAAAAACCCCGTCGACGGTATTTGTCGGTTCCTCAATGTGAGGGGTGTAAATATATTGATGTTGTTGTAGTATAGAAAAAAAAACCTGCATTGGGGTTTCACCAATTCTGGTGGACTTTTTTATTTTTGCCCGAGCATTATATACGGTTCGTAACCCAGACACGTTATTGGGATTTTGTACGTGCCTAGAATGTTTCGAGGGTCAATATTTTGCTCGGTCAGATTCCTTACAGTAGAAAGCTCATTTTCGGTGAGCCTCATTGCGTATGCATGTCCTTCCAGGTGTTCAGCAGGTTCATGGTTATGAGTATCATCCACAACAACTATAATCCACCCATCTCTCTGCATCTGGTACTTACCCTGCAATTCAAATTGACAGTTTGTTTTTTTCGTGCCACTTTTTCTTAGAGTGGATGCTCCCTTATATACACCACCCCGATCGCATTTCAACCAAATTTTAACCACCAAACCATTCGAATTTCTTTTTGAACGTTTGGTGACAATAACGAACCCATTATCTCGCCCCACTTTAGTTGCCCAATCAACTAATTCTTCACGAGATGAGAAAACCTAATCAATTTAATATTTTTAGTTAGTTATTACTAAATGATAGTAAAATGAAAGTAAAATTAAATATGATATATCTTATAACCTGATTCGTGTCGTATAAACCCTTTTTACCGGAACCAGAACCGTCATTATCCCCGCTGCTATCGCCACCGTTATCACCCCCGTCATCGCCGCCGTCATTCCCGCCGTAATTGGACGCGAACTGTCCTGGATAGTTTGAAGCAACCTTTTCGTAATAACCGTAACCCTCCTGAGGGTAATAGTTAGATTCCGAACCAAATAAATAGTTGCTATCCCAGAAAGACATCGTAACGTTAGATATTAACGTTTATATAGTACTTGAAATGGAATATTGCGTTTATGTAGTAGTTGAAATGAAATGAATTTATATCGTTGAATTATGAAATGAATTTATAAACTAACGTTTATATAGTAGTTGAAATGGAATATTGCATCTCGTCACATAATTAACACGAATATCGAGGAATATTACGTCATATCAAATAATGTAATAAATACAAATTTACACGACTATCGAGGAATATTACGTCATATCAAATAACGTAATAAATACAAAATTACACGAAAAACGAGGAATAATATATCTCGTCAAATTATTAAAAGTGAAACTAGGACCCGTAAGTAAGTTAACGGCCCGTAAGACGAATTCCATACGGGCCGTGAAGTAATTCACGGGCCGTAAATAAACACGACCGTGATCGTATTCACGGGCCGTTACGTTTTTGAATTACGTTTCTGAATGACCGATTTGACTTGCGACAGACCATACGGCCCGTGAAGGGCCTTACGGGCCGTAAAGAGGGCGTCCAGATATCCTGGAGGGCGTCTTTTTAGTAGGCCCCATTTTCAAATTGGCTATTAAACTTAGTGGAAAGAAAGTTTGGTAGTTCGAATGATGTGACATAACTATTGATATACCTAAGGATCTTATTGTGGATTTAATGAATCCTATTTTTATTTAATTGAATTTGTTTATCCTTATAACCTTACAAATTTTAAAAATCCTAATTCTTTCATTAAAGGACATTTCTTACGCAAAAAAAAAAAAAAACAAATTCGTTCAAGAAATTAACGATCATTTACTATCAATTTTCCTTGGAGATGAAAATGAATACTTAAGTTTGAATATTATAAGGCAACATGACTATGTTAATGAAATGTTGATGAAGATTAAACTCGCATGATTTTCTAGACGGACTTAAGGTATTGGTTTGATATAAACTTGGTTTTCTTTGATATAAACTTGGTTTTCTACTCTTTGATATAAACTTGGTTTTCTTTATAACTTTGAATATATAATATTTTATAAAACTTTAAATACAACGTTAAATCATTTTTACTTTTACTTATGTTTCGATATGAATACTATTTAAATTATATAGTATACGAAAGAAACATTGATCAACTGTAGCAACCATCTTTATTTTTCTATTTTTTATTATTTTATTTTTTGTGTTACTTTTAGACATATTGTTTTAATAACTATGAAAATATAATGTTTTAAAAATTTTCAGATATTTCATTGTGATGTGATTTATTTTATCTACCTTTGTGGTTGTGGTTGTGGGTGTCGATTCTTCAAGAAGAGGCGCAGGGGGTTGTGGGATTGGTCAGCTTATTGATTTTTTAGGTCTGGGTCAGCTAGGAGAGACTCGATCAGCTGAAGAGAAATAGAAATCAAACGGGCTGACCCGCTGACCGAGTCAGCCGGTCAACCGGGTCAGCCGGTCAGCCCAAATCAAACACTACCTTAATAGGATATCATTTGTATCCCTAGCTTCAAATTCTCCATGGTATCAAAGCCAAGAACTACCCATTCTAGAAAATATATATCAGAAACAACAAGAAAACATCTCACAAGAAACCATGGAAACTAACCAAAATTCCTTATCACTTCCAAATATTAAAAACTTTGCCTCGATATAATTGAATGGAGATAACAACTCGAGTTGGAAACATCAAATGATTACTACCCTTAAAAAACATGGGATTAAAGCAACTTATAATTTCATAAAAGCCTGAACTATAAGTCGAATCAATGAGGCATATAGCATGGGAACATAAGGATGGTTATGTTGGTGTGTGCATTAATGCAATGTTGGATCCATCAATCGCTTATCTTGCAATCGGTAGAACATCTGCTGCTAACCTATGGAAAGTGATAGAAGAATCATACTTTAAGCAAGCTTTCATGAATAAATCATAAATAAAGACTCGGTTTTAACTTTTAAAACGAGGAGGTATGTCAGTAACAAGCTATTATGATTATTCAAAACAATTACCAAACCAACTCCGAGCTGTTAAAGGCCCATTTCCAGAAGAAGGTTTAGTTTTACAAATTTTACATGGTTTAAATTCTGCTTTTTAGTTTGTTTGTTTTTTATTTGTTGAAAGCTCTGCTCCTCCTCCCACGTTTGCTCAATTGGAAGCAAAATTATTCATCTATGAAGACAAGAGTGCATAACAAAATTATGACTCTATTGTTCCTATTTTGGCTATTGGTGCATTTAGTGTCGCTCAAAATAATTTACGTCAGCACATCACACCCCTGCTGATAAGGGAAACACGAGAATACGACCGGCGGAATCGTCATAACACATTACGAGTTTAAGACTATCACTACATGCAATCCCTATCAATGGATCAGGACGTCACCCAATACATAACAAACTTCTACCAAAGGTAGCCATTAACACGAAAAAATTTCAAACAAACACAAACAAAATCTAAAAAGTCCCAAACCAGGACAACCCGGGCAAAACACACCTAGCCAAGTACAAACAACCAAACCAAACATACAAGTCACAAATAATTCAGTAACCAAACATAAACCAAGTTAAACAAAATGTCTATTGCTAAAAATGAACGTCTCATCTACCAGTCTCGCTCTAGCCAGGTTTACAATATTTACCTAAAAAAACACGCTCTAAAGAGTGAACATACATTGGTGAGTTCATAGATTTTATAAGTCAAAATTAGTTTTGTCTAAGTCAAGTACAATAGTTTTGTATGAATAAGTACATATACAGTTAAACATACCAACATAAGTTTATGACCAAATCTAAAGACATACACGCCCTAAGCACGAGCACAAGTCAAAGGCTCGTCATGGCCAAGTCAGTCTTAGCTAGCTTACTAATAATTAATACCTCTACACGGCTCTCAAACTAGAATTAAATAGTCATGAGATAAAACACGACTTAAGAACAATAACACACCTCATGAACGACATCTAGACTCAATCTTATGACATAAACCACACACGTCAGTTCAAACAGTTAAGCATTTCTTTTCCCAAGTAAAGCATATAATAAAAAGGGAGCGTGAAACTCACCTCATATATCAGTACGATATAAAGCCCAAAAAGTCCAAAAGCTACAAGACAACTATATTATCAAAACAAAATCAAATTACTAAAGGATCGAACTAATATGAGTGGTTGTGATCCATGTAGTCAAGCCCTTAATGTTCAACCATGTACTTAATTATAAGAGTACTTTGTTCATTATATGTTCAAGTTTAATGTCTTGCCTTTATTGTTCTTGATGTCGAGTCTTTATGTTTGTTGTTCAATTCACTTTCTTTTGATAGTTCATGTTTCCTAAGTATGCGTCTTACCTTAGGGTTCAAAGTTTATTTGACTTCGGGCTTCAATTATCATTAAGCATCTTACGTTCGATCATTTTTCATGTTTATTAACTTATTATTGGTGTTTAAAGGTTAATCTTGAAGTTTATATTTTTGATGTAATATTTCAACTTGTAGAGCTGTATGAGCACTAATTTTACATAAGCTGATTGGAGGTCAAAACAATAAAAATTAGTGTCGTTGGAAAGCTAAGACCCTAAAATAACTCCATAAAAAAGAATCAACTCAAATGGAGTAAGTATGTGAAAGTTATGACCTTGTGAACATAGACCAACATTCTGCTTGAAAGTTTAGATTATACCTTTAAATTTGTTTTGATTGTTTGGAGATTGAGACGTTGTCAGATTGAGGTGAGACCACTTGGGTTAGGAAGATAATTCTCTTGAATTACAATAGACATAAAATCCGGCTTATTTCAACTTTTTATGAGAAGTTATAGCATGTACAAGTTGACCCAATATTCAGTCAGCTTTGTGTCCAAATCACTACACGTGTCTAGTTCATCCAAAACTGAGGTTTTTGACCATGTTTGATATTTGCAACGTATCAATTGATTAGAGAACATAATATCATGTCATAAGATTAATTTATTCGAGAATGTTTAGAGGAGAATTTTATAAATTGGTTTTATATGGGTTGTGTCAAATATGAACATGTCCATCTATACTAGTAGTTTATGACTTTATACCCTAATAATATTAGTAATTGTCTTTTAAAAACATGCTTGAAAATCCTCACAAAGAGAAATATTGGGTGACATATACTATTATAAGAAAATCTACTAGTAGTAGACTATAAAATTTATATATTACTAATTTTTAAAAAGTTTATGCTTTATTGTGTTGTACTTCATGCTTATCAAGTGCATTATGCATGAATAAGTTGTAGTCTTGAGTTTGAAGGGTTGTAACTTGATAAGCATAATATACAACTTAGGTTTAAAGGGTTGTACCTAACAATTGTAGCCACTAGCCATGTACAAGTTGTAAGTACATGGTACAACCATTAATGCACGTCTATCTCTGTCATGATCGGTACTCCACCTGGTGCAAAACCAAAAGAAGGTGTTGGCGATGGTGGTTTATTGGCCGAAGAATGATGTGGGTCTTACCAAGAGGAAGCTTGCATCGAGATGAGATACGGTTTTCGAAGGCGGAAACAAAACGGTAGTTTGGCGGTGTTAAATGATCGGAGATGGAGAGAAACATATGGGAAAGGGGGTAGAATCAAAGTTGTGCGGTATTGATTGATGACATTCAACGGTACTTGGAAGTAGGTGGCCGTGACGGCTAGGTACCGGTGGTGGTTGCGTGGGACAAACAAAACTATCGTTGTTGAATTAATAAAGGTTCTTAGGATTATACCGACGTTATTGGTGTGATGGCGGCAGTGTGTGGTAGCGGGGGGCGGTAGCAGTGGTGTCGTGGCTGAGGGCGGCAGGTGACAATGGTTTTACGGTTGGATAGAGAGAGAGTAATGATAGAGAACAATGTTGTTAGGACCGGATCGGACCGGCCGGTCCGACCGGTTCGACCGGGATTCGGCCCCCTGTCCGGTCCGGTCCATAGTGGTTCGTTTTTGAGCAGTTGAACCGGCCGGTTCGAACCGAGTCGGCGGTTGGACCGGCCAACCGGTTCGGGTCCGACCGGATTTTGATTTTTTTTTTTTTTTTTTTTTTTTTTTTTTGATTTTAGTGGGTAAAAACGGGGTGTTAAACCATAAATTAGTACTTTTTATATACAAATATAGTTAAGTTTTATATATAACTATAAAATATATGTATAAATCATATATAAATTACTTATATTTAATTACATATATAAATATAATTAAAATATAGTTAAATCCGGTCCATCCGGTCCGACCGGTCCGACCGGTCCGACCACCAAACCAGTAAGCCGTCCGGTTCGACGTCCGATCCGGTTCTGAGAACATTGATAGAGAAAACAAAAAGTGGGTTGTACTTTGATGATTGGTATCTACAAGGTTTAACACCCGTACTTCAATTTTAAACATTTTTTTAAATAACCATGAAACTAAGACATAGCCCATGTTTAGGATTTCTTATTTTATAAAAAATAACTTTTTAGGATTTCTTATTTTATCAAAAATTAACTTTTATCAAAAAATAACTTTTACTTGAAAAATTACTTTTTAAAAGTTACTCTTATTAACTTCTGCAAAGTAACTTATTAACCTTTTAAAATCAACTTTTTAAAATTTTTTCAAACATACTTATTAAATTTTAAAAAATTAATAAGTGAAAAATTAATTAAAAAATTGGTTTGCCAAATGATCATAGTATTACTTACAAAAACTTTCAACTTGAACAAAGTTCTAGAATTCGGGATTGCTTATTTACACCTTCTTTTAACTTCTCAAAAGGAGTTTTAAGAAGTTAAAATTTTTAACTTCTCAAAAACTTCTTTTTCTCCTTGTATTTTTATCTCCATTCAAATATACTTTTATCTCCTTTCAACTTATGTTCCTTTTAAAAGAAAAAAAGAGTTTCAAATAAGCAGTCCCAAACACTTACGAGTTAGATGGTGTTTGGATTTCCTTTTGAAAAGGACTTTTTAGCTTTTTAGAGGAGTGAAATGACAAAAATGCCCCTCGAAAAAGCCAATAAGTTAAAATTTTTAGATTATTGGCTTATTTGGAGGGGTATTTTTATCCTTTTATCCCTCAAATAAATCAAAAAGGAGATAAAAAAGGAATCCAAACACCACCCTACTCCCAAACACTTTACGAGTTATGACTCTACCCTAATAGAGGGTTTTTGCATAAACCCTATAATCCTTTTTCTACACATTTCTACGAGCCCAAGGAAGCCCTATCTTCGATTCAATGAGTATTCACAGTTTTCAACTGCAGAATTTCTAAAATCTACACTTGGATTATTGTTTTTCAAAATTTCTTCTGCTGCAACTGATTTTGAAATGCCTTCATTATTGTTGAATTGATAGGAGCTCGTGCGCTCGTTTCGCAATTATGGAGAAAGAAGCAAATGAATTCGGATACACTCAGCTCCGTGCAGATTAATGATATCTTAAGGTGCTACAAAGATTTTCGCGACCTTCATTCGAGCTATAGTTTCAATCGATCTCCGTTTAAGACGAGCCAGGTATCCATAGCTTTTTAGTGTCTGATTGTATGATTGGATCTGCTGTTCAATTCTTATTGAACCTGATTCTTTAAGCCTGTTTATATATTTATGATTCCAAATATGTGAAGATTAAAAATTGTAGGACAAGATTGTTAATGTTAGGTGTTGCTTTGACAATTAAATTGCAGAAGCTTGTTTATGTTTTATGGTCATCCTAGCAAACATCTAGGAAGTTTATATATCGTATGAATGGAACTAAGGTGTAACAAACTAGTAGATATGAGTGGCATTAGTGTTGACCGTGGAGTTTGGATGGCATTTTGGGGAATTGTTTTTGAAACAAATGGAATGTGTTATATGAAGGAATTGGATTTGGAGTTGAAATCTGTCAAAGAAAAGGCGTTTGATTGAGGAGATGTATTGGTTCTTTAATTTGTTAAGGAAGTTGGAATGACTGCATAAGCGTTTATCGTGGGCTGCTGGCGAAGGGAGTGGGGATTTCGATTCATTTATGTCTGATTGCCTTTTTCTTCATAATTTGGAAGGAATGTTATATTTAATGAATTCATTTTAGTTCCAAGTTGCATTCATCTCCAATCAAACATGTTATTATTTGAATTCATATCCTAATTCCAACTAGTTTTTCTAGCCAAACATAATTTGAATGGAATTTGTATTCAAATTCAATTGAATTCTAGATAGCCAAAGGCCCCTTAGCTGCAAAATGTGGCATCAAAATCTTGGTCGCTTTTTGAATTGGTTTATGAGGATGAAATGAGATGAGTTTTAAAAGAAACAAGTAACTAAGAATTTCTATTGTATGGAAATTTGAAGATTTGATATATGGCTGCAATGTTTATGCTATACTTCATGTTACCTTTATGTTGATGTAGATAATTTTGGGTTCAAACCTACGTTGGAAAGTTTAGACTTCAGAATAGTGTTGGCTCAACACTGATTTATGATTCTTCTTGTTGTAGGAGGTAACAAACCAAGTGTACGTTTTCCCTAATTTTTTTACTGGTCCTTCTATTCAACAGTGTCGACTGTTTTCATCTTCATCTTCTCAAACTAATGAAAATGAAACTGTCCAATCCAAGAACGAGCCTGGTGATACTATGGAGACTAACGATGCTTCTCAAACAGAACTTCCTGATAATAAAGTGGATTCAAGTGCCACTGAAGTACACCATTCTGTCAAAAGGAGGAGAAGAGGTACAAAAAGAACTAAATTTTCCGACTCCGATTCGGATTCAGATTCTGCAGGGGATCTATCCAGAGACGGTTTAATTAAGCTTCTGGCGAAGAAGGAAGAACTCCTAAAGAAAAAGCATGCAGAAATGGTGCTTATGCAAGATAAAGCTATGAGAAATTTTGCTGAAAACGATAATGTTATTGAGAGGACAAAACGGGAAGCAGAAAACTCAAAGAAGTTTGCCATACAGGTCTCTCTTGATCTTGTGTTCTTTCGAAACATCTTGGCTGGTGTCTGTCTTGTTTACTTTTGATACGTGTTGCAGTCATTTGCAAAGAGCCTACTGGATGTTGCAGATAATCTTGGCAGAGTCTCATCGGCGGTGAAAGATAGATTTACAAAAATCGACACAACTGAGGACCCTGCAGGAGCTCTACCACTTTTAAAAACATTGTTGGAAGGTGTTGAGATGACAGAAAAACAGCTAGTAGAGGTAAATCATTCCTTCTAAGGGTGTGAATTCCTGACACGGGACAAAGCTAACACGAAAGGGGTTTGGTCAGTTTTGGGTCGAGCCCATGCCCCATGGACACGTTTGGTTAAATGTGTTGTGGGTTCGTGTGTTGATCCGTTTATTTTTATAAATTTTTAAAAAATAAACTTTCTTTCCAATTTGAGGTTATCAGGTATTCAGGAAGTTTGGAGTGGAAAGATATGATCCTATGAATGAACTTTTTGACCCAAATAGGCATAATGCAGTATTTCAAGTACCAGATCAATCCAAACCTCCAAATACTGTTGCTGTTGTGATGAAGGTATGCTAGCTCGCATTTACCATGCTGATACATAATTGTATAAATGTTTGAGTATTAGTCAAACATCTTTGAATTTGAAAGGAATATTTTCGACCAAATTTCAGATGCAGTTATGCTCATTTTCTTCTAAGCATCGGTTTTGACATGTCAACTGCTAGATTTTAATATCATGATGTGATTTTGCAGCCAGGATACACGCTGCATGAACGAATCATACGACCAGCTGAAGTCGGTGTTGTTTCAAACGAGCCTGCAGACAGTGAGACACACTAGAGACCAATAATCTGAAAAAACATTAACCGTTTGTATTTTTCCAAAACTGAGCACCTTTCGTCATTCCAACAATGTATGCCCTTTTTACATCAAACATTTGACTGATCCTAATGAAATTCATGTTTTGGAACTTTAGATTGGAATCGTTAATTTTTTTAATCATCTTTTGTTTTGTTCATGAAGTCACCAACCGATGTTTCAAATCTTTGACTAATAAGAATCAACTATGATCCGAAGGTCATTTCACGCATTATACATAAGAAAAGAGGTTAAAATATAAAGTGTATTTTTGCTACAAAGTATGAGAAGATATGGTAAGTTAAAAAAAGTCACAAAAAAATTATATCTCATAATTTAAATCGAATTTCAAAAAAATAATTCCGAGCTTTTGTTCCCTTAACCATCCTCACTAAGAAAAAAAAATAAACGAAAAATTTAAAAAAAAATTAACGTTTTTTAATTGTGTCATTTATGAAAGACACAATGACGTCATCGTGTCATACAAAGACAATGAATTTTTTTTTATTTTTTCTGAAAGAGGACGACTAGAGGAATAGAGACTTCGAAATACTTTTTTGAAATTTGATTTAGATTGTAAGATATAATTTTTTTTGTGACTTTTTAGCCTCATTATGTCTTCTCATACTTTGTAGCAAAAATACACTTTGTATAATAATCTCAAACTATGCATAAAGCTATTTCAGATTAGATTAGCTCACTAATAAACAAATTTAAGCTTTATGTATCAAGTTTGACTAAAGTCGAGAACCCAAACCAGCCGGATTGAGTATTTTTGTATGATATATTAAACTCTTATTCAATATAATAAATAAAATACAGTTTATAATAAATATTTATATATATAAAAAAACAATTAGACAGTAAATAAATAATAGAAGAATCAAGTCTAAGCTATTCTTGAGCTTGAAAATTTACTCATAAGCCAAGCTCGACCTGACCTTTATACACTGCGTTTGAAACAAATCGAGTTCAAGCTTAGATGACGACGGTTGCTCCCAAGCTATAACCAGGAACCTTCTCAAGTTTCCTCTCCTTCATAATCTTTCTCATCCTTCCAACATCTTCCCACAACCCATTGGTAGCATAAATATTTGACATGACCACATAAACACCATCACTCCAAGGCTCCATTTGCTGCAAATGCTTAGCCACCCACTCTCCCATCTTCACATTCCCATACTTCTCACAAGCACCCATTAAACACCCCCATATCACCACATTAGCTTCCATTGGCATCTTTTCCACCATCTCTCTTGCTTCCTCAAGCAACCCGCACCGACCCAACAAATCCACCATGCACCCATAATGCTGCAACCACGGCTCGATCTTGTACTCATTCCTCATCATATTAAAATAACGCTTCCCTTCTTGAACAAGCCCGCCATGCACACACGCGCTCAAGACTCCCACAAAGGTCACACCATTAGGCGTCACAGACGCTTCTCTCATGCCACGAAAGCACTCTAACGCCTCACTAACATGCCCATGCGTCGCATACCCAACAATCAAAGACGTCCACGAAGAAACATTTCGTTCACACATTCGCGAGAAAACCACATAAGCAAGATCCATCCTACCACATTTTCCATACATGTCCACTAGCGAATTTGACATCAAAACATCCGATTTCTCCAACCTTTTAGCTTGAAAGACACACTTATGCAGCTGAAGACCCAAACCCAAATCCCCTAAACTCCCACACACCGAAATCACACTAACCATAGTCACATCATCCGGTTCTAAACCGCTTCTCTTCAACTCCAAGAACATCTCTATCGCTTCTCTAGCGCGCCCTCCTTGCGACAACCCACCTATAACAGCATTCCAAGAACCAATTTTTCTCTCAGGACTTTCATCAAACACCTTAAGCGCACTGTCAAACTCACCAGCTTTCGCATACAAACTGATAAACCCACTCTCACAAAACAGATTTGCCTCCAACCCATGTTTAATGGCAACTGTATGAAGCTGTTTAACCATTGAAATATGGGTTTTTTGAGATAGAGCTTTCAGAACAACGGGCAGTGTGTAGGTATCCGGGCAGACACCAGCACGGGCCATAGTGATGCTTACATACAGTGCTTTGGAGGGGGAATTGAGCCTGGTGTATGCTCTTATGATGGTGTTCCAATAAAATGGGTCGCTGTACAAGTGAAGCATGTGGATTCTGATAACATGAGCGTAGAGTTGGTTGAGTTGATGTATGGTTTTGCAGTTGGTGATGTGGGTTGATATCGTTTTCGCCCAATCTTGGGTTTTGAAGTGATTGTTTGCATGTCTTTGGGGATCAAGATTTGAGGAAAGATTGTGATTTAAGTATGAAGAAATGGTGAAGTATATGGGGATTTGATGTCTTGAGATGTTACTGAAGAGGGGGTGAATTGAATGCATGTGTTCATGAAGAGTTTGTGCTGATGCGTAATGGTTTTGATGTCTGGTGAAAATGAAATAGGTCCAATTTGATGGGTTTAACGTTCTAATTTCTTTCTTGGAGAAATAGAAATATTTTATCGTGATAAGAGGTCTTTTTTGGTTTTTGTTTGTTGAACACAACTTTATTAAATAAATTATTACAGTAAGTATGTACACACACACTTAATACTAAATTTGTTAATCCATGAATTTGACATGATTATCACAGATAACTATAACTATTAGGAAAGTTCAAAAGATATCAATTTCGTTTGAATGCGATCAAAATAGGTTGGATTGAAATAAGTTCTTTTCAAAAGAATGTATTAAAACATGTACAACTTTATATATTTTTATGAAGCCTAGTAGAGAAGGATGGCAGATGTTGAATGCGCTTGGCGGCCACAAGGAGACGATGACAGCAGCTAAGTTGATGGTGGGCATGTTGATGGCATTTTTTTTAAATATTTTTTCATATGTTCTTTACTTAGATTTTTATGCTGCTTTATAGATGTTGAAAATGCAATCCTTTCAAGTTTAGGGTGATCATATATATGTTTGTGTATTAACCAATGATCACACATTGAGATGAAAAAAAAGAGCCTGTAGATGCTTAGCGGCATGTTTTAATTTAAAAATAAATATATATATTTAGTTTTAGCGGCTTATGGACTTGTGATGCTAGTTGGTAATCTCACATTACGTTTGGATAGCTTGGATTAAGCAAAGAACGATTTGAGAAATGTGTGAGTAGAGGTGTTGACCGTGGTGGTGTCGCAACAACAATGCCACTGCAACAGTGGAGGTGGCGGTGAAACCTTGAAAGCTTAGTAAGTTCAATCAACCATACGACCTTAATAAGGTTCAATTTGGTCATGTTTATCAAGTCCCAAGTTTAACACGAATAATCAAAGAACGAAAACACAACACACAATTTCGAGTAAACTCACTTTTACTGCATCTCTCTAATCCTTGAACTTGGTTAGTATTTATAGGAGAACCTAATCCTTGGCAGGCAAGTAACGTAACCCACTATGACTCTTTATTTAAACAATGGATAACCCAATAATATTAAGTGATAATTATCTTCAATCAATGATAGTTATCTTAAATCAAACCCTTATCCCAAACCAACTTGTTTGGAGGGTCGGCCCACGCTTTGCTGAAATCTTCTGGCAATCAGCCTCGCTTTGCTGAAATCTTGAAAGTTTAGTAAGTTCAATCAACCGTATAACCTTAATAAGGTACAATATATGCCATTTTGTTGCATCTTAGAAAGTGATTTACCAAGCCCTAAAACACATGTTTTCTTTCTGCCGCAAGGTCAGGTGAATATATGATATACCTTCAAGGATAGAGATTACTCATCTCAACTTAGCATGTTATAATGTCAGTTCTCATTTTTAGTTTACATTAGCAAGATCTATCGTTGCCAGAAGACATTGGCAGTATAACCAACAAAAGTTTTCTTAATGTCTAAGATCCTTAAAAGTCTCTCTTCTAACTCGTCCCAAGTTTTCTAATGCCAAGGATTCTTTTTCGTTATTGTTCTTGTTTTCGTTGGACTTGTCAAGCTTGTTTTCTGCAAATTAGCATGTTTCTAACTCAATATCAATGTAAAAACATAAAAAAAAAAACACCTGAAAACATGAATATATACCGATCTAGATTTCTTTGTCTTCCCCCGAATCCTGTTCCTTTGAGGTTTTAGCTTATATATCCGAACCATCCAATGGTGAGTAGTGAACACCTACATATATACAATATGAGGCAGTTAATCGTCATGACGTTAACTTGAACATTGATATACTTGAAATGACTCAAAAAGGTATGGTTGTATTCCCACCTCTTCAAAATGAGTTAATTTAAAATGTTTCTTTCCGATTTCAGTCCCCCGTACTCTATCGTATCCTCTACCACCATCAGTCTCCACAAACCTGGATTACAGAACCAACGTCAAGTGTAAATAAGAAACAACAAAGCTCCAAAAACCAGTTTAAATCATGTAACTGAATTACCTGAAATATGATAGTTTGTACATGAGGCTGTTTAGCATGGTTGGAGTGGCCTGAGAATCAATTCGGTATTGACCATCTCTCTGGAAAAAAGGGCATGAATGTATAGACTTGAGTCAAGACTTAAAACATTGATGCATATGAACATAAGATGGTTATCTAAGCGTGTTACCATCTCTCTCCCCCCCACTAAATATGGATAGCACAATGTACACATGCTTATGCGATTTTCACACTATATATATATGCATATACTTACAAGATAATCAGGCTCCTTGATATGCGGAAAGACGCCTCCTCCTATACGAACCATCCACAGGAACTTATTTATGTCATCACTAGAGTAGCCAACAAGACCTGAGATATGAACAGATGATTATATTTCTTTATATTCTCCAGTTTCTCGTTTTGGTTTTGAATTTGTTAAAGAAAACCAACCTCCAAAAACAACGAGGACATATTTTACATCCAGGGAGTTGAGAATTTCCCAGGCAGCTTTTTCAGGAGAAGACATGGCAGTGCCAACAGTAGCAATATGTGTGTTGTTCCATGTGTTATTGTCAACAATAACTGTGCGGTTTGCCATTGCAGTTGTTTGGTAACCATAGTCCCACCAAGATGCAACCTGAACATATTTAATTAATGACTCGGTTAACATCCTCACAGCCATAGTCAGTGTGACAATTTCGACCCATTACATATGAATGAGTCAATTTCGGTTATGTTCTATCACCAGTTTCTAATGAATGTGACAATTTCCATCTCTAGTGCTTTATGTAAGGTAAGAGAAGAGTTCAGTAGATTGCTAGGCAATATTTGCAAAATTAGGAGTGTGAGAGTGAGACTAATAATACCGACAATAACTTACTTTATCATTGACATGAGTGTTATGGCTTAACCATGCATATGCCTCTCTGAAGTCATCAAAAACATGAAGCCCATCACGCGAATGTGAAGTAAGCACGATTGACGGAGCTGAATACGCCTCTGCTGCCGCCCAAACACTATGGACCTGCAAGGATCTTTATAAGTAAATGCTACGCAAATCAGCCAGTTCTAGATTTATATCATTTGGTTCACAGTTTATGGTCTGGAAAACCAGATTTAATGGTTAGGTTTACAGTTTGGGATTTGGAACCAGGCTGTGTAAACCAAACTAGATGTTTACCTTTATTATTATTATTATTATTTTTTTACTTTTCTAGAATATGCAATTATGAATATTCGTTAACAATCTTAATTAATTTATAAAATTTAATACAAACTTACAATTTTGAACTAAAAAAAGGGTTCAAACCGCCAAGTGGATTGCCCAAACCGCCCCAAGGGTATGGTTTGCTGTTTTACAAAACCATAGTTAGCGGTTCGACCCATAACTTACATCAGAACCAGCTGAACAGGACCATGAACACCCCTAGATATTAAGATGAAAAATTTCCATTCCCTTATTTTTGTTTATATGCATATTACCACATAGAAGGCGCCTAGCAACACAGTTAAGAACAGAGCAAACACAGATGCCTCAACAGGTAAGATCAGGGGCTTCTTTTCAGTCTGGGATTTCTTAAGAGGCTTTTCAACATTCTCCTTTTCCTTCTTTTTGTTTTTCTTGGAAGGCCGTTCCTTCAACGAGACTTCTTTTTCGTCGGTATCCGTCGCATTGATTTGCATAGCAACAATACTAGCGGATATGGTATCCCCTGCCTTAGCGATCAATCGATCATTGTCGAGAAAATATATAAACAAATCCAGAAATAATTTTGTACCACTAAAAAAATGTCATTCCAAAACCACATGGAGTACTTACTTGAAACGCATAGAACTTAATTGATCTTGTAAGAACATCAAAGGCTTCAGAAAGAGCAATTCCAGACATTATGCATGCAGCTGGAGCAAAAACAAGCATTAGACGTACCTGCCATGTCAATACATATATAGGTTAAAATGATTAATACATAAAGTACATTAAAACATGAATATAATGTGCGATAAAGATCTTACCATGACACCGGAGAAATATACTGACATTACTATGTAGAGAATCACAAAGGAGCTTGCATCAGATAGCGGTGAAAAGCATGCCTGATAAATAAGAGGGCTAGTTAAATACGTAAGGTCTCCTAAATCATTTTGCTGATATATTAACGTGTTGATTATTTATTAGTCATTTAAACATATGATAAAAGGTGATTTTGGACCAACCCAAACACCCTGGTACATTTCAATCCATATTAGTAATTGAATGACCTGATTCAACTACAACCAATTTGGGTCTGTTACTTGAACCGCCCAACCTGCCTATCTTGCCACCTCTACCAATAATTGTAATCTATATAAGCATCCTGAACTTACAATAATTCCAGCCGGAACCAAGAATGCTAATACATTTATATCCATGAAGTAAGATGGCCAAGTAGGTGGTTGATGTTCACTAACACTTGCAATAATTGGTATGTACTTGCTTGCATACGTTCTGGCAGAGTAGAAAAGGTTGATTTTATTTACTGAATTCATAATGACTAGTAAAAATACAAAAAATGCTACTACAATGATGATGTCATAAACGTTTGCACGGAAAAAAGACATGAAACTCACGGATCAAGAAGACTTAGACTTCGTCCACTCCATCCCTTTGTTGGACTAGCTGCAACCACTGCTACAAGTACAGCTACTACAGCGCAGCATACCACCCTGAATGGAAAATAATAAATATACAAGTGGAGGTTTTTGTTTGCTGGAACCGCATTTATAATTTTAAATTTGTAAGGTGGGGCGACAAATCTATGTGAAAAAAATTATCTATTGTTATTAAATTATATTTTTATGTGTTCTCTGTTTAACGCAATATAAGGATTTCTGTTATCTGAAAAGGGGCTTAGATACAAGCAGACAAAGAAACAGCATTGACAGAATTATACTTTGTGATATAAATTTATTGTTAATTATGTAATTAGTGTTAGCCCATTAGGTAGTTAGTGTTAGCCCATTGTTAATATCTGTTAGGGCCCATGGGCCTCAAATTAGGGTTTCCCCCCTCTATATATAGAGGAGGTTATTGTCATTGTAAAATCATCTAGTAATAATATCATTCTCAGTTTTACATGGTATCAGAGCCACAAGGCTCTCGGTCCTGTATCTGATTTCCCGCTCCTGTCCCGCTCCTGATTTCCCGTCAAGAAGCTGCTGCTGTTTACACCAAATCCTTTTTCGAGCAACAATTGCAACACACCACTGCTACCATCAGACTCGCCACCTCCCGAATTGCATTCCCTGAAAAAATCGCCGCCGTCCGGCTGCCCACGCGCTCTCACGCGCCACCACCCTTCTGCCACTGTTCCTCACGCGCCGGCGAGTGGCGGCGCGTGGACCCACCTCCGGCGACCCTGCTCACACCCGAACGCTCGCGACTCAGTTTCCAGTTGATCTGCAAGGTCAATTTCCTGCTCCCACGCGTTTTTCTGTTCTGCTCTTAGATCCAGCCTCTCGTTTTTCAGATCTGTTAACATGGGTGATGAAAAGAAGACCGATTCAGCCACCCCAACTCAAATTGCTCCAGGTATCATTAATTACTCTGCTGTGTTACGTATTCCTGTTAAACTTGACTCTAAATGTTGGAGTTCGTGGAGTCTCTTTGTTGAAAGAGGACTTATAAGTGTTGGTAAAGAAGATCATTTGACCGAACCGCCTCCGGATCCGATAACAAAGGAATGGCGCCTTAATGATAGTGGTATTCAAATGGCGTTGTGGAATGCCATGGAGCCACCGATTCTTGCTATTGCTCAAAACTTCAATACTGTCAAAGAAATGTGGGAACATCTGTCGTTGTCCTTTTCTGCCAAAGAATCCCTGTCTCATGCTTTTTCGGTGGTCCAAGCATACAGCAGAATTGAGCAAGGTGACTCCACCTTCACTGATTACTTTACCCGGTTCTCAAAACTGAGGGATGAATTACGTACTCTGTACCCACCGACCACTGATCTGAAAGTTCAGGAGGAGCGCAACAAGAAAATGGATATTATGGTGTTCATTGCAGGTCTATCACCCAAGTACTCTAGTGCTCGACCATTACTGTTGAGCAACTCTAGTGCTACCTCATCTGTGGCATCCACATATCACTTACTACGGGAAATGTATGGTCCGGATGCCACTACTCGGGACACTGACACTTCTGCTTTGCATACCAATGCATCTGTTAGTAAAGGCAGTGGTCGTGGTTCTAATTCAGCCCAACGAAAAGGCAATGGTCGCGGCAATGGAATCACATGTCACTATTGTCATCATGAAGGTCACACGAAGTACAATTGCCCAAATCGCCCTCCTGGATCTCTACCTCCTCCTCGACCCAAGGCACGACTGGCTACTGCTGATGATTCTTCTGACCCGGTTGATTCTACGACACCAACTTACTCACTAAGCCAGGAGGAGTATAACCAGTTTCGACAGTTACTGAGCCTTCAGTCACACACTACCAGTCCACATGCCAATTCGGCTCGTTCAGGTACATTCGCTAGTCTTAACTCATCTTGGATTGTTGATACTGGGGCTACTCATCACATGACTGGGAATCAAGGTATATTGTCTAACCTACAAAATACCTCTCACCCTCCTGTTCGAATTGCTGATGGATCCTCATGCCCAGTTCGTGGTATCGGGTCCATTAGCAACTCGAAAGACCTTACACTTTCATCTGTATTGTTAGTACCCAAATTTCCTGATAACCTTTGTTCTGTAAGCCAACTCACCAAACAAAATAACTGTTGTGCAAAATTTTATCCCACTCACTGTGTTTTCCAGGAACTAGGGACGAACCGACTGATTGGCACCGGTATTGAATCAGGAGGCCTCTACCGTCTGTCTTTAATGTCACAACCTACTGCTAACATATGTGATTCCAGCATCAGGGAGGCTCACTGCCGGCTAGGCCATCCCTCTACCGCGGTTCTGAGGCAAATGAGACCGGATTTATCTGTTTCTTTTGAATTTCATTGTGAGTCATGTCAACTTGGTAAACACACCAGGCGTCCTTATCCCCCAAAAGTGTCTAGTCGAGTCTGTAACCCGTTTGAACTCTTGCATTCTGATATTTGGGGACCTTCCCCCGTTAAGACTCCATTGGGTTTTGAGTATTTTGTCACGTTTATTGATGATTATTCACGTACCACTTGGGTTTATCTATTAAAATCTCGTAGTGAATTAAATTCAATATTTCAAGAATTCCATTGTTATGTTCAAAATCAGTTTAACAAATCAATCAAAACCATCCGCACCGACAATGCAAAAGAATACATGTCTTCTGAGTTATCCACATATCTTAAAACTCATGGTATAATCCACGAGACCTCGTGCGCATATACATCCCAGCAAAATGGCGTTGCTGAACGCAAGAATCGCCATTTGTTGGATCTTACTCGCACAATCATGATTGACTCTCATGTTCCTCATCGTTTTTGGGGAGATGCAGTCCTCACTGCAGCTTACTTGATTAACCGCATGCCTTCGTCGGTTCTTCATGGTAAGACCCCGTTTTCCATCCTCTTCCCTACAGGCACTCCCTTTCCTCTCGCACCTAAAATTTTTGGGTGTGTAGCCTACGTTCATGATCATCGCCCGGGGACAACCAAACTTGACCCCCGGGCCATTCGTTGCGTTTTTCTTGGATACTCTCGCGTTCAGAAAGGGTATCGTTGTTACTGTCCCTCCCTTCGTCGTTACTTTACCAGTGCTGATGTCACTTTTCACGAGTCATGTCCTTACTTTCTTGAGTCTTCGGATTCTCTTGATTCTTTGTTTCCCGATTCTAATACTCACCCTGTTACACCCGAGTCCGTTACTGTTCCTATTATCCCTGTCCCAGTCTCCACTAGTCCATCGGAGCCCCCGGTCTCAGATTCAGTTCCTGCTTCATCTGGCCTACCGACAGAGAATCAACCATTGCAGTTCACATATGCCAGGCGACATAAACACATGACGACAACTCTTGATTCACAACCGGTCCATGACTCTGGTACGTCTTCAGATCCACATCCTAACAATACCACTGATACAATCTTACCTGATACTACCCCTCCTACACATGATCCACCTACTTATGACCCACCTGGTGCCCCATATCCTGATATCCCCATCGCCTTCCGCAAAGAACCCAGACATACCACCCGCTACCCTATTCAGAATTATGTTTCCTATACACATCTCTCACCTGAGTGTCATGCCTACACCACCACCATTGATTCTTACCCAATTCCCAAGAATGTGATGACAGCCCTAGCTCACCCAGGATGGAGAAAGGCTATGGACGAGGAGATTGGGGCCCTTCATGCCAATCATACGTGGGATCTTCAGCCACTTCCACCTGGGAAGCGTCTTGTTGGTTGTCGGTGGTTATTTACAGTTAAACCAAACCCCGATGGACCGACACCTCGATTGAAGGCCCGTTTAGTTGCTAAGGGCTATTCTCAGGCATATGGCATTGATTATGATGAGACTTTCTCTCCGGTTGCCAAAATGTCATCCGTTCGCATTTCCATTGCTCTTGCTGCCATTAATCATTGGCCGCTCCATCAACTTGATGTCAAGAACGCCTTTCTTCATGGTGTTCTTGAGGAGGAGGTATATATGGAGCAGCCACCTGGGTATATTGTCGAGGAGGAGGCCTCCAAAGTATGCAGATTACGCCGTTCATTGTATGGTCTGAAGCAGTCTCCCAGAGCATGGTTTGGCCGGTTTTCTAATGTTATGGCTGAATTTGGGATGACTCGTAGTGCATATGACCATTCTGTATTCTTTAGACATCATCAGGGTCGGAGGATCATTCTGGTGGTCTATGTGGATGACATAATCATTACAGGAGATGACGAGGTTGGAATCACCAATCTTAAACAGTTTCTTCAGTCTCAGTTTCAGATTAAAGACCTTGGTCGTCTCAGATACTTCCTTGGCATTGAGGTATCGCGTTCACCACAAGGAATCCTTCTATCTCAACGGAAGTATGTTCTTGAAATGCTGTCTGAGAGTGGATTACTGGGATGTAAACCAACAGACAGTCCGATGCTTCCGACAGGAAAGCTTCTTCCAGAAGATGGAAATCCGATGAGGGATCCAGAACAATACAGACGGTTAGTAGGAAAACTCAACTACTTGACAGTTACTCGTCCGGATATCTCCTTTGCTGTTAGTGTATTAAGTCAGTTTATGGCCTCCCCATATACCGGACACTGGGATGCAGCTCTTCGTGTACTTCGATATCTTAAGAACGCACCAGGATTAGGGATCTTGTATTCTGATCAGGGTCACTGCCGGGTGGGTGCGTTTACTGAAGAAGGAGATGGACGAATATCCGGATTCTCAGATGCTGATTGGGCAGGCTGCCCTATTTCACGACGATCCACGACTGGATATTGTGTATTTGTTGGAGGAAACCTGGTATCATGGAAGAGTAAGAAGCAACACACTGTATCTAGGTCAAGTGCTGAATCAGAGTATAGAGCAATGGCAGATGTTACATCAGAGATGATTTGGGTTCGTCGTGTTCTCAGAGAACTTGGGGTTGTTTCTAATGATTTGATGAGGTTATATTGTGATAGTCAATCGGCTATACACATTGCCAAGAATCAGGTATTTCATGAGAGGACTAAACACATTGAAGTTGATTGCCACCTCATCAGAGATCGTGTGACGGGCACTCAAGCTGATCCTCCATCCATTCAACCAATTCATGTCAAGACTGAATTTCAACTAGCAGACATCTTTACAAAACCTCTTCGGAAAACTCAAATTGAATTTATATGTAACAAGTTGGGCATGATAAACATCTATGCTCCAACTTGAGGAGGAGTGTTAATTATGTAATTAGTGTTAGCCCATTAGGTAGTTAGTGTTAGCCCATTGTTAATATCTGTTAGGGCCCATGGGCCTCAAATTAGGGTTTCCCCCCTCTATATATAGAGGAGGTTATTGTCATTGTAAAATCATCTAGTAATAATATCATTCTCAGTTTTACATTTATAAATAAAAATCTAATGAATCAAGCTTACAGGCCAACTGATACAACAAGGGTCGCAGCTACTTTAAACATCTTTGGTGAGAGAATTCCTTTGATATAGTATGCAAAAGCCACCACATGAATAATGATGAAAACCTGTAATAAATTTACAAAAGCAAAGAAATGGTGATATTAATTTTACTAAATAAATTAAAGGCAACATAATTTTTTGCAAGGCATATAAATTATTAAATAAGAACATTCCTCAGTGGTACTATCGCTTAACTATTTCTATTTATTTTGGATTCTTCGCTACAAGTAAAGCATGAAATTTGAATGTATTAACAAAAATATGTACATGGTCACACTTAGTATAATAAATGAACAAATAAATTTTCATTGATAATAACTGGTTCTATGCTAAATCACCCAAAAGGGCATTTAAAATAAATTAGGGACAAAACCCTTTAGAGGTATGATTCATCTGTGTAACTCACCAAAAATGATGCAAAATGTTCTGATGTCATGACTGCATTAAAACCAACAACAGGCACTAATGCTGCCATTAACGTTCCTAAGACAACCTGCATAGAAAAGCAAAACTGATTATTAACAAAAAAAGGAAAACAATTAATAAATAGTTACATCAATATCACTTATCGTGCTAGACCAAGAAAATCATCATAGGGTTGCATACATTCTTCCAGTCTTTCCTACCATTATATAGCTAGTACATTCCTTGTTTCAGGTTTTACAACTTTCACTATTAGTACTTTCGTATGGTTGTTTGCTTTGATTCTCTTATCAATATTTTATGTTATCTAGATTACTATACTATACTGTGCATGAAAAAAAAGTTTATTGGAGCCGGAGATCTTAACTGGAAAAGCCTCTCTATCCCTTGGGACAAAGGTAAGGTTTGCTCTCATCATATCCTCCTCAGACCTTACAAATAACTTTGCTATGAGTGGAATTATACAGGGTACATTTGTTTGTTATTCCTTGTTTCAGTTTGGGAGCTATAGGCTCTTATAAGAAAATGTCAAATGCAATCTTTTGGAGCCTTATTGTATTGTTTACATTCTTATTTAATATAAAACACGAGCAAGTTATGAACTTACAAGTGGAGCATATGCGATGTATAGTCGAGGTGAATAGCGACCGGTCACAATGCAAAGAAGCACATGCATTGGTATGAGGTTGATGATAAAAGTGTACCCTCCCCAAGAGCAAACCTAAATAATAGAAGACTCTTAAATAAGCAACCTAAGCAGAAGATACTAGAAAAAATGAGAAATAAAATAAGATATAGATTATGTAGTTGAACAGAAATGACTCTGTATGGACTGTATCATTCCTACCATGTAGAAGTATGCAATGGAGTTTAAAGTAGCGTAGAAAAGAGATCCTGTGTTCAATGTCTGCGGACAAGTAATAACTATCAGAAATTAGTTTAAATCCAATTTATTAACATTTTTCTCCTGTCTAGAGACAGAAACTGAAAAGGAAATTTGCAAAATGTTACCTTTATATAGAGATAGAAAGTGAATATCAAAGCAAAGATGGCTACAGCTTCATTGTCATAGCTCCCAGCCACAGATCGGGATATGTAGGATGGTACCTGTAAGATACAACATAAACATGTTGAAAATTTGAGCAGATGAAATTTAGTAGGTCATTCATGAATATGGAATAAAATACGTAATTGATCTTGCACACAGTTACAAATATCGATCTCAAAATGAAGTGAGGAAATGATATCTAGCGATGAAGCTTAGGCAACGGTAGGAACTGAGGAAATGATATCTAGTGATAAGCTGGCTTGAGCTTTTCACGAGCCGAACTCGAGCCGGAGTTTCCAGCTCGTTAAAATTTTCGAGCCGAGCCGAGCTGGCTCGATAAGCTTCGAGCTCGAGCCCATCCTGGCTCAGCTCGGCTCGGCTCGTTTGCAGCCCTAGGCAACGGTTTCAACACGTGAGATAAATCCATAAACCTCCATTAGTTTTTATCTCAAAAGTCAAAACATGACAAGATAGAGAGAACAAGAAACAACAAAGCATTTTCCGAAACTTCTTGGTATGCATAAACAAGAAGACTCATTCACATAACATGGTGAAAACAAAAATTAAAACATGGTTTATTACATACAACAATATGCATCAATTTACGTCTAAATGAATACTTAAATATGGCAAGTATCAGATAAGTGATTTACCATGGCCAGAAAAACTGCAGCTGTTAGTCCAGCTCCTACTCCCTTAACTTCCTAAATAAAAGCAAGAAAACAATAATGAGACATCTTGACACAAAATCAAATCTGTAGACATATTTATTATAATCCAAAAACCAGATTACTAGATGCAAAAATAACCTTTGTCAAGAGATATGTTGCCCATGCAGCAAAGGCAGAGAATACAGGAGCAGTGAATACACAAACAGTTTCCACTGACAGAGGAATATTCAAAAATTGGAGTACCCTGCAATAATAAATCAGTAATCATCCACGCCTATAATAATGTTACAGACAATCCTTATCTTCTAAGGATATAATCTGTTCCAACTATTTAGAAATAATGTTTTTTTTGTTGCATTTAAGGTTATCAATCAAAGATAACGTTATGTATAAGAAACAATTTAAATTGCAGGATTAAAATGATTTGGTCATGAATGACAGAAACAAATAAATACACACTTCCACATAGTTCCAGCTGTTAAAGTCAAGCCAGGGTAAACTGTTCCACCAATGACTCGCCCAAGAGGATACCTTAAGACAAGTGAGAATAAGATTTTGTGTTAGTTTCGTTTGCCAACAGACAAAATAAATAAAAGTAACTCCTATAAATTTACCAGGTCCGATCATCAAACCAGTTCCAGAAGTCATACACCCCATTTTTAGTGAGAAACTGCAATCCAATAATATTTAGTCATACGCAATATGCCTTTAAATATAGAAACATAAAAATGTCATAAAGGCATACAACAACAACATAAGCATTTAGGTGTGCAAAAAGAAATACTGCATCTCCTGCAGTCATTGCACTTCTGTATGCATTGTTTAAAAAAACTGAATCTTTTAAAGTAACCAGGTAGAAGAATATTTCACACTCCTCCTGCCCTCATAAACAAGTCAAATTGTTCCTTTGACAAAAATTAGTTGGTTAATAAACATGTGAAAATCAAGAAAAGTAATAGCCTTAACTCTTTGATAGCACAGATTCAAATCAACAAACTTCATTTTAGATTCAGACAAAAAAACAGATACTGCAGTAGGCCCAAATCATCCTTACAACTATATGAAATGATCATATTATCTTCAACATCATACAAATTATCCACAAAGTTCAAGTCCGGAAAAGAATACATCCATAATTAACCATAATTGAAATATGGCTTCATGTCAAAGGCATATATAGATTCAACCACTATATATCAAATCAGAGGAATAAATGCCAACTGTCATTTCAAATTAAACGGGAGTTTAACAACTTAAAATCATGAGTAATATCAAACTCGCAGTTTATAAACAAAAACATTAATCACTATAAACACATTTACAAATCCAAAATGAAACCTGAGTAACTCTGTAATTGAAATAAGGATCGAACTCGTGAATAACACTTTCATACTTAATAACCTGCAACAACAATGTAGCAAACGGATCAGTGCACCTAAAACCTCAGAATCTAATCGATAAGATCAATTCTAAACTCACCGAGAAAAGGCGGATCGAGAAAGCGAGAACGCCGATTAAAAGGAGAATAAGGAAGGCGAGGATGTTACCGGAGGCGTGCCGTATAGTCGACGACGGTGGTGCCGTTGTATCCGTACCGGCCGCCATTATCGGCGGTAGTGTGTGTATGTGTGTGTGTGACTGTGTGTTTTGAGTCAATCGGAGAAGACAAAAAGAGACGACTTTTCCAGTGGTTCTATTCTAGCTCAGGTGTTGGTCTTTTACTATTTCACCCCTTGGTGTGACTCTGTAGTAGGGGTGTTGATCGGGTTAGTTAATCGGGTTTCGGGTTAATCGGTTCGGGTTATTCGGGTTTTTCAACATTGAAAGTCTACCCGAAACCCGACCCGAATAACAATCGGTTTATTCGGTTTCGGGTTGTTCGGGTAACGGGTTGTTCGGGTCGGGTTTCGGATATTAAACGATAGACTTAATTTAATAGATTTTAGTGAGTTTTTATTTGAAATCTTAAAAAACTAGTGGACTTAAAATAAGTTTACTTCTATAATTTATAAAATGTGCTTAAATATATATTTATATACAAACAATTTGATTAATTTGAACAATCTAAACAAGTGTATATATATAATTTGCTTAATTATGATATGAGTTGATCGGGTTATTTGGATTTCGGGTTAATCGGTTCGGGTTATTCGGGTTTTTGAGGTTTGAAAGTTTATCCGAAACCCGACCCGAATAAGAATCGGTTTAATCGGTTTTCAGGTTGTTCGGGTAACGGGTTGTTTGGGTCGGGTTTCTTCGGGTACGGGTAACATTGGGTCGGGCGGGTTAATCGGGTACGGATAAAATCGACGGGCCTACTCTGTAGGCTCGGGACACTTGGAACCGAGTAGCTATTAATACGAAAGATACAAAATTCTTGTTCACTACCGTTATATAGGGTTGTTCAAATCGCTCGACGCTCGCTCGACGCTCGACGCTTGCTCGACGTTCGTTCGGAATTTGCTTAAAAAATGTTCGTTTGAATTTTTGCTCGGTTGTAAATGAGTCGATCGGCTCGGATCGGTTTGTAAACGAGTCAAGCACGAGCAAAGGTCCACTCGGTTCAGTTCGGATCGAATTAATATGTATATATAGTTTATACGTAGTGCTCTAGTAGATTTGACTAATTATATACAAATATATAATTATATTTATACATATTTGATCAATCAACTTAACAAAGAATTCTACACTTAATATAAAAGTGAAATCCTAAGCCGTTAAAAGATATTTTTTCGATCATCTCCCGCTCTCACCGTCACCGTTATCTGCAATATGCTCTCCGCCTTATCAGCTACAGACTTAGCTAGCTTAATCGCCAGCCACAACGTGTTGTCATCCATGAAAGTATTATGTAATGAAATGTGGTTGATTTTTAAGTTATTAAATCGCTCGTTTGCGCTTGCTCGACGTTTGCTCAAAAATTTAACACTCGAAAAATGCTCGTTCGATTTTTTGCTTGGTTGTAAACTAGCCGATCGGCTCGGTTCGGTTTGAAAACGAGCCAAGCACGAGCAAAGGTCCGCTCGGTTCGGCTCGGCTCGGCTCGGCTTGGCTCGTGAACATCCCTTACCACTATGTGGTTTACCCCAACACGGTTTACAGAGTAAATGTTCGTTTATTTTTCGTAAACTGCAGTTTACGATATTCTGATAAAAAAGACATTGATAACATGTTAATATTGTCGAATTCAAAAAAGGTTTACATCTCATTAACAATTTTTATTAGATAAGTTTTACTAAATATATATTTTATAGTAAATGACCAAAATTGAAATATATAAATATATAATCTTTATACAACTACATTAAATAAATAAATAAATATAAATTAGTATAAGATTGCGGTAATTATATAATTAATATTTTGATTGAAACAATATATCAATAGATTTTAATATTGATAAATTAAATATAAGAGTTAGTTACATAAAAGACCCCTTTGATAAGGTCGTTTCTCAAATTTAGTCCTTAAATATCATTTGCTACAAGTTAGTTCACTAAATATGTCAACTTGTAACAAAATTGCCCCTAGCTTTAACCGACGTTAACTTTTCCTACTAAGTATGTGTGAAATGACATTCTTACCCTTGCTAAAAGACAAAATACAACACCCACCCTCCCTTCTCTTCCCAAGTCGCACAAGTCCCTTCCATCATCACTGCATACGAACCGCCACATACCACTGTTGCTCTGTCTACCGCTCCCGTTGATGTAACACTCGGATATTTTAAAAGATGTAAAAGAAGAATAAAAGAAGGAAATGCAAATTTACCCAAGTGAAGGGGTTAAATGTGTCAAAGTACAAAGTAATGTATTATATTTTGTACAAAAGAGTATGGCCGCCCATACACAACTTCACATCACCTTTTTACAATCGGTTTTTAGAGAGAGAATGAGCAGAAGCTCTCGGATATTTGAAGAACAAGAAGAAGAAGTCAAAGTTAAGGTAAGAATTCGTGTAATTAAGTTGTTCTTGGCTAGACTTAGCCTCGGTTATATGCTTATGAGTGTTTATGTGTGTTCGAATGTGTGTTTGGTGGGCTTCTAGGTGTTAGAATCATCTGAGAAGCTCAAGTGAAGAGTTTAAACTTGAGAACAACAAAGGTGAGTTCTAGACCCCGTGTTTTTACTTGTTTTATAAGTTCTTTGGAGCTGAAAATGTATGTAAACTATTTTTACAAATGTTTTATAAGTACCCGTAAGTACCCATGCATGTATAATAATGTTCATGAAAGTTTCATGTTGTGCTCATGCTTAGAAATGGTATGAGTAAGTTTAGAACAGGATGATACGATGTTTAGGACTGGAAATAATTTAAAAATGTGTTCAACAAGTTGGCCATGCGTCCAAATAGGACTCATGCGCCCAAATTTGCCTTAGAAAAGTTCTAAGTATGATCAACCGCCCAAACAGTACCCTCAACCGCCTAAGATTTGCCTTAGAAAGTTCTAAGTAAGCCCATACGTCTAAACAAAGCCTAACCGCCCGAACAGTGCCATAACCATCTAGAATATGCCTTAGAAAATTCAAGTGTAAGCCCAACAGCCTAAACAGTAGCCCATGTGTCTAAGATTTTGACTTAGATGCCTAAGTGTCGACCAAACGTCCAAATAGTGCCCATGCCTCTGAGATGGTCCAAACTAAGTGTTAAACTGCTCAAATAGTGCCCATGCGCCTAAATAGGCCTCATGCGCCTGCATAGTGCTCATGCGCCTAGGACACGTAGAACATTTTCTAAAATTTTGAGTAAAACAGGATCATTAGAGTTTGACCCAAGTTTAACTTAGGGTTTTTAATTGCTATTATATTCGCATTATTATAAGTTGTTCCTATGGTCATAGTGATTATTATTGTGTGATTTACGTGGTGTGCCTATGATCATAAATGCAAGTATTATCCTTAACAAAGTGAAAGAGTAATGATAAAGAGAAGTGGAACATAATTAAAATGTTAACAAGTCTTGCAAGCATATAGGAGGTGCACGACCATGTTGTCATTAGATCAACTGTGATGCGGGTTAGCTACCCCAAAGGATGCACACAGGGCCAATCAATTGAGATTGACGGACCTTTGCAGCATACCCTAGGTGACTGAGCCAGCCTTGTGTACAGTAATCAGAGCCCATTGAGAGACCTGAGGCCCAACACCAGTTTCCTCGCGCATATAGTTTAGGGTATTGCTTATTGGTCCACATAGACAGTGAAAGATAAAGTTAAAAGAGTACGAAATGAACAAAGGCATACAGTAAAGAAAGAAAGCATTACCTTGTTGTATAGTTGATCACGTACAAGAGTAAGAGATGTATTTTTATAAAAAGAGTATTTTCATATGTATACATTACACAAGGTATTTTAATACTTTTAAAACTAGAACTCACTTAGTAACGCTGACTTTTATACATTTTTAGTTGGCAGGTAATGGTTGCTGAGGATGGCATGAGAGTGAAGCTACTCGGCAGAGAAAGACTGACGTCCATTCCTATGTTATGATATTGTTGTTTTGTAATGAAATTAAACAATCTTTTGTAACTTGAATATTATTGTATTGCTTAACAACAGTATCTTTTAAAAATAGAGAATGGCTTTTGCTAACGTAATTCCGCTGTTTATTTAATGAAATGTATATTAATATGTTTTATGTGCAATGAATGACCAACTGTGAGGTGCCCGGGAACGGGGCCTTACAAGTTGGTATCAGAGCCATAGTTTAAGTGAATGGGGTAAAATATTTTCAAAAACCTAAACTTAAACTAAAAATGGGACAGATAGAGGGATGTCAGCCTGAGTAGCTACGTGCCATTAGGTATTTCTTTTCTTAAAGTTAATCAGTATTATGTGCGTGTGCTATTTGACTTATGTGTTCTTAGTAGGTTTAGATACTGATGTGGTCAGGACAGGAAATGCGTGGGGTGTGGAGAGTAAAGTAAGTGGCTAATCACAACTGGACACTGTCATTAGGGACTTACTGTACTTGACATAAACTGAGCTGTTCCCTCGAATAACTGTGTTAGTGTTTGAATCTTATAGCGTTTAGGAAATGGCTGGACAAAAATCTTCCAAGGCTTCTGGGGACAGAGGTCGTCCACGTGTTACTAGGAGTAGTGCCAAGGCTCCTGAGACGACCCATGAGAACCCTGAGGTTCATGGCCGAAGTGAGGAGAATAAGAATGCTAGCCTGAATGCCACAGCTAGGGAGGCGATTGCTGATGAAGTGCACCAGGTCATGCAGACAGTCTTACCGTCTGTGGTGACCGAAGTCATCAGGGCTGTAAGGAGCGAGGAGAGAAAGGAGAAGGAGAATAGGAAGGGATCCACGGGCAAGGGAAGCAAAGGGGAGGGAAAACGATCGGAGCCTGAGACCGTGTTGTCTGACGAAGAGGAGGATGATTTAGTGGGGGTGACGACCAAGGGGTGCAGTTATGGAGCATTCCAGAGGTGCAAGCCCCCGACCTTCGATGGCAATGGCAATGCTGCTGCCGCTCACCTCTGGGTGAGGGAAATGGAAGCGGTGTTGGAGATCAGTGAGTGTCGTGAAGACCAGAAGGTGAAGTTCGCGAATCACTCTTTTGTTGACCTAGCATTGTGTTGGTGGGACAACATTGTCCAAGCTGAGGGTGCCAGAGTCATCGGGAAGATGCGATGGAAGGAGTTGAAACAGTTAGTGATCGAGGAATTCTGTCCTCACAGGGAACTTGATAGGATCGAGAGGGAGTTCCTACAGCTTGAAGCGGGAACCATGACCCACCAGTAGTACACCACCAAATTTAACAAAATGGCAAGGCTGGTACCGGATCAGGTGATCCCGGTATCAAGAAATATCAAAAGGTACATCCAGGGACTGTCGGCTGATATTCGCAGGCATCTGATTGCTGCTCAGCCAGGTACCTTCCGATCGGTGGTGGACTTGGCAGGCAGGTTGTACGATGAGCGAGAGGAGACTATGGTGGAGGTGAAGAAGGCAGGTGCTGGTGATAAAAGCTTGAATAGGAAGAGGTTTGGAAGTGGTGGTTTCACTCCAAACAACAAGAGGATGAAGGTGGATGACCGTAGGGTGTCGTCAAGCTCAAGGTCGAAGAAGTGTGGGAGATGTGGGAGGGAGCATACTGGCGAGTGTAGGTTGGGAATGAACGTATGCTTCAGGTGTGGCAAGCCGGGCCACATCGCTAGAGACTGTAGGGTGCTGAAGTGTTATATCTGTGGCGAGGAGGGCCACGCGAGCAAGGACTGCAAGAAGCCGAGGGCGGAGAGCTCTGGAGCAAAGAAGAGGCCGGAGGAAGGAGGGCAGAGGGCAAGTGCTAGAGCTTACATGTAAGGCCCCGTTCTCGGGCACCTCACAGTTGGTCGTTCATCGCACATAAACATTTTAAATCGTTCATCTATTTTGTAGCGGAATTTAAAACTTTCATTAATAACTAAAACATGTCATTTCATAACTTTACAACATTCGTTTTCTTCTTAAAATACAATGACATGTCAAAATATAGATGCCAGCCTCAACAACCGAGTAGTCGCCCTGTGCCATCCTCAGCAACACACCTGCCAACTGGAAACACATCAAAAGTCAGTGTTGCTGAGTGAGTTCTAGTTTTGAATAAAACATACTTTACTTTCCATTAAAAATGTTCTTACATACATGCGATCACACATCATACGTACACATAGATAATATTATTATTATCTTCTTTTCTCATTCATTCATTAGCTTTCGTTTGTGTACCGTTCATCGTTAACATTCATTTTCTTTCTTTTGTTCATGCGTCTCTTACATACATTCATACATGACTGACACAGTACCGGGATACGCGACAAAGATCCCCTACGAGTCAATCACAGAGATTGAACTCCATCCGGGTCTGTTGCGACACAAAGTCGCTCACCTCATAACTATGCTTGGCTTTATGCCGCACCCCGAAGTTAAACATAACTCGGGTAACAACACCCCCACCAAAGTGGGTATCAACACCCCCACCGAAGTGGGTAACAACACCCCCACCGTAGTGGGTAACATTACCCCCACCGAAGTGGCTAACTACACCCCCACCGAAATAGGTAACACCACCCCCACCGAAGTGGGTAACTATGACATACTACACCCCCACTATGTGGGTACCTGTGACATACTACACCCCCACTATGTGGGTACCTGTGACATACTACACCCCCACTATGTGGGTGCCTGTGACATACTACACCCCCACTATGTGGGTAACTACTATTCACCATGTACCACACCGAAGGTCAGTCACAAGACTGGAACCTCTACGTGCACCCTTAAAGATTAGCTGAACCTCACGCGGTTGAGCTTGGGGCATTTAGAGCCGTGCACTTTGGTACACTTCGCTTGCAAGTCTCTCACGTCTTCATTCGTTCATAAATGATTCATTCAATCATAGTATTTCTCTTTTATTATCTTTCACCTTACGTTATTAATACTTTTCATTCGTTCATAAACAATACACGTAAAGATACGGAAAGATAAACATACATCGAAGCAAGGAACATCGGCATTTACAAATCATCAGTATTCACCATCTATTATGGCAACATCATACTTAACATACATACCTCAAGCATATACATGCAACACTATCGTCCTCGTGCCCAAAGTAACTTCTAAGCCTCGACAGTCCTTTCACATGTACCAACGGGAGCTATCACATCATTACTGTGGTCGAATGACAAGGATCCCGTTTCATCTTTTCTTGCACATTGGATATCTTTTGTACCACTACCATATGCTATACCTCGATCAGTCTTAGCTACCGGGCCAAGGTCATTAAATGAACAACAAAGCGTATGCCACGACACTAGAGGTAAGCGGTAGGGGCACCATACATAAGGTCAATCACCAAGAAGGACCCGTTTACCTTATCCAATGCTTGCAAGACTTCTTTCGTTCGTTCGTTAATGCATGTATTCGTCGTCATATTCCTTTTTCACTTATTCATTAATACATGCATTCATCGTCATGTTCCTCTTTCATTATCTTTCACTTTACGTTACATAATACTTCGTTTATTTGTCATCATAATGCGTAAAGTTATGGAAAGATATACGTACATTATCGTAAGGAACATACATACCATTCATACATCATCATACCAGGCGTCATACACACATATCATTCCTACATCATCATGCAAGGCGTCATACACACATAAAATCCATATGCACAAACATGTAATATCATTATCATCATTCCTAAGCCTTACTCGCATATCATTATATGCTTGTCATACTTACATATCATGTATCATGCATAAACATGCAGCATTACTATTATGCCCGATGAGGACCATCTATAAGCCTGCAAGGTGTCATACACACATAACCTACATCAACAGTCATCTACAAGCACTTATGGCAAATTCCATGTCAGGACTTACTCCTGCACTATCCCCCGAAGGCCAGAATTCAACTATGCATCTCCTCGAGTTCAACAGCCCTAATTATCCCTCCTAAACATTGGGAAATCATACTAGGACATCATACAAACACATACATGTCCACATTCGTACTTTAAACATACTACAAATGATTACACCCAAATGGGTCAAACATACACTTTACAAAATCGGGTTTTATATGTGTTCCAGCCCCAAAATCGTTTGAAAACATATAAATGAGGGGTCCTAGAACTCACCTGTGCTTGCTAAGTAGCTTATCAATCAAGCTTTAAAGAAGAGTGTCACACTACACCGCCTGCAGATAGGTTAACACTCAAAAGAGTCAATTTCTGTCTAAATTCGCTGCTAAGTTCGCTGCTAGTTTCGCTAAGTGACTAGCAGTGTCGCAGCTAAACTCGCTTGCAGTTTCGCTGCTAGATTCGCCAGCAGTTTCGCTGGACAATCAGCAGTTTCGCTGCCAGTTTCACCCAACTTTCGTTGGATAGCATTGTTAGCGTACTTATCAACGAAACTGTAGTTTCGCCCCAGCGAAACTGTAGTTTCGCTGGATCTTCTCTCAGTTTCGCTGGACGAATCTGTAAATTCGCTGGATGAATGCTTAAATTCGCAGAACGATCTGAAAATCACGAATCAGCCCATTTTAACCCAAAACTTCAATCTTTTACACCCAAAACCTTGGGTTATCATCCAGGAAGCTATATCTAAGCTTTTTACATGTTTTCTTACATAAAAACGTGAGTTTTTGGGTGATTCTTGCCACTTTCAAAAACCCCAAAACTAGAATCCGGGTTTTCATCAAAAGGAACAATTAGATGATGTTTCTTACCTGGATTCTTGTTGTTTGGAAGCCCACAAACGCTAATCTTCAATTTCTTGATCAACCGAGCCTCAAACCGACACTTTCTCTCTCTACACTCTCTCTCTAGAAACTGCGTGTCGAGTGCAAATGAGAGTTGCTCAGCTGATCCGTCTATATATACATCAGGCGTTCCTGGGACCTTAAACCCGTCAAGCTCATGACTCGAAGGGTTAACTCGGTCTAACACCCATAACCATCCTATTTTTATTAAATGGTCTCGTCTAAGCCCATTACTATTATTTGACTTGCTTAGTCAAATTTTCCGGGTGTTACAAGTCCACCCCCCTTATATAGGTTTCGTCCCTGAAACCTGTTACTCCTCAAACCCTCACGGCAATACTGTCCCATCTCTTTTCCAGTCCATCCCTTAGAGCCGTGCACTTTGGTACACTTCGCTTGCAAGTCTCTCACGTCTTCATTCGTTCATAAATGATTCATTCAATCATAGTATTTCTCTTTTATTATCTTTCACCTTACGTTATTAATACTTTTCATTCGTTCATAAACAATACACGTAAAGATACGGAATGATAAACATACATCGAAGCAAGGAACATCGGCATTTACAAATCATCAGTATTCACCATCTATTATGGCAACATCATACTTAACATACATACCTCAAGCATATACATGCAACACTATCGTCCTCATGCCCAAAGTAACTTCTAAGCCTCGACAGTCCTTTCACATGTACCAACGGGAGCTATCACATCATTACTGTGGTCGAATGACAAGGATCCCATTTCATCTTTTCTTGCACATTGGATATCTTTTGTACCACTACCATATGCTATACCTTGATCAGTCTTAGCTACCGGGCCGAGGTCATTAAATGAACAACAAAGCGTATGCCACGGCACTAGAGGTAAGCGGTAGGGGCACCATACATAAGGTCAATCACCAAGAAGGACCCGTTTACCTTATCCAATGCTTGCAAGACTTCTTTCGTTCGTTCGTTAATGCATGTATTCGTCGTCATATTCCTTTTTCACTTATTCATTAATACATGCATTCATCGTCATGTTCCTCTTTCATTATCTTTCACTTTACGTTACATAATACTTCATTTATTTGTCATCATAATACGTAAAGTTATGGAAAGATATACGTACATTATCGTAAGGAACACACATACGATTCATACATCATCATACCAGGCGTCATACACACATATCATTCCTACATCATCATGCAAGGCGTCATACACACATATCATCCATATGCACAAACATGTAATATCATTATCATCATTCCTAAGCCTTACTCGCATATCATTATATGCTTGTCATACTTACATATCATGTATCATGCATAAACATGCAGCATTACTATTATGCTCGATGAGGACCATCTATAAGCCTGCAAGGTGTCATACACACATAACCTACATCAACAGTCATCTACAAGCACTTATGGCAAATTCCATGTCAGGACTTACTCCTGCACTATCCCCGAAAGGCCAGAATTCAACTATGCATCTCCTCGAGTTCAACAGCCCTAATTATCCCTCCTAAACCTTGGGAATTCATACTAGGACATCATACAAACACATACATGTCCACATTCATACTTTAAACATACTACAAATGATTACACCCAAATGGGTCAAACATACACTTTACAAAATCGGGTTTTATATGTGTTCCAGCCCCAAAATCATTTGAAAACATGTAAATGAGGGGTCCTAGAACTCAACTGTGCTTGCTAAGTAGCTTATCAATCAAGTTTTAAAGAAGAGTGTCACACTACACCGCCTGCAGATAGGTTAACGCTCAAAAGAGTCAATTTCTGTCTAAATTCGCTGCTAAGTTCGCTGCTAGTTTCGCTAAGTGACTAGCAGTTTCGCAGCTATACTCGCTTGCAGTTTCGCTGCTAGATTCGCCAGCAGTTTCGCTGGACAATTAGCAGTTTCGCTGCCAGTTTCGCCCAACTTTCGTTGGATAGCATTGTCAGCGGACTTATCAACGAAGCTGTAGTTTCGCCGCAGCGAAACTGTAGTTTCGCTGGATCTTCTCTCAGTTTCGCTGGACGAATCTGTAAATTCGCTGGATGAATGCTTAAATTCGCAGAACGATCTGAAAATTAAGAATCAGCCCATTTTAACCCAAAACTTCAATCTTTTACACCCAAAACCTTGGGTTATTATCCAGGAAGCTATATCTAAGCTTTTTACATGTTTTCTTACATAAAAACGTGAGTTTTTGGGCAATTCTTGCCACTTTCAAAAACCCCAAAACTAGAATCCGGGTTTTCATCAAAAGGAACAATTAGATGATGTTTCTTACCTGGATTCTTGTTGTTTGGAAGCCCACGAACACTAATCTTCGATTTCTTGATCAACCGAGCCTCAAACCGACGCTTTCTCTCTCTACACTCTCTCTAGAAACTGGGTGTTGAGTGCAAATGAGAGTTGCTCAGCTGATCCGTCTATATATACATCGGGCGTTCCCGGGACCTTAAACCCGTCAAGCTCATGACTCGAAGGGTTAACTCGGTCTAACACCCATAACCATCCTATTTTTATTAAATGGTCTCGTCTAAGCCCATTACTATTATTTGACTTGCTTAGTCAAATTTTCCGGGTGTTACAAGTCCACCCCCCTTATATAGGTTTCGTCCCCGAAACCTGTTACTCCTCAAACCCTCGCGGCAATACTGTCCCATCTCTTTTCCAGTCCATCCCTTGGAGTCCTATCGCTCCACATCGTTTGTCAACATTCGATTTCTGGTATATCTTGGACTATTGACATCGGTAACTCATGCACACTGATCAATGTTCATTTGACCAGCACCTGCGACCTCGAACATGCCATGTGGAGTGCGGTCATTACAATTAAAAGGACATCATAATATCCGAGCAAAGTCTCGGCGTCATAATCATTGAGCTTCAGAGCATCACTGAAAACCTTCAGCTTTAATGCTTGAAAAACACGGCCATCAACTTGCGTAAAGTTGCTAGCCCTTGTTTGATGTTCTTTACGTATGAATAATGAACCCAACACTGACAAGAAAGGCAAATCGGCTTATTTACTGACTCAAACCAAATTTATCCTTTCTATTTTGCTTCCGATCTACCGTTCTACTTGTTTGCTATGCGTACTTTGCAGTCGAGGACAATTCACAGGTTGCAACCGTTCCTTAGACAACGGGTGACACAGCTTTTTCAATTGCGTCATGCAATACTTTAGGGCATCCGGTAACCTAGTGAATCCACTAATAGTAATCTCTACATCGAAGGGCTCATCGATGTTTCTTCTCCTAACATGCAACTCACAACAGAAGGCAGTAGGAACGAACTAATACTAGCATCATATTCAAGGCATAAAAGCACAAACTTAAATTATCGGAAACGTACCTGTCGTCAAGTCGAAGTCCGCTCTAACCTCCATTTGGTCATGACAAAAGCTCTAGCTTCCGCCCTCTGTTCTCCTTCCTCCAGCCTTCTTCACTCCTGAACCTTCCGCCCTCGGCTTCTTGCAATCCCTGCTCATGTGACCTTCCTCCTTACAAGAATAACACCTCCCCATACCGCAGTTCTTCGCCACATTTCCGGTCCTTCCACAATGGAAACAGACATTGGTCCCCAATCTACATTCCCCGGGGTGCTTATGTCCACACTTGTCACACCTTTCCGACCCCGCCTCAGTTATGACCACACGCTGATAATCCACCCGTGCACCTTTGTTACTTGGAGCGACTTCGCCACGTCCCAATCGCTTCCCGTTCCAATCCCGATCACCTTCTCCTTTCTTGCTAGCTTCTGTCACTACCATCGATCTTTCATTGTATAATCTCCCCGCCAAATCCATTGCCGACCTAAACGTACTCGGTCGGGCAGCGATCATGTGCCTGCGAATATCCGCTGGCAAACCCTAAATGTACCGCTTTACCTTTCGGGATAGAGGAGTCACCTAATCCGGCACCAGAAGTGCCATCTCGTTAAACTTTCTAGTGTACTGCTGGTGTGTCATCGTTCCCGCCTCCAGCTGTAGGAACTCCCTCTCAACCTTATCCATTTCCCAGTGAGGACAAAGTTCCTCAATCACCAGCTTCTTCAGTTCAGACCATCTCATCCTTCCGATAGCCCGACTACCCTCAGCTTGGACTATATTGTCCCACCAGCACAAAGCTGAGTCCACGAAAGAATGAGTGGCAAACTTAACTTTCTGATCTTCCCGGCACTCGCTGATATTCAGAACGGCTTCCATTTCCCTCACCCACCGGTGAGCAGCAGCAGCAGTGCCATTAGCATCAAAAGTTAGGGGCTTGCATCGTTAAAATGCCCCGTAGTTACAGCCTCGTGCCGCCTCCTGCACAGGCTCCTCCTCCTCTTCCTCCTCATCGGAGAAAACCGCCTCAGTCTCCGTCCGTCTCCTTCCGCCCAAAGGTCTACCCCTTTCCTGTCTCTCCTCATCCCTAACAGCCTTCATCACTTCAGTCACTACAGACGGTAAGATCATCTGCATGACCTGGTGTATTTCTTCCACAACCGCCTCTCTCATCGAGGCTCTCAAATTGGCGCTTTCGCCTGCTCCCTCCTGATGAGGAGTCTCGTGTTCTTCATGAACCACCTTTTCAACTCTAGGCCTTCCTCTGGTGACCCGTGGTTCAGTGCCACGTCTGCCACCACCTCCACCACGTGAAGCCTTAGAAGATCTACTACTGGCCATCCTCTATCACACTTAAAGATTCAAACACTAACACGGTCATTCCAGGGAATAGCTCAGTTTATGTCAAGTATAGTAAGTCCCTAATTACAGTGATCAGTTGTGATTAGCCACTTACTCTACTCTTCGCACCCCGAGCATTACCTGTTCTGACTACATTAGTATCTAAATCTAACAGTAACACATAAACACATAACATGCGCACACAATGCCGGTTAACTTTAAGAAAATACCTGATGGCACGCAGCTACTCAGTTTGGCATCCCTCCCCTTTCCGTCCCATTCTCCGTTTAAGATTAGGTTTATTATGAAAATTTACCCATTTAACTTAAACTTTGGCTCTGATACCAACTTGTAAGGCCCCATTCTCGGGCACCTCACAGTTGGTCGTTCATCGCACATAAACATTTTAAATCGTTCATCTATTTTGCAGCGGAATTTAAAACTTTCATTAATAACTAAAACATGTCATTTCATAACTTTACAACATTCGTTTTCTTCTCAAAATACAATGACATGTCAAAATATAGATGCCAGCCTCAACAACGGAGTAGTCGCCCTGTGCCATCCTCAGCAACACACCTGCCAACTGGAAACACATCAAAAGTCAGTGTTGCTGAGTGAGTTCTAGTTTTGAATAAAACATACTTTACTTTCCATTAAAAATGTTCTTACATACATGCGATCACACATCATACGTACACATAGATAATATTATTATTATCTTCTTTTCTCATTCATTCATTAGCTTTCGTTTGTGTACCGTTCATCGTTAACATTCATTTTCTTTCTTTTGTTCATGCGTCTCTTACATACATTCATACATGACTGACACAGTACCGGGATACGCGACAAAGATCCCCTACGAGTCAATCACAGAGATTGAACTCCATCCGGGTCTGTTGCGACACAAAGTCGCTCACCTCATAACTATGCTTGGCTTTATGCCGCACCCCAAAGTTAAACATAACTCGGGTAACAACACCCCCACCAAAGTGGGTATCAACACCCCCACCGAAGTGGGTAACAACACCCCCACCGTAGTGGGTAACATCACCCCAACCGAAGTGGGTAACTACACCCCCACCGAAATGGGTAACATCACCCCCACCGAAGTGGGTAACTATGACATACTACACCCCCACTATATGGGTACCTGTGACATACTACACCCCCACTATGTGGGTACCTGTGACATACTACACCCCCACTATGTGGGTGCCTATGACATACTACACCCCCACTATGTGGGTAACTACTATTCACCATGTACCACACCGAAGGTCAGTCACAAGACTGGAACCTCTACGTGCACCCTTAAAGATTAGCTGAACCTCACGCGGTTGAGCTTGGGGCATTTAGAGCCGTGCACTTTGGTACACTTCGCTTGCAAGTCTCCCACGTCTTCATTCGTTCATAAATGATTCATTCAATCATAGTATTTCTCTTTTATTATCTTTCACCTTACGTTATTAATACTTTCATTCGTTCATAAACAATACATATAAAGATACGGAAAGATAAACATACATCGAAGCAAGGAACATCGGCATTTACAAATCATCAGTATTCACCATCTATTATGGCAACATCATACTTAACATACATACCTCAAGCATATACATGCAACACTATCGTCCTCGTGCCCAAAGTAACTTCTAAGCCTCGACAGTCCTTTCACATGTACCAACGGGAGCTATCACATCATTACTGTGTTCGAATGACAAGGATCCCGTTTCATCTTTTCTTGCACATTGGATATCTTTTGTACCACTACCATATGCTATACCTTGATCAGTCTTAGCTACCGAGCCGAGGTCATTAAATGAACAACAAAGCGTATGCCACAACACTAGAGGTAAGCGGTAGGGGCACCATACATAAGGTCAATCACCAAGAAGGACCCGTTTACCTTATCCAATGCTTGCAAGACTTCTTTCGTTTGTTCGTTAATGCATGTATTCGTCGTCATATTCCGTTTTCACTTATTCATTAATACATGCATTCATCGTCATGTTCCTCTTTCATTATCTTTCACTTTACGTTATATAATACTTCGTTTATTTGTCATCATAATACGTAAAGTTATGGAAAGATATACGTACATTATCGTAAGGAACACACATACGATTCATACATCATCATACCAGGCGTCATACACACATGTCATTCCTACATCATCATGCAAGGCGTCATACACACATATCATCCATATGCACAAACATGTAATATCGTTATCATCATTCCTAAGCCTTACTCGCATATCATTATATGCTTGTCATACTTACATATCATGTATCATTCATAAACATGCAACATTACTATTATGCCCGATGAGGACCATCTATAAGCCTGCAAGGTGTCATACACACATAACCTACATCAACAGTCATCTACAGGCACTTATGGCAAATTCCATGTCAGGACTTACTCCTGCACTATCCCCCGAAGGCCAGAATTCAACTATGCATCTCCTCGAGTTCAACAGCCCTAATTATCCCTCCTAAACCTTGGGAAATCATACTAGGACATCATACAAACACATACATGTCCACATTCGTACTTTAAACATACTACAAATGATTACACCCAAATGGGTCAAACATACACTTTACAAAATCGGGTTTTATATGTGTTCCAACCCTAAAATCGTTTGAAAACATGTAAATGAGGGGTCCTAGAACTCACCTGTGCTTGCTAAGTAGCTTATCAATCAAGCTTTAAAGAAGAGTGTCACACTACACCGCCTGCAGATAGGTTAACACTCAAAAGAGTCAATTTCTGTCTAAATTCGCTGCTAAGTTCGCTGCTAGTTTCGCTAAGTGACTAGCAGTTTCGCAACTAAACTCGCTTGCAGCTTCGCTGCTAGATTCGCCAGCAGTTTCGCTGGACAATCAGCAGTTTCGCTGCCAGTTTCGCCCAACTTTCGTTGGATAGCATTGTCAGCGGACTTATCAACGAAACTGTAATTTCGCTGGATCTTCTCTCAGTTTCGCTGGACGAATCTGTAAATTCGCTGGATGAATGCTTAAATTCGCAGAACGATCTGAAAATCACGAATCAGCCCATTTTAACCCAAAACTTCAATCTTTTACACCCAAAACCTTGGGTTATCATCCAGGAAGATATATCTAAGCTTTTTACATGTTTTCTTACATAATAACATGAGTTTTTGGGCGATTTTTTGGGCGATTCTGGCCACTTTCAAAAACCCCAAAACTAGAATCCGGGTTTTCATCAAAAGGAACAATTAGATGATGTTTCTTACCTGGATTCTTGTTGTTTGGAAGCCCACGAACACTAATCTTCGATTTCTTGATCAACCGAGCCTCAAACCGACGCTTTCTCTCTCTACACTCTCTCTCTAGAAACTGGGTGTTGAGTGCAAATGAGAGTTGCTCAGCTGATCCGTCTATATATACATCGGGCGTTCCCGGGACCTTAAACCCGTCAAGCTCATGACTCGAAGGGTTAACTCGGTCTAACACCCATAACCATCCTATTTTTATTACATGGTCTCGTCTAAGCCCATTACTATTATTTGACTTGCTTAGTCAAATTTTCCAGGTGTTACATTACACCATGACCTGTGAGGAGGCCAGAGCGGATCCCGATGTCGTGCCAGGTATGTTTCTAGTAAATCAAACTTGTGCCTCTGTATTATTTGATTCTGGGGCTAGTAGGAGTTTTATTTCTACTACTTTTTGTGATAAGTTACCTATTAGCAGTAGAAGTATTAATGATCCATTCGATGTAGAAGCTGCTATTGGTAAGTCCACTAGAATTACTGATGTGATAGAGGACCGCGCCATAGAATTAGAAGGTCATAGGTTACTGCTAAGTTACATGTGATGCCTCTAGGTGGATTTGATGTAGTCCTAGGAATGGATTGGTTAGCGGACTAGAGGCGAGCATTGTGTGTCGTAAGAAGATGATTAGATTGACAGCGCTTGACGGAAGTTCGATGACGGTATACGGTGATCGAATTACAACGATTCCGAAAGTGATTTCGATGGCGGTGTCGGGGAAGTGCATGAGATGTGGAGGTAGTGCCTATCTGGCATACGTAAAAGATGTGGACATGTCAACACCATAACTGTACAATGTACTGGTGGTGTGTGACTTTCCCGATGTGTTTCCATAGGACTAATCTGGTGTGCCACCGGATCGTGAAATCGAATTTCAAATTGATTTGATACCCGGTGCTCAACCTGTTGCCAAAGCACCATATCGATTAGCTATGACTGAGATGAAGGAACTCATGGACCAATTGTAGGAGTTAATGGATAAGGGATTCATTCGACCAAGTATCTCTCTATGGGGTGCTCCGGTGTCCTGTTCGTGAAAAAGGACGGTAGTATGCGAATGTGCATCACTATTGAGAGCTGAACAAGTTGACGGTGAAGAATCGGTATCCGTTACCGAGGATTGATGATTTGTTCGATCAGCTCCAAGGTGCCAGTTGGTTCTCGAGGATTGATCTTCGATCTGGCTACCATGAATTAAAGGTGAAGGAGCAAGACGTTCCTAAGACAGCTTTTCGTACGCGTTATGGACACTACGAGTTCCTCGTTATGTCTTTTGGATTAACTAACGTGCCAGCTGCCTTTATGGACTTGATGAACCGAGTATGTCGGCCAATGTTAGACAAATCAGTAATAGTGTTTATTGATGATATCCTGATTTATTCTAAGAGCGAGGAAGAACATGCCGGCCACATACGCAAGGTATTGGAGACACTTAGGAGGGAAGTTGTATGCCAAGTTCTCCACGTGTGCTTTTTGGTTGCGCGAGGTTCAATTTTTGAGTCATGTTGTTAATGCTAAAGGAATCATGGTGGACCCGGAAAAGGTTGAGGCGGTGATGCAATGGAAGTCTCCAAATACGCCATCCGAGATCCGTAGTTTCTTGGGTTTGGCGGGCTACTATAGGAGGTTCATTCAAGACTTCTCCAAGATAGCCTCACCTTTGACCAAATTGACTCGCAAGTATGTGAAGTTCGTGTGGGGTCAAGAACAGGAGTGTGCTTTTGAGGAGTCAAAAACGAGATTAACACAAGCTCCTGTCTTGACATTACCCGAGGGAAGTGGGGACTTAGTGGTGTATTCGGATGCATCTTATTCCGGGCTAGGTTGCATGTTGATGCAATGTTGAAGGGTAATAGCCTACGTATCCCGACAGTTGAAGACCCACAAAGTCAATTACCCTACACACGATTTGGAGTAGCGGCTTTGCTTTTCGCATTGAAGACTTGGAGGCACTACTTATATGGTACGAAGTGCACGATCTTCATCGACCACAAGAGCTTAAAGTATTTCTTTGAGCAGAAGGATCTCAACATGAGGTAGAGAAGGTGGTTAGATCTCATCAAGGATTACGACTATGAGATCCATTACCATCCGGGCAAGGCCAACGTGGTGGTCGATGCCCTTAGCCGAAAAGAGAGACCCGAGCTGATTCGGGTGAAGGCGTATCAGTTAGTAATGACCTCGGACGTGATGACTCAAGTGAAAGAATTTCAGAATGAGGCATTGAAAGAAGATCGCCTCAATTCTGAACGAATGAGAGGTCTAGTCGCGGAACTGGGAGAAAACACCCACGGGGTTAAAACCCGCTTTGGACGAATGTGGATTCCTCGTTATGGAGATCTACAAGGGAGAATCATGGATGAAGCTCATAAGACTCGATACTCCATTCATCCTGGTGCCACCAAGATGTATCAAGACATGAAGAAGGACTACTGGTGGTCGGGTATGAAACGTGATGTGGTGGAGTATGTGAGTAAGTGCCTTACTTACTTGCAAGTGAAGGCAGAGCATCAGAAGCCTTATTGGAAAATCCAACCATTGGATATACCCGAGTGGAAGTGGGAGCACATCACCATGGACTTCATTATGAAGTTACTCCGCACAGCGAGGGGGTACGATGCCATCTGGGTGATTGTTGATTGTCTAACCAAGAGTGCTCACTTCCTACCAATCTGCGGGACGTATTCATCCGAGACACTTGCGGATCTATTCATCAAGGAGATTGTTGCTCGTCATGGTGTGCCGATGTCTATCGTATCAGATCGTGACACCCGATTCACATCGAAGTTTTAGAAGAGATTCCATGATGCCATGGGGACGAGGCTACACATTAGCACAACATATCATCCGCAGACAGACGGTCAGTCTAAGAGGAAGATTCAGACGCTCGAGGATATGTTTCGAGCATGTGTAATCGATTTTAGAGGAAGTTGAGATAATCACTTATCGTTAGTGGAATTCTCATACAAAAATAGTTACCATGTCAGTATCGGGATGCCACCATACGAGATACTATATGGTAGAAGGTATAGAACGCCCGTATGTTGGGGAGACATTGGGCAGAAAGAGCTGGGAGGTGTCGAGGTGATCGAGGCTACGACTAAGAAGTTGAAAAAGATTAAAGCCTTTATGAAGGCGGCAAAAGATAGACAAAAGTTGTATGCTAACAAGAGGCGAAGACTGATAGAATTCAAGGTTGGCGACCGAGTGATGTTGAAGGTCTCACCTTGGAAGAGGATCATCCGATTCAGGAAACGAGGTAAGCTAAGCCCGAGATACATAGGACCTTTCGGAATCGTCGTACGAGTAGGAGAGGTGGCCTATCGACTTGAATTGCCAGATGAGTTAAATGAAATTCATCCCACATTCCATGTATCTCATCTGCGAAAGTGCTTAGCTGACGAAGACATGGTTGTACCACTGGAGGATATCGAGGTGGATGAACGGCTTAACTATGTAGAGCAACCAGTGGTGATCGTCGATCGGAAGGAGAAGAAGCTAAGGAATAAAGTGGTTCCACTAGTACGAGTGCAGTGGAAGCACCGGAGGGGTTCCGAGTATATGTGGGAGACTGAAGAGGAAATGAGGCAACATTACCCACAACTATTCGAACAATAACAGGTTTTGGGGACGAAACCTATATAAGGGGGTGGACTTGTAACACCCGTATATTTTAAAAGATGTAAAAGAAGAATAAAAGAAGGAAATGCAAATTTACCCAAGTGGAGGGTTAAATATGTCAAAGTACAAAGTAATATATTATATTTTGTACAAAAGAGCATGGCCGCCCATACACAACTTCACATCACCTTTTTGCAATCGGTTTTTAGAGAGCGAAAGAGCAGAAGCTCTCGGATATTTGAAGAATAAGAAGAAGAAGTCAAAGTTAAGGTAAGAATTCGTGTAATTAAGTCATTCTTGGCTAAACTTAGCCTCGGTTATATGCTTATGAGTGTTTATGTGTGTTCGAGTGTGTGTTTGGTAGGCTTCTGGGTGTTAGAATCATCTAAGAAGCTCAAGTGAAGAGTTTAAACTTGAGAACAACAAAGGTGAGTTCTAGACCCCGTGTTTTTACTTGTTTTATAAGTTCTTCGGGGCTGAAAATGTATGTAAACTATTTTTACAAATGTTTTATAAGTTCCCGTAAGTGCCCATGCATGTATAATAATGTTCATGAAAGTTTCATGTTATGCTCATGCTTAGAAATGGTATGAGTAAGTTTAGAACAGGATGATACGATGTTTGGGACTGGAAATAATTTAAAAATGTGTTCAACAAGTTGGCCATGCGTCCAAATAGGACTCATGCGCCCAAATTTGCCTTAGAGAAGTTCTAAGTATGATCAACCGCCCAAACAGTACCCTCAACCGCCTAAGATTTGCCTTAGAATGTTCTAAGTAAGCCCATACGTCTAAACAGAGCCCAACCGCCCGAACAGTGCCACAACCATCTAGAATATGCCTTAGAAAATCCAAGTGTAAGCCCAACCGCCTAAACAGTAGCCCATGTGTCTAAGATTTTGACTCAGATGCCTAAGTGTCGACCAAACGTCCAAATAGTGCCCATGCATCTGAGATGGTCCAAACGCCTAAGTGTTAAACCTCCCAAATAATGCCCATACGCCTAAGCAGGCCTCATGCGCCTGCATAGTGCTTATGCGCCTAGGACACTTAGAACATTTTCTGAAATTTTGAGTAAAACAGGATCATTAGAGTTTGACCCAAGTTTGACTTAGGGTTTTTAATTGCTATTATATTTGCATTATTATAGTTGTTCCTATGGTCATAGTGATTATTATTGTGTGATTTATGTGGTGTGCCTATGATCATAAATGCAAGTATTATCATTAACAAAGTGAAAGAGTAATGATAAAGAGAAGTGGAGCATAATTAAAATGTTAACAAGTCTTGCAAGCATATAGGAGGTGCACGATCATGTTGTCGTTAGCTCAACTGTGATGCGGGTTAGCTACCCCAAAGGATGCACACAGGGCCAATCAATTGAGATTAGCGGACGTTTGCAGCATACCCTAGGTGACTGGGCCAGCCTTGTGTACAGTAATCAGAGCCCATTGAGAGACCAGAGGCCCAGAACTAGTTTCCCTGCGCATATAGTTTAGGGTATTGCTCATTGGTCCACATAGACAGTGAAAGATAAAGTTAAAAGAGTACGAAATGAACAAAGGCATACAGTAAAGAAAGAAAGCATTACCTTGTTGTATAGTTGACGCGTGTTCATGTACAAGAGTAAGAGATGTATTTTTATAAAAAGAGTATTTTCATTTATATACATTACACAAGGTATTTTAATACTTTAAAACTATAACTCAATCAGCAACACTGACTTTTATACATTTTCAATTAGCAGGTAATGGTTGCTGAGGATGGCACGAGGGTGAAGATACTCGGCAGGGAAAGACTGACATCCATTCCTATGTTATGATATTGTTGTTTTGTAATGCAATTAAACAATCTTTTGTAACTTGAACATTATTGTATTGCTTAACAACACTATCTTTTAATAATAGAGAATGGCTTGTGCTAACATAATTCAGCTGTTTATTTAATAAAATGTATATTAATATGTTTTATGTGCAATGAATGACCAACTGTGAGGTGCCCGGGAACGGGGCCTTACAGTTGAACACCATACTTTACAACCTTCTTGTACGGATTTCAATCGATTACATGGGTTGTATTTATAACATACCCTTGGTGAGGGGAGGCATCAAGATGATTACAAGAGTCACCGGGAAAAAACCTTATCCACGATTATAGGGCCAGAACTGGCTGTTTGGGTGGACAGATTGACTGTTTACGAGCGATGGGGCTGGTGGCGGCCTTTTGCGTTTGATTTGGTAGATTTTTCGAGTGTTGGATGCATATGAAGGACAAAACAAGTGGAGGAGATTGGGTGTTGCCGGAGTTGGCTGCTGGAAAAACAAAGGGGACCGGAAGTCGGTTACACGTTTAAGATGATTGGAAACTCTTTAATATTAATCTTTCAGTTTTAACCTAAGTGTATAATTGGTACTTAGAAATGTTTAACATAAAATGTTAACCCCATCCAATCCGGGGAAAAATTTGTTACAACTTGACATACTTAGTCGGCTATCTTGTAATAAATGACACTTAGGTAATAAAACTGAAAAACGACCTTACCATAGGGACCATTTATGTAATTAATTCTAAATATAAATTGTATCAACAAAATACTATTATAAAAACACAATTTTGTAGCACGGTAATCCATGTTGAAATGACTCATTATTGTTTTTAGGTAGGAGTTGACAATATCTTTCTATTTGCTCACTGTACATGGTCTTACACCTTGTTGTATTACTATTTTTGGTAATAGTCTACAACCTTGTTATGATAGCCATTAGATGTTGACCCTCTATGTGTATAAAGATGAAGTGACATGTACGAATTGTGTCTTGTAAGAACTATAGGAATGGATATTTTTAGAATTTCACGAAGTAGTAGGTGACAATAAAAAGATGCTTGAGTTGTCACATAAGAACTGTTTCAAAAGTTCTTTGCCCATAAAGTCATAGTGGATGACAATAAAAAGATGCTTGAGTTGTCATGCTTAAGTTGTGTTGGACCCTGAAAGGATCATACATGCCAATTCAAGAGGTGGATGGTTGTTCTGCTGGAAATCTCCCCAAGTCCAAGAAGAAATGCGGATACAGAAGTCTGCATAAGAAGAAAAAGAACAAGTGTCGGCTATCCGCATTTGTCAATGCGGATGACCAAGAACAAATGCTGACAAGTATTTGTTCATCCGCATTAACAAATGCGGAAAGCTTATGCAAGGCAAACAAGGCATTTGTTCATCCGCATAAACTAATACGGATGATCAGCAACAAATGCGGCTAAGTGTTTGCTCATACGCATTAACTAATGATGATGACCAAACACTAATGCGGCTGACGAAGACCAATGCTGATGAAGAGTTACTCATCCGTATTAGTCAATGCAGATGACAAAGAACAAATGCTGATGAAGACTTAGACAGGGTAGTTTAGTCTTTTTGTACAAGCTGTGAGTCAGTCTATAAATAGAATAGAATCCTCGTATGTGAGGTAATTTTTGGTGTGACTGTTTACACAACTTTTGAGATAGACAATTAGAATATACTTTGTTTTCTCCCATGTTAGCTGTCTTGTTACTGTAGCTTGCTAGCATTTACTCTGTAACAGTTCATCTAATCAATACAAGAATGCATTTATGAGTATATCAAGTGTTTTATGATCATTGATTGTCTGATTCCGCCTTTCAATCTTTGACTCAATCATCATATTCGATCCTTGTTTATTCACATCAGCAGAGAATATCATTCTCAAACCCAGTCAATTGGTATCAGAGCTTTGGCTCTCGGTTATTACTCAGATCTGCTCAGATCTAGGTTTAAACCGATTGATCTGGTGATTGAGTTGCTGTTTAGAGGCTTCAAACATCTCTTCCCAGTATTCTTACCAAATACTCACTAATATATTCAACTGTTATTGTTCACCCGAAGAACTCATCTTCATATAAACATTACAGGTTGCTCAGTCATCAAGAACAGAAAATCAAAGGCTGAAATTTACATATTTTCAGCAGATCCATTGTTATAGGACTAAGTTTGGACTTGTTGAAATATTTGAACTAACTAACCATAAAATCAATTAAATCCAGATCTAAACAAGTTAAAAACAAATTGTCAACTATGGATTCATACAATTATTCTGAACTTGGGCATGCTTCAAAACCACCCATGCTCAAATATAAATCTGAATTTAAACAATGGAAAATCATATTCATGAACTATATTACAGGTGTTGATCCTGATTATTGGATCTCAATATGCAAAGGCCCACACATTCCAGTCACTCTATCTGCGGATCAAGCTGCAATGTACAAGACTTCAAGAATCCCTATTGAAGATCTCACTCTTGATGATGATGATTACAAGAAGATCAAGATTGATCTCAAAGCGTACTCCATACTTACTCAAGCACTTAAAATGGATGTGCTCAAAAGATTGGAAAAATATGGTACTGCAAAAGCTGTATGGGATGCACTGCAAATCATGTGTGAAGGAAGTAGTGAAGTGGCTGAAATCAACAAAGACAAGCTTGTGAACCAGTATGAGACATTTCATCACTCCAAAGGGGAGTCCATCTCTAAACAGTTGCATAGGTTTGTGCAACTGGTAAATGATTTAGAGATTATGGGTGTAACTTACAAATCCAAGGATATAAACAAGAAAATGTTACATAGTCTTCCTGAAAATTGGAAACAAAATGTAACCATGCTGAAGAATACTCTTGATTTGGAAAGCACCACCCTGGATATTATGATAGCAAAGATCGAAGCATTGGAACTGGATGAAAGAAGCAGAAATCTGGGAGGACCCAGAGTAGTTGAAGCATACAAGTTTCCCACAGATAATCACTCTGTGGAAAATGCATTCATTACTGAGGAAGATGATTTCATCTCCTCAAGAGATCAAGCTAAAGCTACTGGATTCACCACAGCCCCACCGTCTAACAGACCATCAACTTCTTCCCCATCAACTTCAACAACTCAAGCATTAGAATTCTCTGCAACCCCTGCTCATGATGATTCAAGATCTGAAGAACAAAAGGCAACTTACAATGCATTTGTTGCCAGCTTTGAAGCCTATTTGGGAGGAAGACTTACATCTGCACATCTGATCCAAGAAGATCTGGAAGAAATGGATCCAGATGATGTGGAGGAAATGGACTTACAATGGCAAATAGCCATGATTGCTATGAGGGCAAAGAAGTTTTTCAGAAGAGGGAAAAAGCTTCACCTCAATGAAAACACCAAACTTGGATATGACAAATCTAAGGTGAAATGCTTCAATCGTGGCATGACTGGCCACTTCTCAAGAGAATGTAATGCTCCCAAAAGAAACTACAATACTCAAAGGACTTCTCAGAGCCAGTCATCATCACAATCATCTTCAAGCTTTCACCCCAACAATCATCAACAACAGCTTCATCAATATCAACAATCACATCAGTCATCAGCTAATGCTCTTGTTATCAGGCAGGATGGATATGTGACTGGAGCATGTATGCGGAGGAAGTAAAGCCTCAATTTGAAATCATGCACTCATGGCTCACATCAATGATGGACCTTCCCCCATGCCTACTGAGATAAAATCTAACCTGTGTAGTGATAAATGCATACATGAACTACAAGGGTATAGAGAGCATAATCATAAACTGGCTGATAAAATTAAAGAAGAAAAGGTTAAATCAGAGATGCTCAAAAAAGAAATAAAAGGTTTTGAAATCAAAATTAAATCTCTCATCTCCGACATTGAGAAATTGCATGGTGAAAAGTACACTCTTGCAGCTGAGAATGAGCTACTGACTGAAAAATTAGCTCAATCTAAAACTGAACAAAATCTTACTGAACTGAAACTTGAAAAGTTTCAACGGTCATCAGTAAAGCTGAAAGAGATGCTTGATTCACAAAAGGATCCCAAAGACATGTCTGGTATTGGATATAACTCTTGTCCACCACCATACAATGATAACTACACTGTCATGCCTGATTCTGTCACACTCACCCAAGAAAATGAACCTAACACTATTGAACCAAAAACAATAGTAAAACAAACCACCAATCCTCAAAATAAACCCAGTGTTTACATTGAAACAAATGAGGACAAAATTAAGTTAGGCCACCCAATTAAAATCAAGGAGTGTTCAGACAAGACAGTGGGTGTGATCAAAACAGATAGCACAATCAAGGCTATTGTTCTTTTGTAAAATTCATCCCTGCAATTTCCAAGGAAAAGAAAATAAAAACTAAAAAAGTGAATCTACCTACAGAAAGTAGATCTGATAGTGAGATAAACTCTCCAAAAAATTCAAGCAAATCAGACACTGATTCACCATCAATCAAAAGAAAAGTCACTCAGGTCACAGAAACTAAAACTAACTCAGACCCTCAAACATCAAAATCAAAGCAAGGGGTTGGCTTTGATATTTTCAATAAAGAGCATGTGGATCAATTTGATAAGGAGATCAGGAAAAGAACAAGAAAGAATAACCAGCCTCAAAAAAACAAAGACAGTAGTGTTGAGAAACAAACTACCAACAAGGCAGATCAAGCTATCTGACCAAAATCACGAAATGAATCTAAGTACAAATCTGTCAAAGCTACAAAATCCTCAATACCAGGATCAGTAGTCAGAAACAAACACATGTACTGTGATGTGTGTGAGAGGTCAAATCATAGAACACATAAATGCTTTTTCAATCAATACTGTTCAATCTGTGATATGAACAACCACTCCACCAAGAACTATTATTTCAACAAATACTGTTCTATCTGCAACATGAACAATCACAATACATCTGACCGTTTCTTTAAGCTAAAGGGAGTGAGAGTATCTCAAAACAAACCTATCTCTCTAACCATGTCTGAGAAACCTAAGATTAATGGTCATTACCAACACAGACATTCAAAATCTGATGATGACGTGAAAAACCTGAGAACTTCAAACAGAATCAAAAGAAATAAAAATCAAGCAGTTAAACAATCCAATGATTTTTATAACTCTAAAACAAAGTTTGATAATAAAAAATGAATTAGCTTTCTGAAAAGGAACAGGGATCAAAGGTTTGAATACTCATCTGACTCTTCAGTTGAAGTAATGAACCATTCTTCTTTCAGAAACAAATCAAGGATAACTCCATCATCAAAGCCCCAGTTTAGAGGAAAATACCAACAGGTTACTATCATAGATAGAAACGGCAAGCCCAAGACCATCATGGCTTGGGTTTCACAGTCTAATTAGTTCTTTCTGTGCTTGTAGGGTCATTCATGCAGGTCCAACAGTTTATGGTATTTGGACAGTGGATGCTCCCGACACATGACTGGAGATCGTTCCCTCCTTCATGATTTTAAGCACATTCAGGGAACTACTGTGGCATTTGGAGGAGATTCACAAGGTGGTAGAATTACAGGTGAAGGATCTGTGACAAGTGGAATGCTGAGCTTTAACAAAGTGAACTACTGCGAACAACTGAACTTCAATCTTCTCAGCGTGTCTCAGATCTGTGACAAGAAATATTCCACTCACTTCACTGACACTCATTGCTATATTCTGAGACCAGGATTTCAAATTCCTGAAGAATGGGTTGTCTTGAAAACACCAAGAAAGAATAACACCTATGTCATTAACCTTAATTCTGCATCACCAAAAGAAGAAACATGTCTTCTATCAAAAGCATCCTTTGATGAATCATAACTTTGGCACAGATGATTGGGACACACAAATTTCAAAAACATGAACAGACTGGTTAAGGGAAATCATGTTATTGGTTTACCTCAAAAAGAATTCCACTTCATTGACCACTGTTCAGCGTGTCTCAAAGGAAAACAACACAAATCGTCTCACAAGCCAAATCATGTTTGGTCCAACTCATGTTATGAGTATGGGAAAGAAGCAATATTATTTGGTGATCATAGATGACTTTTCTAGATTCACATGGGTCTTCTTCTTACTTCATAAGAATGAGGCATCCCAATTAATAAAAGATTTCATCACTAAGATTGAAAACCAAATTGATCTTAAAGTCAAAACAATCAGGAGTGATAATGGGACAGAATTTAAAAATGAAGATATGAGTTCTTTTTGTACAACCAAAGGCATAGCTCATCAATTTAGTGCAGCTAAAACTCCTCAACAAAATGGAGTAGCTAAAAGAAGAAACAGAACACTAATTGAAGCAGCATGTACGATGCTAGCAGATGCTAAACTGCCAATCACCTTTTGGGCAGAAGCAGTTAACACATCATGCTTTGTACAAAATAGAACTCTGATTATCAAAGAAAGTAATAAGACACCTTATGAACTCATGTTTCAAAGAAAACCATTCATTGGGTTTTTCAAGTCATTTGGTTGTCCCGTCTCAATATTAAACATCCGCGACCATTTGGGGAAGTTTTCATCCAAGTCTGATGAAGGATTCTTTGTAGGTTATTCTTCTGTTTCAAAGGCTTACAGAGTGTTTAATTCTAGATTAAACATCATAGATGAAACAACAAATGTTCAATTCAAGGAACATTCGTTTCCCAAATCTACTAATGGTCCTGATTGGCTGTTTGATATTGACTCATTTACTAAATCTTTTGATCAATTTCACATGTCTGATGCAGGTAATCTACAATCAATAGCACCTTCATCATTAGTAGAAAGAAGGATTGACTTTCCAATGGTTCCTCTAAATTCTACTGAGCAGCTCGATGAAGAAGTACCACTACAAGCTGATCCTGTTAGACATACTGATCAACATCAAAGTGCATCGATTGAGGATGGTCCCAGTACAATGCTCTCTCCATCAGAGATGCCATCTATTTGAAGCTAGAAACCAAGAAGAAGCTAGAACTCAACCTCATGTTACCCATCCAGTTGACATTGAAAGAAATTCAAATGATGGGAGTAATCAAATCTCTGCTAACACTGAAGCAGGAATTGAAACAAATTTTGATTACTTTCATAGCTCCCCAACAGTACAAGAAGATATTGCCTCTCACCATGATGAACTGAATGTCTCCAATCTTGATGTAACCATTACTGGTGACTCAATTCCAACCACAAGAATACATAAAGATCATCCAGTTGACAACATCATTGGTGAACTAACTGAACAAAACTGATGACAGGGGAATTGTTATTAGAAACAAAGCAAGACTAGTAGCTCAGGGATACACTCAAGAAGAGGGATTTGACTATGATGAAGTATTTGCCCCTGTAGCCAGACTAGAAGCCATAAGAATCTTTCTTGCATATTCAGCATCCATGAACTTTACTGTTTATCAAATGGATGTGAAATGTGCTTTTCTATATGGAAAGATTACTGAAGAGGTCTACGTGAGTCAACCACCTGGATTTGAAGACCCAGATTTTCCTCACAGGGTTTACAAGCTAGACAAAGCCTTGTATGGTCTTCATCAAGCACCAAGAAAGTGGTATGAAACTCTTTCATCATTTCTTCTTGATAATGGATATGAGAGAGGAAAGATTGATCAGATTCTCTTCAGAAAAAGAAAAGGAAAGGACATGTTGCTTGTACAGATATATGTGGATGACATCATTTTTGGCTCAACAAACAAGTCTCTATGTAAAGACTTTGAGAATCTTATGCATTCAAAATTCCAAATGAGTGCAATGGGAGAACTCACTTTCTTTCTGGGAGTACAAGTCAAACAGACAGCAGACGATATCTTCATCAATCAATCAAAATATGTGGAAACAATGCTGAAGAAATTCAAGTTTGCTGACTGTCAGTCCATCAGAACTCCTGTGGATACTAAAGTGAAGATTGGACATGATCCTGAAGGCAAATTAGTGGATCAAACACACTATCGTTCCATGATAGGTTCACTCATGTATCTAACAGCCAGTAGGCCTGACATTATGTTTGGTGTTTGTGTATGTGCCAGATATCAAGCAGATCCCAAGGAATCTCATGTCAATGCAGTCAAGAGGATATTCAGATATCTTAAGGGCAAACCTGCTCTTGGTCTATGGTATCCAAAGGACGGAGATTTCAATCTCTATGCATACACTGACAGTGATTATGGAGGATGTAACTTCAACAGGAAATCCACATCTGGCGGTTGTCAATTTCTTGGTCCTAGACTTGTATCCTGGCAGTGCAAGAAGCAAACCAATGTTTCTGTCTCAACAGCAGAAGCTGAGTACATAGCAGCATCTGCATGCTGTTCTCAAGTTCTCTGGATTCAAAACCAGATGCTTGATTATGGTTTTAACTTTCTGCACACTCCAGTTTATATTTACAACACAGCAGCAGTTTTTATAACTAATAATCCAGTTCAACACTAAAAAACAAAACATATTGAAATTAGATATCACTTTTTGAGAGATTGTGCTGAAAAAGGATTAATCAAATTGATACAAGTTCATACTGACAATCAATTAGCTGATTTATTCACTAAGGCTTTTGATCTAACCAGATTTGAATTCTTAGTTCAATCAATTGGCATGATTAATCTTGAGTAAAAAGAAAGCAAACAAAACATTCAAATATCAAAAAGAAATCAAATGACGAAGAGTATAGTTTATCTAAGGGAAATGATATAATTACAGTCGTTATATCATTCACTGTGCTAATTTATAAAACTTAAATGACTGACATGACTTATCTGATATGTTGGTAGGCTCAACTTGGAAAAGAAACCACATGCAATGATAAATTAAAGCTTATATTCAACTGTGATGCTGTCATCTCATAGTATGTGTAAGTTTTGACTTGTCCAAATGTGTGTGTGTGTAGAAACCAAAACACCCCAGGTAATGATGACTTATGAATCTCGTTTACTCACATCAGTTCCTCCTTTGTTTTGCTAAGCAAAGACCTGGAGAAACAAGCACATAGTGCTGATGTCAAGATGCATCAAGATTCCCAATGTGGAACACATCCATCTTGGATGAAACAATCAGAATAAAAATCATTCAAAATGAATGAATCAAAAGAATCCTGAGAGATCACCTTCCAAAGTGAAGTGAAAATCCCAATGTGGATCAAAAGTGATAAATGGATCAAAAATATAAGAATCCCAATGAGGATCAAGTAATATGAGATTTCTAATTATAAATATCCTGGTCATGTAAGATGTTGAAAGTTCTACCATACATTGCATGCAGATGGTTGACCTTGCCATGCCTTTGAGTGTGAGGTACATGTTGAATACCCAATCAACTCAAAACATGATAAGATCATTTGCATCAGAAGATTAACTAAGTATGAGTTTAAGAGGATAAACATACCTACAATCAATATGTTCATGACCATGTCTGTTTTACTAACAATTGCTTGCACTTGTGAAAGGTAAGATTGATAGATCCCAAAGAAAGGTATAACTTAACTTCTTGTACAGTGAAGAAAGCAAAAATTACAAAAAGATTTTCTTTTCAAAATTTTCAAATCCTTAAAAGTTTCTATCCAGTATGGATATAAACTTTGGGGGGAGTAATCAGAAAATATGTCTGTGTTGTTGCAGAAGTTATACCATAGTATCTCAGTTCTTGCAGACATTTTGATGCACAAAAGTCCAAGATCAGTCAACAATAGGAAACTTGATTCACCACAGATGAACAAGTCAATCCAAGCAAGAATTGATATTCCAAAATCAGTCAAAATTCATAAGAATCAAGCAACTGACAATTCTTCATAAAGGCAAAGACATTGCTTCATAAAGTTTCAAACAAAATTCATCCAAAACCAACCAAAGCAAAAACATTAAGTTTGAAACTTAATGCAGGTAAGAGTATTGGTTAATGCGGGTGAAGGTAACCCGATCATTCAACCAATGCAGGTATTGGTTTTGTGAACTAAAACACACAAGAACTAATGCGGACAACACTACTCTACCGCATTAGTCTCATCACAAGTTTTAAGTATGAAAAACAAATGGGGACAAAACTTTTGTTCATCCGCATTTCTTTTGAAAAGATGAAATCAATACTTAAACTTGAGTGTAAGCTTGTGTCAGTATAAAAGGAATAAGTGCTCATGTTCTTGTGTCATTTAGAACAAGTTGAAGAAATGCGGACAGAGTTTACTCCACCGCATTTGATGAAAGCTGAAGTTTTTGTTCATCCGCATTTGCTACAGTGAACAAATGCTGACAAGTTTTTGTTCTTCCGCATTTGCTACAGTGAACAAATGCTGACAAGTCTTTGTTCTTCCGCATTTGCTACAGTGAACAAATGCTGACAAGTTTTTATTCTTCCGCATTTGCTACAGTGAACAAATGCTGACAAGTTTTTGTTCTTCCGCATTTGCTACAGTAATTTTAAAATTTGAGCGCATTTGTCTTCAGAATTTGAAATCCATATTAAGTTGACTATATAAACCAAAATCGAAAGGTCATTTAATACTTTTCAAAATTGAGAGACTTAAAAGGAGAGATGAGCACCACTAAAGTTACTGTTCATCTTCATCATCTTCTTCATGTTCTAAACCTATGTTCTAAGTTCGATTCACCATCTTTCACTCATCTTCGATTCACTACAACAGTATTATCGAGGAATAGGTGAGAATCCAAAGTGTTCAGAACCCTAACTGTCGACATTCAAACAAGTGTTCATGAACCATTGTCGATTTCAACAGAAAGACACATGCTAATCAAGTAAAACTCATCAAACAAAGAATTTTCACAAGTTCAGTTTGTCGTAGTATCAGGGCATGTAAATACTAAAATGTTGGAATCAAAAGACGTCACAATGGTTAAAATGAGTTGAAATGGAGAAAGAATACTCAACGCAATCAGGAATAACTCATCAAAATGTACATGAATGACTAAATCAGATTAGGTCAAATGTATATGAAACAGTATACATGAACACTCAATTTTGACGAAGAAAAATCAAAATATGATCAAATTAGTCTGATTTATGATAAACTCTTTGTTGATATATATTATTCATCATTCTAATACATATGCCTGGAATGCAGTGAACAATGGCAAACCTCACATGGAGCAAGCTCCATAATGTCAGTGGTTTTCTTAACCCTGATGTAACTGAGGCTGAAGGCTTAAGGGACATGATCAGATTTCTTCTAACCATAAGGGTGGCCTATGCTATGACAGTAAGACCCATCATCTATGAGACCTTCATTAGGTCATTTTGGGGAACAACTGAAGTAGTAGAAGTTGAGGGTGTGAGAACACTGACTGGAAGAATCACTGATGATCATTCCCTAGCAATCACTGAGCAAACTGTGAGACAGTGTCTACAGTTTGGAGATGATGCAGACTCCCCTGTAGAACTTGAAGATGATGATATCATGACCTTCTTTGCCAATATTGGCTATGAGGGTGGATATGAAGGGAAGCAGATTATGAAAGGGTTGGTAGATCTGCAATGGAGATTCTTGATACACATGTATCAACATTGCTTATCTAAGAGGAAGACTGGATGGAATGATATCCCAGTGACAACTTCATCTGCTATTTGTGCTTTATGCACCAATCGTCCATTCAACATGTCTGCATATGTTTTCAATGGATTAGTCTCAAACATCCAAGAGGGTAGAAGACATATGTTTTTGATGTATCCCAGATTTATACAGTGCTTCATCAATGAAGCCTTTCCTGATCTTGCACCAGTAGGACCGGTGATGGACATTCCTCACTATAATGCCAAGTCCTACAGGTACATCACAAAAAGAGATCCAAGGAACTTCTACAGTGGTACTTTCTTCCCTCGGTTGCCTTGGATGCAGCAACAGATCAATCAAGGAGGAGTACAAGGTTTAAAGGATCCAGCTGATGAACCTGGTCATGAAGAAGAACAATCAGCAAGTTTAGAGGAAAGACAGAGGTCAGTGTCACCACATGCTGATGTAGGTGGTGATCTTCACACTGGACCTTCTGTGCATGAAGTTGATGTAGTGTCTCCATCTATACCTTCACCATTACCATCACCCCAAAGATCACCAATTCCATCTCACCAAACTCAACCTATCATCTCACCCCACATATCTCTTATACACTCACCACTTCTTCACTCTATCCAATCTCCCATTCACCATACACCTGTTCCATCACCAACTTCAGCTGAGCCTTAAGAGTTTGGTGACTCTGACAGCTCTTCTGAGAAATCCAAATCATTATCTGATGAGGAGGATCATCCCACCAGGATGCCTGTAAGGCAAATTGCATCAGAGGCTGCTCCTTCAGAAAGTTATGCAGAATCTGGAGCGAACAAGCCTGATGAGAAAGATGAGATGATTTCCAACTTGCTTCAGAAGATTGGAAGGATTGAAAAGATGCAAAGAAACAGATCAGTTCTTTTGCAAGATAGGTTGTTGGAGTTGAATGAGAAGGAGAAAGAACTAAAAAAAGTTGAAAGACAAACATGAGAGTGAGAAGAAGGAGAAGGACAAAGAGATTGAGATGTTGAAAGCTGCCCTTCAACACTCAAGAGAAGAAATCAGTGGTCATGTGGAAACCTCGAATCTTCAAACAATAATAATGGAAGATCAAGAAGAAGTTATTGAAGAACAATCTTCCATTATCCGTGACATTGATAGGCAAGTAGAAGCTCTTAAAAAGAGAGTCTCTGAACTTGAAATGCTTGTCAAACTAAAGCACTAGGCAGAGAAAGATAATGATGATGAAGGTGATGAAATGAAAGAAAAGAGGAAAAGGGAGGATGACAAAGAATCATCTGAAGACAGTGGTGATGATTCCCCTCCAGCCAAAAAGATAAGATTCACTATGGCTGAAAAAGAGGGAGAACCAAGTGGATCAAAGCACACATCATCTAGCATGGAGACGATCGTGAACACAAGTCATCCTGAAGAAGTCGACACTGAAGAAAAAGAGTTCAGTGACATGATGAAAGACTTAGATATGTTCTCTGCTGAAGAATATATCATTGATGATGAATTCTGGGACTTCATTGTGAATCAAAGTGTAGATGCTGAGACTTTTGTTGTCATACCTCAATCTCCAGTGCCAATTGATAAGGAGTTGAGTATGCAAATAGTTCCAGCTGTGTCACTTTCTGATGAACAAAAAGAAATGATCAGAAAACTATGTGAACAACAAATACAAGAAGAAGAACAGGCTGTTGCATCTGTACATATTTTTGAAAAGGAACAAACTAAAGAAGCTTCACAAGAGGATGAAATGCCTGAACCATCTTCTGGCCCAAGCGTTCAGACATATGCCAGAAGAAGGAGCTATCTTGAGGTAAAGGCTAGAGGAAAGAGACCAATGGTAGATGATGAACCATTGAAAAAGAAGCAGAAAGATGACCCAAGGAGTCTGTTGGAGCATATATAGTCATATATAGTGTGTCCGTTGCTTGACGAATAGTCTAGGCTTAATGTTATACACCTTGTAAACACATGAAACTGGGTCATTCGCAGGAGCATATGCGAATGAGACTCAGTCGTACGACTGAGCCATGCTAATGGACCAGTCGTGCGACTGAGAGATGCGATTGGGGCATTCGTAAGAATGAACCATAAGAATGGTCCAGTCGTACGATTGAACCATACGCATGGTCCAGTCGTACGATTGAACCATACGCATGGTCCAATCGCACGAATGGGCCCAGTCGCATCTAATATGGGCCGAAGCCTATATATACCAGTTTCATTGTGTAGAAACTAAGGGTTTTTGATAGGGTTCCTAGCGCCCAGGCACTGTCGGATAAGAGGGGAGATCATGCTCGATCTCCCCTTGCCAAAAGTCTTGATTCTTAAGTTGTAACGAGCTTAAAATCGTTATGTTTTATCAATAAAATCATTCGATTATTGTTCGTACTTTTGTTTATCTTTTGGTTTTTATCCTTCCGTCAAGAACACGCTCGGATATCTATCGATCCAGTGACTTCATAATTGGTATCAGAGCCGGTTACTGCTAGAATGATCTAACAATCATTCTAGCAACCCGAGCTCTTGATTTCTGGATCAAAGTTCAGATCTTGACGTTAAACCCACTTCGTGTTCTTCGTGTTTTACTCATATCTGGGTACGTGTGGTGTTTCTATGTTAAAATCAAATTTGAAACCACGCTCCTATCACCCTTGCGAATCTGATGATGTCTATCTTGATTCGGTTCACGTAAAATTCGTCAGATTAGGGTTTTGGGCAGCGCTGGCGGCTGCAGATCTGAAAATCTATGTGCAGACCCGTTCATGCGACTGGGCCATGCGAATGGACCATTCGTACGACTGGACCATGCGAATGGACCATTCGTATGACTGGACCATGCTAATGGACCATTCGTGCGACTGGACCATGCTAATGGACCATTCGTGCGACTGGACCAGTCGTATGTTTAATCGTGTGACTGGACCAGTCGTATGTTCAATCGCCCGAATGAGCCATCTGCATTGACTCATCCGCATTTGTTCCAGACCAAAAAAAAGTCTGGAACAGCTCCTTGCATGAATTTTTCCCTAAACCATTTTTATCAGTCGGGAAGCCTTCTGAAAAGGTTTGGTAAAATAAAATTTTTTTGGGAAAATTATCGGGTCATGTATTGTTCGTCTTCGGGTCAATAGTGAAGATTTTCCTGGAGAGTCTGTGCAAGAGTTGAGGATGAGCAAAGGACATTCACCCTGAGGTTCTTATGTCAAACAAGTTCGATGGATACCCTATTATTCGTTGGACTTCCAGAATAGGTGAATGTTGATAGAACACGAAAGAGAGAAGAGAAGATGTCAGCTGTCAGTGCTGATTTTGTGGGGTAGTCAGGAGCATCTGACTATTTATGGGCCAATCAAGTTATATTTATCCGCACAAAGAGGATTCTCATTCTTAGGGGAACCCATGTATAGAGAAATTGAAGACGCAATCAGAATGTGATGATGTGAGCAGGTTTCTGATGATGAATCTACGTGCATGCTGATTTGTTTGATATTGTCAGCTGTGGATTGGAACCTTCAACCTTTTGCTCAATACACCGTATGAAGACGTTAGGAGAGCACAACATTTATATATTGGGATATGCTGAATGTGAGGGGGAATTTCTGCAGTTTTTAATGTTAATCAGGTTAGCCCGTGTGAAGATTGAAGTAATGGAAAACTGTTCATGTCGTTATCTGGAAAAATCAGTCATTTGGGGAATCTTACTGCTATGATGGTGTTCTGCAAAGTAAACGAAAGCTATTGTGCCTAAATTCATTTTCAGGGATATTGTAGTAACCTGACGGATCGGCAATGTTGGCTAATATGGTTGTTCGTTTGATTCTATTGGAAACCAGTGCAAAGATTGACTGAAGATTGTAAGAGGTGTTATCTACTATTCGCAAGCAACGTCCAAGGGGGAATTTGTTGGAGCATATATAGTCATATATAGTGTGTCTGTCGCTTGACGAATAGTCTAGGCTTAATGTTATACACCTTGTAAACACATGAAACTGGGTCACTCGCAGGAGCATATGCGAATGAGACTCAGTCGTACGACTGTTAGAGGGTGTTTTCTACAGGCTAAGTATTCTAGGGACATCAACTCAGGTATACTCAACAAGAGCAATCTGTGCCCCCAGTTCAAGTATCTAGCCCACGTGCTTCTAAGGTGCATTGCCTCGAGGAAGGGAGGCTTTGATGAGCTGTCTGAGCAGATGCAGAGCGCATATGTTGCGCTGGTGCTGAACCATTCGTTCAGCTTTTCACGGATGATCTTCACCTATTTGGTGGAGAACATCGAAACCAAGGGGAAGGAAAGCTTCTGCATGTACCCGAGGTTTATACAGATGATTATTGATCAGAAGCTTCCCCAGCTTCCGAAGGAGAAGGAGGATGCAGTGGTGCTTGAGGTGATGGATGATACCTCCTTAGGCAGGATGAAGGTATACAGGGGGAAGCAGGTGAAACCCCCTGTCAGGCGATTATTTGGGCATCTAGCCCGTGATGACTACGTGGCGCCGGTGAAGAGGAAGTGGCGCCACGATGACAGTGATTCTGATGTCGAGCAGGTGGCTCTACCCTCCGATGACTCCGATGACGATCATGACTCGGATTAGGGAGGAGATGGTCAGAAAGAACCTGAACCAGCTCCGATAGACCCTGACTTTCAAATGCAAGAGGAGGAGGAATCTGATGAAGAACCACTTACCCGGACTGTGGGAAGTCGGGTAGTGGCAACCGAGCAAGGGATAAGGGCGGTTGGAGGACGCCCGGGAGAGTCTGGGAGCTCTTCGGCTGATCCATCCTACACCCCAGCCTCTCCCAGCAACCGAGGGGGAGCCTTTGTGTCCAGGGGGAAGTGGAGGAAACGTATGGCCCAGCCTCATGGGCTGAAGCCCAAACGCAGGAGGATCACTCTTATCACTACCTCCTCCGTTCCTACCACTTCCACCACCACTACCCAAACCACCCAAACCACTTAAACCACCCAAACTACCACAGCCACCAATACACCCATTCCACCACCTGTCCCACCAGCCAACCAACTACCACAATCTTCACCACCACTACACCATTCACTCATATTCCACCTCCAATATTCACCACCACCACAGCCACCTCCACTAGTCACCAAGCTGGCCCGTCATCAGCTCCTACAAGTTCACCCCTCCCTCCCATTGGAGTGGAGGAACAACTAGCAGCACTTAACAAGATGGTGCTAAAGCTGCTAGCTGCTGATGAAGAAAAGACAGAGAGGCTGCTTCGGCTTGAGGAGCAAAATGCTTCTCAAACTCAGCTTATTTCTCAGCAAGCTGAGCAGATCTCTCAACTCCAGGAGCACAACGTCCTGTCTTCATAGAAGATTGAGGAGCTCGAGTCTGCTAACAAGAAGATTCTGCTGAAGCTGAAGGAATCCCAAGCTAATCCCTTGAAGATAAAGGAAGGAGACGGTGCTGATGGTGATGACGATGATGATGAGGATGATGAGAGTGATGAGGATGATGACGATAGTGGTGATGATCAAGCCAAGGAGGGGCAAGATGATGATGATGATGATGATGATGATGATGATGATTCTGCTTCAAATGCTGCTGATTCTGGTCAGGAACGACGTTCAAAAAGAAGACAAGACCATGGATCTACAGCAAATCCTCCATCATCACCTACTACAGAAACTCACGAGCGGATACAAGACAAAAGTATTGATTAAATGTTTTATTCTTAATCTTTTGTACTTGATTCATCTTTTGATATATATGAAACTCTTATAAATATTTAATGATTAATGTCTAATTACCTTGAGTTTATACTAATGATTGCTACTCTACAGTTGTTATTAAACAGATAAGGGTTTTCAGCAAGATGAGCATGATGTTGCTCCCCTCCAACAGATCAAGTCTCAACTCACAATGATTCTTGATCTGCAGGGGATCGTCAAAAGGCCTGTGAGTTATACTCCTGAAGAAGGAGAAATAATTCATGACCTTACTGATGAGCAGCTTGCTGAAATATTTCGTCTGAATCCAGACGAAATTGTTAAGGATGCTCCAACTTTTGATGATGCTGATGATGATGAGCTCAACGATGTTGAAGAAATCGAAATTGAAGACATCACAGATCAGCACTATGCAGAATACACTGATCAAGAGGGTTTCCAGATTTGGTAAACAACCTTGACAATGACATTCTGGATAAACTTAGTGATAAGGAGAAAGGAGCAGAAGCCTCAACAAGCCAAGCCCAAGCCTCGGATGCAGAAGTTGATATTCGAAAGGCTGAATGGGCGGCTTGCTTCGCAGTCCGAGCCCAACGTGCTACAACAACTCAGAGTACCTACACCAAACTATACAAAGTAAAGAAGAATATGAAGGTCTCAGGGAAGATCATTGCTTGGGCTTATTTTGATGACCTTGGCGTATATGCGATAAAAAGGGAGAGGGGAATTGAATACTTCAGATTCCCTCATGATCTGAAGACTCTCCCAGGTTTTGAGCTCAACCAGTTGGCCCGACTAAAGCTTCTTTATGCTGATCCTAAGAAGATGTCTGGCTGGTTTGAGGCTGCCTTAAAAAGGGAGTACAGGACTAGATGGGTAAACTTCAAGCCTCAGCAGGCTACGAGGTACCTCAGAAGGTCTGAGGTGAGTCCCATCACTGGTCAGGCGAAGATAGTCCTGAAGTGGCGACCTCCGCACACAATGTCCCGAATTCCACTGAGGGAGATGCCACAGGACTTTACCCCACACTTTAAGTGGTGGTACTATGACTGGTGCTCGGGAGAGGCCGTCATTGTTCTGGAAAGGGAAGACACAATGGACACAATAAGGGTGTTTGACCCCATGTTGCTTATCAACTTATCAGCGTTAGATGTTTATACGCTGTACAAGTGGCCACTGTTTTTTGACACGCAGGATATAGTGCAAGCACTACAGTTTCAGCATATCATACGTCTATGCTTTGCACTTAATATCTATGCTGGGGTTTCTAAAGAGGAGAGACTGAAGAGATTTGAAGAGTTCAAGAAAGAAGTCAAAGTCTAGATAGAACTAGGTCCAAGGGGGAGTTCGTTGGTACACATGTCCCCAGTTCTAGTCTAGTGAGCTTAACTGTTATAGAACTTCTTCTTGTAACACATATGTAACGTTTGGTTATTATAATGAGAATCTCTTCCTTTATGTTTATTGGTTGTTTACATGTTATATCTATTCATATCAATTATTAGCACACGCATATATGGCAATGTTATATAGGTTTACAGTTGTTAGACATAGGTTTGAACCATCAAAGGTTCAAGAATGTGTTTAACTAAGTAATCTGATTCAGTCGTACGACTGGACCATGCGAATGGGCCAGTCACACGACTGAACCAGGAGATTGAGTCAATCATACGATTGAGTCATAAGACTGACTCAGTCATTCGAATGAACCAATCGTATGACTCAGTCGCATGACTGAGCCAGTCGCCTGGCTCAGTCGTACGAATGATAGCTGTAACCTATAAATACCACTTAATTCGTGAAAAAAAGACACTTCGAATACTTGAAACCCTAGCCGACCCAGAGCGTCCTGTTCGTCCAATCCAAGTTCATAGAACGTCCCAGATCATTCCTAGTCCGGTTTTAACGTTTTCTAATCGTTAGGTTTGATCTTGATTACGTTCTCCCTGATTGGATCACCAATCAAATAGGATTCCGCACTATTTGATCCGACATAACGAAGAATCAGTTAGTACTCCGTACGTACACGGTCCTAACAGAGTCTAGCAGCTATTACTGGATTCTTGGAAGAACATGAACAAGCAGAAGCCTTATTGAAAAAGAAGGCTGCTGTAATTGATTTATAAGAAGGTGAAATTCCAGGTGGATTCATGGTAGATAAGCCAGTGATCAGTAAAATCCCTGTGAATAAAGAATCTTATGTTTCTGAAAAGATTGAAACGGCCAAGTCTGATGATCTGAAAAAGGCCGTATTTCTGATTGATCATGGTTATGACCCTGATGAAGTCTTTGGGATGACATATGAAGGGATGCTAGCAGAAGAAGACAAGCTAAACAAGCTGCTGGATCCAACTTTTGAAATAGAGTATGAGAAAACTCTATCTCCCAAAGCTTCTGAAGTCAAGGCAACAAAAGTCAAACCTGCTACTCCTCATCAACCCATGTACCCTGATGCCTATAGCATGACAGATAAGGAGATGAAGGATTATCTGTCTGCTCAAGGATTCACCAAAAGAAAATTAGGGAACATGAAAACCAATTCCCTAAGGGCTGCTATCCTTAGGATGATTCTTGAAAAGAAAGACAGGTTGAAGAAAATGGAGGAGGAGATCATCAGAACCCAACCAAGAACAAGAGTTTCAGCTCAAGAAATGAGTCTCACTCAGGGAGATCATGATTCCCTGGCACCCATTCTCCATAGATACCCAGAGTGGTTTGCTGAGCCTTCACAACTGGAACTACATGAAGGACTCACAACTGCTGAAATGATAAAGGGTGTGTCTACTCCAAAAGGCAAGACTGATCAGAAGATTATTGCCTGGAAGTATGACAGTGATTGGAATATGTTCATGGTGAAGAGAATATCAGGATTAGTCTAATTTTTCACAGAATACTCTGTTCTTGTGAATTCTCTAATGATCCATGATCTCAAGGAACTAGCCAACTTAAGATTGATAAATCATGGGGCTATGTTCAGGGGATATGAGTTTGAGGACATTCTGAGGATGTTCAAGAGAACTGACAACTTCAAATCATTGAAGGCTATCTGCATGAGAAAGGATAGATCTTTTGTCAATCCCTTTGAGAAAAAGAAAAGAAAACCAGCTGAAGAAGTGGTATTCCCCAAGCTTAGGGTAAAGCCCACTGAATCCTTGAAGAGAAAGATGGTTATTGGTACTCACACTTCTGTACCAGTCTCAAATGTTTATTATGATGAGAAAACATATGAGTTGGTGATTGAAAGGAAGTGGGGAGGAAAAGAAGGAGCTAAAATTCGACTGTTCAGTGGATATGAAGTGAGACTGCTAGATGAATCATACATCCACTACATATATACAAGGCACTTTAGGGAGATCAGAAATAAGCTTGGTGAAGCTGATATGTACTTCTTTCTCAAGTGCATTTAACTCCTGAAGATGGCCTATGACAGGATCATCAAGAAGAAAGAGCAAAGGAGGAAGAAGAAGACTCCTTTGCAGTTTGGCAACATTGTGAAGTTAGAGGTTGACGCTGATGGATCTTTACTGATTCACAGAGATGGGCTGTCAACTATGTCATTCTAGGAGCCTGTTTCATTGAAGAAGCTGCCCATTGAAGCCATCCATACTATGAGCCAAATGAAGATTCATGTACTAAGCAGAGAGAAGCTGGATGAAGCAAGACAGTTCTCTAATATGATCAAGGCCATACTGGATCCTTCCTACACAGACGCAGCTCTAGTGTCATCTCCTCCTACTGCACAAGACCCAGCAGAATCCTCACAACCTAATCCACCCTCAAACCCTTGAAGTACTTAGGCTGTATAATCCTTAGGGGGAGTATTGTTGGACCCTGAAAGGATCATACATGCCAATTCAAGAGGTGGATGGTTGTTCTGCTGGAAATCTCCCCAAGTCCAAGAAGAAATGCGGATACAGAAGTCTGCATAAGAAGAAAAAGAACAAGTGTCGGCTATCCGCATTTGTCAATACGGATGACCAAGAACAAATGCTGACAAGTATTTGTTCATCCGCATTAACAAATGCGGAAAGCTTATGCAAGGTAAACAAGGCATTTGTTCATCCGCATAAACTAATATGGATGATCAGCAACAAATGCGGCTAAGTGTTTGCTCATACGCATTAACTAATGCTGATGACCAAACACTAATACGGCTGACGAAGACCAATGCCGATGAAGAGTTACTCATCCGCATTAGTCAATGCGAATGACAAAGAACAAATGCTAATGAAGACTTAGACAGGGTAGTTTAGTCTTTTTGTACAAGCTGTGAGTCAGTCTATAAATAGAATAGAATCCTCGTATGTGAGGTAATTTTTGGTGTGACTGTTTACACAACTTTTGAGATAGACAATTAGAATATACTTTGTTTTCTCCCATGTTAGCTGTCTTGTTACTGTAGCTTTCTAAACCCTAGCATTTACTCTGTAACAGTTCATCTAATCAATACAAGAATGCATTTATGAGTATATCAAGTGTTTTATGATCATTGATTGTCTGATTCCGCCTTTTAATCTTTGACTCAATCATCATATTCGATTCTTGTTGATTCACATCAGCAGAGAATATCATTCTCAAACCTAATCAAGTTGCTCATCCCTAGCTGACAACATCTATCACCATGTCATCATCGGAAGATGAATATGATGATCTAGTTATCTGCTTTCCATGGCGATGGCTATTAGATGCCATTATATCTAAAGAATGTAAAATGCATTAATTATAGTTAATTATAAAAGCATAATAAACATACTTAACAAGATTAATAATTAACAACCATACAACATATTCAAATAAATTATCCTATATATTTAAAAAGCAATAGAATGAACATTAAGGTGTTGGTATTTATGCGCAAAGTACAACTTTTGATACAAGTTCTTTGGTTTTAATCTTTATCCAATTTAATTCCTATTTGTAGTTGAGGTAGAGCTGGCGCTTGTTTTCTTGCAAATCAGGGTGTTGACAGTGATGGTTTGACAATCGTTGTCGCCTCGCTTCCTTTGCCTCCTTTTAATTTGCTCTTTTTTGATTGAAGTGTTAGGATTTTGGATCCGCCTTTAGTCTAATAGTGATTTGTTTTTGGTTTTTCTTGGATGTTCTTATGTGATGTATCTGAAACTTTATGGTTGCGTGATTAGTTGTGTTGATGATAATGGCAATTACCTCATTTGAGACTTTTTTATTTGGTGACATGTAACTTCGATGATGATGATGATTTCCTCATCTAAGACTGTTGGTTTGGTCTTCATCTTGGTATATATTCCAGGTTCTATTTGGGGGTGTATATGTTTTGGGTTTTTTCTTTGATTAGTGACCCTAGGTCATCTGAGATCGAGTCGAAGCTCATATGACTTGATGCTTTCGTTGGCTATGTTATTGTGCTGATGATGCATAGCTATCTGTTGCTCTGATTTATCCATTGGGAGAATCGTTTTTGTCACACCCCAACCTTAATGGCGAAAACGTTGAGATGTGAGGGTTAAGATTGTTCATGCCACACAATGTTAATTCAAAGTGTAAGTATTATAAATTTCCAAATTCATGATATACAATAAGGAATTAACATAAGTCTCAAACAAACAATTTAACAAGAATTTAGATAGCATCATGTGACAAAAATATGTCATTTTATTAATCTCTAGATCCAATCCTAGATGTGATCAAGTCTTATTGAGTAACTTAAGCGGTATCAATTCCTGAAACATGTAAAAAAATAGAGTCAACATAATGTTGGTGAGTTTCCATAGATTCAACATACATAGATATATATCAAAAGATGCAATTCACGTCACAGGTTATAGAATAATGTAAATATAGATGGATGGACAAATGTAACAATCAAACCTTGACAAATATGGCCATTACAAGATTATACGATTAGCTAAGTGTACTTGGTTCCCATAGTGCTCAAGAGTACGACACTAAGAACCGACAATAACCTCGGCTTTAGCACCAAATAGGCTTGTCAAGCCCATAGATCTATGACGTCACTAGGCTAGCAGTAGTTAATGATTGTATTTTACAAGAGTCATCATATGATAATTACAAGAGTTCAAATAACCATGACAAATAAGATGAATTGCACAAGTGTTACAAGAGTCAAAACGTGTTTACAAGTGTGTTTATAATAAGGTTAACATGTTTCACCCCAAAAGTGTGAAATGATATAAAATGGGGTATGAAAACTCATATGGATTATAAGGATGAGCAAATAAGAATGTATAAAATGCCGAGGATTCGTTAAAGTTCAACCTAATTGCACAACGTGTTAAGTTAATCATGATGATTTAGTGTTAACAGTGCTGAATCAATATTTCAGATTCGTTGAGCTTGGATCTTAGGATTCATTACTTTCAGATCTAAAAATTCAAAATTAAGATGGGTGGAGGTGTGTGAATCATAGAACAAAGAGAATGATAATGATAATGTTATGATTTCATTAATGTTCATAACAAATTACAATGAGAATCATAGGTGGATGATGGAATCAAACCCACCTAAGGAGAAATTCTCCTTGGGTGGTGATTCACACCATGAGAAACACACACATAAGAAACACACTTGCAAAAATACACTAGTGGGTTTATTTATAATATTCTAATAATTATTACATAAGAAACCCTAATTTTGACTTTTACTTTTGTCTTGATGTTGACTTTGTTGACTTTGTTGACTTTGTCTTGTTGACTTTGTCTTGTTGACTTTGTCTTGTATTTGTTTTCTTCTGTTTATCAACTTGGTCTCTGAACTCGTACAATGAGATCTTTAGTCGGCTGTGATTGTGATTTGGAAGGATTCAGTTTATCCAATTGTCGAACCCAACAATACTCGCCCTAAACTGATGCTTGCCAAACTCTAACTTTGAAGATCTTCTCTATCGTATGTTTTCTTGATCAACTGATGTTCTGATACAGTTCACTGTAGTTCTCACCTTCAGATTAAGCTTCTCCTAATATATTTCTGACAAATGTTAGAATCTCTTGAGAATACTTCTTGGTATTGGATATGGGTCGTATCACTTTTGGATTACAGTTCATATCATAACTCTAAGGATTAGAATGTATTAGGCATATGATAAGACTTTGAACTTCAATAATTTGCATCAGGAATATAACTCAATCTTAAAAACACTTCAACTCATTTGAATTTCTGAAATGACTTCACAATCTGACATTCTTCAGATGATCATTGGTCCCCTTGATTAAAGTCCGTCTATCTATTCCACTCAGTAGTCAGACATGGGTGCAAAACATCATCTTCGATTGTAGTATCATGAACTTTAGAAAGAGTTTCGGACAATTGTACAAATGCTTGCATAAATCAATGATTACGTGACCAAGGTTGATTTCTTCTTTTGTTTTGAATTGTCAAAATGGATGTGCCTGTTGGTTGCAATCGTCCGCATTTGATATTTTATTTTTCTTGTTTTTTAGTGCCATCTATTCATCACCTGTTCATCATTGTTTATTGTTGGATGATATGCATTTGAATTTAAGTGTTGATGAATGAATTTTATTTGAAGCTAAGTCATCCGTATTAGGTGAGTAGCTCATTTGCATTAATTCATCCATGCATCCGTATTTGTTACACATGTGTAACAATGAATCCGCATTAGTGTGCACCCATCCGCATTTGTACACAACACATGCACATTTCTTTTCTGCTATCCGCATTTGTTTGAAAACAAGGCTTCAATTTACTAACACTTTCGTATTTCATGTTTACATATCCGCATTTCTTTCAACTAATGCGGATGTGTTACACTTCATCAACATTAGTTATACTTTGGGGCATTTTTATCAAAGAAATGCGGCTGAGTTGCATATCATTCACATTAGTTTTGAATGAGCATCCACATTTGATACAGGTGTAATTAATGCACTCGCATTAGTTACATATATGTAACCGCATTTGTTTCTTCATCCTCAAGGAGTAACCATATTTGTTGAATAGTAGCATCATACGTTTAACAAAGTAGCAGCATTTGTTAGATGAATGACAAATGCGGATGCAGAATGTCAAGAGCTCAGCCAACATAACTTGCAAATCAGCAAGTTTCTTGTTTGAAAATCATAAATTAATGATTAACATTATGGATTATGAACCAATAATATGATTTTGACACCGGTTTGCTTGAATTCATCAAATTTGTTGATAAATTCTGATGTACTTCATCGAATTTTGAAGAAGCAATCAAATCCATGATTGATCGTCTTAAAATCGTACTAATTTATCAGATTTGTTGTTTTCTTTTGTATTTGTTGATGAACAGTGGTATTTTGATGAACCGAGGCTTTTATTCTTCATTCTTGTTGAATCTTCTTTGTTCTAAACATCATTAAAGATGAACTCAGATCTAAAAAATACATGAACCCAGCAACCAACAGCTCTGATACCATTTTGCTGAATCAATATTTCAGATTTGTTGAGCTTGGATCTTAGGATTCATCACTTCAGGTCTGAAAATTCAAAATTAAGATGGGTGGAGGTGTGTGAATCATAGAACAAAGAGAATGATAATGATAATTTTATGATTTCATTGATGTTGATAACAAATTACAATGAGAATCATAGATGGATGATGGAATCAAACCCACCCAAAGGAGGAATTCTTCTTGGGTGGTGATTCATACCATGAAAAACACACACACAAGAACCACACTTGCAAAAATGCACTAGTGGGTTTATTTATAATATTCTAATAATTATTACATAAGAAACCCTAATTTTGACTTTTGCTTTTGTCTTGATATTGACTTTGTTGACTTTGTCTTGTTAACTTTGTCTTGTATTTGTTTTATTCTGTTTATCAACTTGTTCTCTGAACTCATACAATGAGATCTTCAGTTGGGTGTGATTGTGATTTGGAAAGCTTCAGTTTATCCAATTGTTGAACCCAACAAACAGTAAATGAGAATTCACGGTTTAAGTTTGTGATTTTGGATAACTATTGTAATGATATATAACACCCGGATATTTTAAAAGATGTAAAAGAAGAATAAAAAGAAGGAAATATAATTTAACCCAAGTTGAGGAGTTAAATATGTCCAAAGTACAAATTATAATATAATTTTGTACAAAAGTAACATGGCCGCCCATGCCATGTTACTTTTCACCTTTCTACTTTCGGATTTCGAGAGAGAAAGAGCAGAGAGTTTGGTTTCTAGAGAGAAGAAGAAGAAGAATTCGACTTCAAGGTAAGAATTCTTTGCTTTGAGTTGTTCTTAGTCGGCATATGCCTCGGTTATATGCTTATGTGTGTTTATGTGTGTTCGAACGTGTGTTTGGTGGGTTTCTAGGTGTTAGAATCATCTGAGAAGCTCAAGTGAAGAGTTTAAACTTGAGAACAACAAAGGTGAGTTTCTAGCCCCCATAATTCACATGTTTTAAAATTCTTTGGGGCTGGAAATGTATGTAAAAACATTTTTACAAAAGTTATTTGAATACTCGTATGTATCTATGTATGCATGATGATGTTTTTACGGTGGTTATGTGTTAGTTATACTTAGAATGGTGTTATTAAGCTTAGAACATGTAAGAAGAATGATTTGGACTGATAATATGTTAGAAATATGCTAAACAGGTTGTTGCCCAACAGCCTAAACAGTACCCCAACCACCAAAAATTGCCTTAGGAAGTTTCTAAGTTAGCCCATACGCTCAAACTGGGCCCAACCGCCCAAACAGTGCCCCAACCGTCTGGGATATGCCTTACAAATTTTAAGTGAATGCCCATGCACCTGAACAGTAGCCCATGCGCCTAACACTTAGTCCCAAGCGCCTAACACTTAGTCCCAGGCGCCTAACACTTAGTCCCAGACGCCTAAGTACAACCCAGATGCCTAAATAGTTCCGATGCGTCTGAGATGGTCCAGACGCCTAAGTGAGAAACGCCCAAATAGTGCCCATACGCCTAAACAGGCCTCATGCGCCTGCATAGTGCTCATGCGCCTAGAATACTTAGAACATTTTCTGAAATTTTGAGATAATCAGAATCATTAGAGTTTGACCTAAGTTTGACTTTAGGGTTTTTAATTGCTATATAATTGCATTATTATAAGTTGTTCCTATGATCATAGTAATTATCATTGTGTGACTTATGTGGTGTGTTTATGATCATAAATGCAAGTATTATCGTTAACAAAGTGAAAGAGTAATGATAAAGAGAAGTGGAACTTAATTAAAATGTTAAAAAGGCTTGCAAGTATATAGGAGGTGCATGACCTTGTTGTCGTTAGCTCAATTGTGATGCGGGTTAGCTACCCCAAATGATGCACATAGGGCTAATCAATTGAGATTGGCGGACCTTTGTAGCATACCCTAGGTGACCGGGTCAGCCTTCTGTACAGTGATCATAGTCTATTGATAGACCAGAGGCCTATCACCAGTGTCCCCGCACATATAGTTTAGGGTATTGCTCATTGGTCCACAAAGACAGTGAAAGATAAAGTAAAAGAGTACGAAATGAACAAAGGCATACAGTAAAGAATGAAAGCATTACCTTGTTGTATAGTTGATACGTGCTCACGTACAAAAGTATGAGAAGCATTTTTATAGAAAGAGTATTTTCATATGTATATGTTACACAAGGTATTTTAATACTTTTAAAACTACAACTCATTCAGCAACACTGACTTTTATACATTTTCAGTTGGCAGGTAATTATTACTGAGGATGGCATGAGGGTGAAGCTACTCAGCGGAAAAGACTGACATCCATTCTTATGTTAAGATATTATTGTTTTGTAATGCAATTAAACAATCTTTTGTAACCTAATCCCCATTGTATTGCTTAACAATAGCATTTATTAATAATAGAGAATGGCTTTTGCTAACGTAATTACGCTATGGCTTTTGCTAACGTAATTATGCTGTTTATTTTATGAAATGTATATTAATATGTATCTATGATGCAATGAATGACCAACTGTGAGGTGTCCGGGAACGGGGCCTTACAAGTTGGTATTAGAGCCATAGTTTAAGTGAATTGGGTAAAATAGTTTCAAAAAACCTAAACTTAAATTGAGAATGGGACATATAGTAGGATGTCGGCCCGAGTAGCTACGTGCCATCAGGTATTTCTTTTCTTAAAGTTAATCAGTATTATATGCGTGTGCTATTTGACTTATGTGTTCTGTAGATTTAGATACTGATGTAGTCAGGATAGGAAATGCTTGGGGTGTGAAGAGTAAAGTAAGTGGCTAATCACAATTGGCCACTGTCATTAGGGACTTACTATACTTAACATAAACCGAGCCATTGCCTTGAATGTGTTAGTGTTTGAATCTTATAGCGTTTAGGAAATGGCTGGACAAAAATCTTCCAAGGCTTCTAGAGGCAGAGGTCGTCCACGTGTGACTAGGAGTAGTGCTAAGACTCCAGAGACGACATATGAGAACCCTGAGGTTCACGGCCAGAGTGAGGAGAATGAGAATGCTAGCCTGAAAGCCTCAGCTAGGGAGGCGATTGCTGACAAAGTACACCAGGTCATGCAGATAGTTTTACCGTCTGTACTGACCGAAGTCATCAAAGCTGTGAGGAATGAAGAGAGGAAGGAGAAGGAAGATAGGAAAGGGTCAACGGGCAAGGGAAGCAAGGGGGAGGAGGAATGATCGGAGCCTAAGACCATGCTGTCCGATGAAGAGGAGGATGATTTAGTGGGGGTGACGACCAAAGGGTGCAGTTATGGGGCATTCCAAAGGTGCAAGCCCCCGACGTTCGATGGCAATGGCAATGCCGCTGCCGCTCACCGCTGGGTGAGGGAGATGGACGCGATGTTAGAAATCAATGAGTGTCGCGAAGACCAGAAGGTGAAGTTTGCAACTCACTCTTTTGTTGACTCAGCGTTGTGTTGGTGGGACAACATTGTCCAAGCTGAGGGTGCCAGAGCCATCGGGAAGATGCGATGGAAGGAGCTGAAGTAGCTTATGATTGAGGAATTCTATCCTCACTGGGAGCTCGACAAGATCGAGAGGGAGTTCCTGCAACTTGAGGCGAGAACCATGACCCACCAGCAGTACACCACCAAATTTAACGAAATAGCGAGGCTGGTGGTGGATCAGTGACGCCGGTGTCAAGGAAGATCAAGAGGTACCTCCAGGGATTGCCGGCTGATATTCGCAGGCATTTGATCGCTGTTCAGCCTGGTACCTTTTGATCCGTTATGGACTTGGCGGGCAGGTTGTACGATGAGTGAGAGGAGACTGTGGTGGAGGTGAAGAAGACGAGTGGTGGTGATAAAAGCTGGAAGGGGAAGAGGTTTGGACGTGGTGGTTTCACCCCAAACAACAAGAGGATGAAGGTGGATGATCGTAGGGTGTCGTCAAGCTCAGGGTTGAAGAAGTATGGCAAATGTGGAAGGGAGCATACCGTCGAGTGTAGGTTGGGCTTGAACGTATGCTTCAGGTTTGGCAAGCCTAGCCACATCGCTAGAGACTGTAGGGTGCTGAAGTGTTATGATTGTGGTGAAGAGGGCGACGCGAGCTAGGACTGCAAGAAGCCTAGGGCGGAGAGCTCTGGGGCGAAGAAGAAGCCGGAGGAGGGAGGACAGAGGGCAAGTGCTAGGGCTTACACCATGACCCGGGAGGAGGCCAGAGTGGATCCCGATGTCGTGTCAGGTATGTTTCTAGTAAATCAAACTTGTGCCTCTGTATTATTTGATTCTGGTGCTAGTAGGAGTTTTATTTCTACTACTTTTTGTGCTAAGTTGTCTGCTAGTAGTAGGAGTATTAGTGAGCCATTCGATGTAGAAACTACTATTTGTAAGTCCATTAGAATTACCGACATGATAGAGGACTGTGCCATAGAACTAGAAGGTCATAGGTTTGCTACTAAGTTACATGTGATGCCCCTAGGTGGATTCGATGTAGTACTAGGGATGGTTTGGTTAGCAACCTATGAAGCGAACATCATATGTCGCAAGAAGATAATTCAACTAGTTGCGCCCGATGGGAGTTCGGTGACGGTTTATGGAGATAGCGTTACTACAATTCTGAAGGTGATTTTGATGGCGCTGGTGGGGAAGTGCATGAGACGTGGATATAGTGCCTATCTGGCCTACGTAAAAGATGTGGATGCGTCGGTACCATAATTATCCGATGTGCCAGTGGCGTGTGACTTTCCGGACGTATTCCCGGAAGAATTACCAGGTGTGCCACCGGATCGTGAAATTGAGTTCCAAATCGATTTGATACCCGGTGCTCAACCCGTTGCCAAAGCACCGTACCGATTAGCTCCGACTGAGATGCAGGAACTCATGGAACAATTGCAGGAGTTAATGGATAAATGATTCATCCGACCAAGTATCTCTCCGTGAGGTGTTTTGGTCTTGTTCGTGAAGAAAAATGATGGTAGTATGCGGATGTGCATCGACTAACGAGAACTGAACAAGTTGACGGTGAAGAATCGGTATCCGTTACCGAGGATTGATGACTTGTTCGATCTGCTTCAAGGTGTCAGTTGGTTCTTGAGGATAAATGTAACCTTTGTATTTTCATTAATTAATAGTTAACCTCGTTATGTTTTTCTAAGGACCATTTATGTCATTTAAGAAACTATATGGGTTGTTATAAGTGTCTCTTTTATCTTACATTAATTCATTAAGTTAAGAGTTAAAATTTTTTTTACTATACTAATAATAATAATAATAATAATAATATGATGATGATGATGATGATGATGATGATGATGATGATGATGATGATGATGATGATGATGATGATGATGATGATGATGATGATGATGATGATGATGATGATGATGATGATAATAATAATAACTATAATAATATTTTTTTATAAAAGATAAATGATTGTTAAATTAAAAAAAATTAATTAAAGTTTAATTAAGTTAAGGGGGCCTTTATGTTAAATTTGGAACTTTAAATTAAGTTTTAAACATGAAATAATAAAATAAAAACCGCAGGTATTAAAGGTGCAATTTTCCAAAACCCAAACCAAGTTTCCCCCCCCTTTCCCCGATTTTCCGGCGGGGCTCCGGCCAAGCTCAGGCCGAGCTCCGGCCACCCCTGAAAAACTGATTTTAAGCTACGGTTTTGACCCAAAAGTTCACCAAATCGTTTCGTGAAGCATTTCGAACCCTATGAGACTTAATAATTGGTGTTTCAATTTGGTTTGGCTAGGCATTTATCACAAAAACCGAAACACTTTAAACTTCAAAGCCGTTCGAGCATTAGCACTCTATAATAATCAAATTAATTGCACATTCACAATTGTTTAACCGTTTCTAATCTTCCATCGAATACAATTTGGTCTGAAACACACACAAACATCACATTTGATTACACCTTCACCCGTGACCTGTAACTTATCGGAGAGCCATGTTCGAAGCCTTATTAAACAAAATTAGGAGAGGGTTAATAGACCACAACACCTTTAGAAGCTTCCCAACCCCTTTAATTGAAGAAAACTATCCAGAATCAACCCCATCTACTAGCACCCCAAATCGTGACTGTCCTTGTTCTTGTTCTAATCATTTTGGCATCTATTTAGGTAATTAAAACCACTCACACATTCGGTTTCATTCAAGGATCAAAAGCCTTAAGTTTGATTCCATTAACATTCATGATTTGGTGTTCAATTGGGATCGAATTGATTTCTAGGGTTCTTGAGAATTGGGGGAGTTTGCAATTAGTGTTTTTAATCATTTTCGAGCAGCTTTTAAACAAATCCGGGCCATGTCCCAACTGGTAAACTGCGAGCCTCATAGGCAGGAGGTCCCGGGTTCAAACCGGGCCTCTGCCAACTTTCTTTGTTTAATGTTTTTTTACATTTTTAAGTCATAAAAATCATTAATATATTAATAAACCAAAATAAAAATTATTTTGCTAACTAAAACATTTCAGAAATTATTAAATTAATTTTAAAGGTTTTAAAAAGTTATGTTTTTAAATGTAACTATTTTGTTTTAGAATAAAAGTTTATAGAAAATATTTATTAAGTCATTTATATGATTTAAATGTTATAAACATGTTATGGTTCAGATTTATATTATTTCAAAACATTGTAAATTTACATGTTAAATAAATAATTATTCAAATAATTATTTAAATAATTAAATATTCATCTATTCATTTAACCATGTTATATCATAAATAGCTAATAAATTGATTTCTTAAACTTATATTAAAAATCATGAAACTTATAAATAATATAATTTTTTATTATTTTTATTCTTATTTTATGGTTTTGATGTAACAAAACCTTTATAAAAGTCATTTAAAAGCTAATGATTTTAAATAATTTCAAGTTATTTTGCAAGTCATTTAAATAAGTATTAAATTAATTATTTCTTACCACACATTATACTTAATCTTTATTAAATCAATTGTTTTAAATTAACTTAATTTATCATCAATTATCATTCTCAATCTTAATTGATTTATTCTATGTGTATTGAACCAAAACACAATCGATTGTATTATTTTATTAAAACCCCTACATTCCAATCGAAACCCTAATTCACATTTATTCTTGAATTATATTTTTATTCTAACATTAAGACGTCAACCCTTAGGTTGAATCGTGAGGAAAAACGTTGGGAATCTTATTTTCTTATTATTGCTCAAAAGTGCACATTATATATATATATCAAGTGAGTATTTCTATACCCTTTTTTTATATTTTCACACTTTAGGGTGAAACATGTTAAGTTATAATCATTGCACTTGTAAACGTTTGATTCTTGTAAACTTATAGCAATTTACTTGTGTGTTGTGGTTAGTTGAACCTTGTAGCTACCATGTAACGTCGAATATATGTACAATCATTAACTATTGCTAGCCTGACGACGTCATAGATATATGGGCCTGACAAGCCTGCTTGGTTGATCCAAGTACAATTAGCTAATCGTATATACTTGTAAACGTTTGAGACTTGTAAAACTTTGTCAAGGTTTGATTATGCATTCTGTCTTACATCCCTAGTTACTTTGTTCTCTAATTTACAACATGAATTGCCATCTTTTATATACTTATGTATTGAAAACTATGGAAATCTCACCAACATTATTTTTGCCCTTTTATTTTTAACATGTTTCAGGAAATACTCAAGTATGATTACTACTTTGAAGCTTATCACATCTAGGATTGGACTTAGAGAAATAAAAGAATGAACTTGTCACATGTAACTTGTATATCATTATGTTATCTTTGTTTGAGACTTATATTTGTAATGTTACCTTTGAAACTTATGAATAATATATTTGGATTTAATAATATCGTTATGTGGCTGTGAATGATCTTAACTCTCATATCTCGACGTTTCCGCCGTCAAGGTTGGGGTGTGACAGATTGGTATCAGAGCCCATAACTATAGGGATTTAGGTTATTAGAAATGGTGACCTAGACTATAGCTTATGCATGAACCTTATAGGATAATATTTATATTCTTGTAGATACATATATGTTTTGCATGCTAGATAATGCTATGCCTTCTTATGTGCAACTTGATGCCTTAGCATAGGATTGCCTTTATGTATGCTTAAACTTTGTTACCTGACTCCCCTAAACTTAACTTTGACTCTTTGATTCTCCCTGACGAATGAACCGTCTTAAATTTATCCTCGACGACATGTGGAATCTACACTTATTATCGTGGGTTTAATTCCTTAGACTCTATGTCTAATCTATGAAAATCTCATCAAGGTTTTGATTTCATGAACCTAAGAAATTTGTGTGACATATAGACACCTGTATTCTGGATTTCCTGGCAAAAGGCCTTCGGGCTAAGTCAAGCATATCGTATAAATCTCATTGCGAGACCAGTTATGCTTACCTGGGGATTTCTGGAATGAGTGATAAACTATGGTCAATATACACAAGTTTCTAAGGCAAGTGGGTCAACTCACCTTGACGAGTCAACGTTTCCAAATGGTAATTCGTTACCAAATAGAACCATCCTATCTGTATTTTGAATATCATAAATCCTTGATTCCTTGGACTGGTTTATCATCCAAAACTCTAATATCTTCTCATTCCTATCTTATAGAATGTTCATGTTAATATTGAACTCGTTATACTCCTCAATTCCTACGTTTAAATGTCGTTATATGTTGTGCACCTCATGTAACTATTCTTATACCTTGACCAACGTGTACATGGATCTTAATATATCCAAAAATATTGGTCATCTAAACTGAATGGTTTCAAAACTTAAAATTGTTACTTAGGGTTTTCAAATGTCCTTAAAGTGTGTCCCATAACTGAAATCATGCAACACCGAAAGGTGGAATACCTGCATCTCGGGATACCTTGTCTGGGCAAGGTATACACATAAATCTGATTCGACTATTGGATCCGTTTATCTGACTTGGAACTCATGAGATGGGTGTTCGCTTATAGGTACGCGTGTCTTCCGTAAAGTTGTGGTTGACGTAACACTTTGAGAAGTCAACGTATTTTCCTTTTATTTGGAACCGAACGTTTACGTCTCATTGTTGTGTTGAATCATTTCCATCATTGATCTTGTTTTCCTGACTTAAACCATCCAAGATTTGAGTACCTATCATGATTAACTTTGTTATCCCGAACTTCAACCTTAATCCCAGCAAGCATAAGGACAAAAGGGTCAAAAAGGACAAAAGGTTGGAAAAGTGGGTGTAAAGTGGGCATGGCTGCCCACTCTCTTCTTACAACCCCAAATCATCAGATATTTAGAAAGAGAAAGTGCAGATTCGGATTTTGAAGAACAAGAGCTGAAAAGTCGAATTCAAGGTAAGAAATTCATGATTTTAAGTGTTCTTAACTGGTCTTGCCTCGGTTGTATGCTTATGTGTGTGGTGTGTGTTTGGGTGTGTGTTTTTAGTGGGTTTCTAGGCGGTTGAACTCAATTGCAAACGAGTTTGGGAGAAGCCATACTCAAGAGATACAAAGGTGAGTTCTAGAACCCTTCTTTTACATGTTTTTAACTGATTTTGGGGCTGGAGATGCATAATTGAACTTTTTATAAAACTTGGGTTTCATACCCGTATGTTGAATGTGTGGATGTTGCGTGTATGGTGTGATTTTGATCTATGTTCATGCTTGATGATGTTATGGTTGTGTTTCTAAGGCTTAGAATGTATGATTTAAGCTTAGAGTATGATAGATGGTGTTTGGGGACCGAATTATGATGATAAGTATGACCTAGACTGCTCATGCGCCCAAACAGTAGTTTATACGCCTGAATTTAGAAAACTGCCTAAGTACAAAAAGAAATGTGGATGAACAAAAAGAAATGCGGATGAACAAAAAGAAAGGCGGATGAACAAAAAGAAATACGGATGAACAAAAAGAAATGCGGATGAACAAAAAGAAATGCGGATGAACAAAAAGAAATGCGGATGAACAAAAAGAAATGCGGATGAACAAAAAGAAATGTCTAAGACCAAAAAGAAATGCGGATGAACAAAAAGGAATGCGGATGAACAAAAAGAGAAATGCGGGTAAACACTTAGAATATTTTCTGTAAGGCCCCGATCCCGGGCACCTCAAAGTTGGTCATTCATCGCACATAAAACGTTTTAAAACTCATATTTACTTTGCAGCGGAAATAAAAAAACATTCATTAATAACAAAAACATGTCATTTATTTCATTACAACATTCTTTTTATCAAAAAAAATACAACGACATGTTAAAATAGGGATGCCAGCCTCCACAACTGAGTAGTCGCCCTGTGCCACCCTCAGCAACATACCTGCCAACTGGAAAATACATAAAACGTCAGCGTTGCTGAGTGAGTTCTAGTTTTGTAATAAAACATACTTTACTTTCCATCAAAAAAACGTTCTTTTATACATCCGATCATACAACATACGTACATGTAGATAATATTATTATTATCTTCATCATTCATTCATTAGCTTTCGTTCGTGCGTTTCTTACTTTCACTCATACGTTCGTTACATTCGTCTTTACGTACGTTACGTTCATTGTTACGTTTATTTCATTTATTACTACGTTCATTACTTTCATGCATCCTCTATCTATCACTTTTATCTAGGTCCAGTCACACTTTACCCTCTTCATGGCACACAGCCATGATTACTGAGGTCAAGTGACATGGATCCCAATTCATACGTTATCATTGTGTTCCTTCCGTTCATTACTATCATTCGTTCGTTCTTTAACTTTCATTCGTTAAGCATGCAAATCTCTAAGGGTCACCTCCCTTCTCTGCCCTCACGGTTCATACCCATGAGCCGGCAAGGCATACTCCAACATACTGGTGCCCCTATGGCTCTCAGTCCATAGACCGACACCTAGTGCCCCTATGGCTCTCAGTCCATAGACCGACACTCTGTTCCCCTAGACCATGCAAGACTTTCTTTCATATTTCTCATTCTCATCTAGATCTTTTCTCATGCAATATCCCCGACTCATGTCCGAAGACTAACACAGCACCGGGATACGCGACAAAGATCCCATACGAGTCAATCACAGAGATTGAACTCCATCCGAGTCTGTTGCAACACAAAGTCGCTCACCTCATAACTATATTTGGCCTTATGCCACACCCCCGAAGTTAAACATAACTCGGGTAACAACACCCCCACCGAAATGGGTAACATCACCCCCACCGAAGTGGGTAACTACACCCCCACCGAAGTGGGTAACATCACCCCCACCAAAGTGGGTAACTACACCCCCACCGAAGTGGGTAACATCACCCCCACCGAAGTGGGTAACTACACCCCCACCGAAGTGGGTAACATACTAGACACCATGTACCACCCCGAAGGTCAGTCACAAGACTGGAACCTCTACGTGCACTCTTAAAGATTAGTTGAACCTCATGCGGTTGAGCTTGTGGCATTTAGGACCGTGCACTTTGGTACACTTCACTTGCGAGTCTCTCATGTTTTCATTCATTCATTAAGGATTCATTGTCATTCATTATCGTCTAGATTCTGTCAGGCTTTATTATGATATTTCATTCGTGAGCATACATCCTTCACACTTTATTATTATCATCATTCGTTCAATTCATACTCTTTCATTATCTTTCACTTTACATTCCATTTCTCATTATCATTAATATTTTTACTTATTAATGATTATGCTTCTTCGTTAAATCTTCGTCATTCTTCGTCATGCCAGTACATACTTAACAATATTAAAATCAATATAATATTGTTAATAATAATAAAATACTGATAATAGTATCAGTAATAATAAGGGTTAATCATTTATCATCATTACATGCATAAAACATCATTATTAACCAACCCTAGTCATTAATCATGCGAAACCCTACTGCACAAACTCCAAGAAAATTCTGTTAAAAATTCTAAGTGTTTGGGCGTATGAGCCCTGCTCAGTCGTATGAGCCCTGCTCAGTCGTATTACCTTCTCAGTCGTTTCACTTTAGACTTAGAAAATTTCCCATGGTCATACGACCACTGTTTAGTCATATGATCCCACACTTAGAAAATTTCTAATGGTCAAGTCGTATAACCCCACACTTAGAATATTTCTAATGGTCATACGATCACTGTTCAGTCGTATAACCCCATACTTAGAATATTTGTAATGGTCATACGACCACTGTTCAGTCGTATAACCCCATACTTAGAATATTTCTAATGGTCATACGACCACTGTTCAGTCGTATAACCCCACACTTAGAATATTTCTAATGGTCATACGACCACTATTTGGTCTTATTAGTCGTATTAGCAGCTTATTCATGTGTCTAAGTCGTATTCCAGACCCCAAACACCATAATACTTAGTTCTAAACATGTACATACAATACTAAGCATGAATCATAACATAAATCTCTAACATACATACACATGCACATACGGGAAACATTCATAATAGGTGTAAACATTTTTTATATGTATTTCCAGCCCCAAATCATTTTAAAAAGGAGTAAAAAAGGGGGTCTAGAAACTCACCTGAAACAATCTTTCAGTAGCTCACTACAAATCCGAGACTCACCTTCGTATTCTGCTCCTAAGTCTCGAGAACAGACACAATTGACCAAGAACTTCGGTTTAGAACTCGAAACCCAGCTGAAACCGAACTCATATAAAAGAAAACTCACCTTTTCAGCTGCTTCTTCCTCTTTCTCTCTCTAGAACCGAGAGCTTTCTCTCTCTTCTTTCTTCCTTTCAGCCGATTGAAGATGGTGAAGGAGGGATGGGCGGCCATGCCCCTTTAAACCTTAAAATAATAAGGTTTTGTACCTTGTACACTTTATCCCCCTCCACTTTTGTCCATTATCTATTCTTTCTATTTACTTTTCCTTTTCTTTTCTTTTAAATGAAATTTCGGGGTGTTACAAGTCTACCCCCCTTAAAGGGGTTTCGTCCCCGAAACCTGTTGTTCCTTAAACCCTTATGGCAATACTGTCTCACCTCTCTTCCAGTCTCTCACCTGAAATTCAATCGCTCTACCTCGTTTATCAGCATTCGTCTTCTTCTCTATCTTTGACTATTCTGCATTGGCAACCCATGCATACTGATCAATGATCATTTGACCAGGAACTACGGCCTCAAATATGCCATGTAGAGTATGGTCACTATAATCAAAAGAAACACCACAAGATATTGAGCAAAGGCTTTGCGTCATAATCATTGAGCTTCAGAGCATCACTGAGAACCCTCAGCTTTGGTGCGTGAAGAACACGGCCTTCAACTTGTGTAAAGTTGCTGCTTATGGAAATACCACAAGCCCTTGTTTGATGTTCCTTCTCCTTTTGTTTCTGTTCTCCTCTGATCCTCGTCCCTCAACGCTGTACCTTCGGACACAAATCCATCATCACTGTTTCGCCTTCCTTTCCCCTTCTTAACCTAGACTCTCTCCTCTGCTTAGCCCGTTATCACCGTCGCCTCCCGCTCGTCGTACGTCCTTCCCGGTGAAACCTTCATCTTAATCCATTGTCGCAGATCGGCACCGAACTTTTATCGGGCACCACCAATCAATTCATTTCTTTTGCAGCACCTGGTGCTTGCGTCATAAGTTACCATTCAATTCACCCGGAGGTGTACGTCTATCCACCTACGTCTATCAGGGATGGTCTATCAGAAAAACAAGCGCTCTCTCAGTTCTATTGCGGGGTCCTTTAGTGCACTGGGTAATCTAGTGGACTTACCTATAGTAGCTCCTAAGTCGAATGACATCGATTCTTTCTATTCCTAACATGCAACTTATCACAAAAGACAGCAGGAATTAAACCAGAGCCATAATCAAACTACACAAAGGCTAAAGGTGAATTGACTAGAAATATACCTAACGTAACATCGGGGTTCACCCTAGCCTCCTCCCGCGTCATCGTGTAGTTGCTGCGTTTGCCCTCCGTCCTTCTCTTCCAGCCTTCTTCACTCCCGAACCTTTCGCCCTTGGCTTCTCACAATCCCTGCTCATATGACCTTCCTCCCCACAAGAATAACACCTCCCCATACTGCAGTTCTTCGCCACATGTCCGGTCCTACCACAACGGAAACAGACATTTGTCCCCAGTCTACATTCCCCGGGGTGCTTGTATCCACACTTGTCACACTTTCCTAACCCCGTCTCAGTTATGACCACACGCTGATCATCCACCCGTGCACCTTTGTTACTTGGAGCGACTTCGCCACTTTCCAATCGCTTCCCGTTCCAATCCCGATCACCTTCTCCTTTCTTGCTAGCTTCTGTCACCACCATCGATCTTTCATCGTATAACCTCCCCGCCAAATCTACCGCCGACCTAAACGTACTCGGTCGGGCAGCGATCATGTGCCTACGAATATCTGCTGGCAAACCCTGAATATACCGCTTTATCTTTCGGGATAGGGGAGTCACCTGATCCGGCACCAGACGTGCCATCTCGTTAAATTTTGTGGTATACTGTTGATGCGTCATCGTCCCCACTTCTAACTGCAGGAATTCCCTTTCTACCTTGTCCATCTCACGGTGAGGACAGAACTCCTCAATCACTAACCTCTTTAACTCTGGCCATCTCATCCTTCCGATAGCCCGACTACCCTCAACTTGAACTATGTTGTCCCACCAGCATAAAGCTGAGTCCACGAAAGAATGAGTGGCAAACTTAACTTTCTGATCTTCCCGGCACTCACTAATACTCAAAACAGCTTCCATCTCTCTCACCCATCGGTGAGCTGCAGCAGCAGTGCCATTACCATCAAAAGTTGGGGGTTTACATCGCCGAAACGCCCCATAATCACAGCCTCATGCCGTCTCCGGCGCAGGCTCTTCTTCCTCTCCGTCATCGAAGAAAACCGTTTCAGTCTCGGGCCGTCTCCTTGAGGCTGATGATCTACCCCTTTCCTGTCTTCCCACGTCTCTAACAGCCTTTACCACCTCGGTCACTACAGACGGTAAGATCATCTGCATGATCTGTTGCACTTCTTCAACTACCGCCTCTTTCACCGAGGCTCTCAAGTTAGCACTCTCATCACCACCTCCCAGTTGAGGTGTTTCGGGTTCCTCGTGAGCCACCTACCCCACTCTAGATCGTGCTCTCGTGACTCGTGGTTCAACACCACGTCTGCCACTACCTCCACCACGGGAAGCCTTAGAAGGTCTACCACCGGCCATTCTCTAACTTACACTGAAAGATTTAAACACTAACACGGTCATTCAAGGGAATAGCCCAGTTCATGTCAAGTATAGTAAGTCTCTAATTACAATGATCAGTTGTGATTAGCCACTTACCTTACTTTTCATACCCCGAGTATTACCTGTCCTGACTATATTAGCATCTAAATCTAACAGTAACACATAATCACATAACATGCACACACAATGCCGGTTAACTTTAAGAAAATACTTGATGGCACGCAGCTACTCAGTTTATCATCCCTTCCCTTTCCGTCCCATTCTTAGTTTAAGATTAGGTTTATTATGAAAATTTACCCATTTCACTTAAACTTTGGCTCTGATACCAACTTGTAAGGCCCCGATCCCGGGCACCTCAAAGTTGGTCATTTATCGCACATAAAACGTTTTAAAACTCATATTTACTTTGCAGCGGAAATAAAAAAAAATTCATTAATAACAAAAACATGTCATTTATTTCATTACAACATTCTTTTTATCAAAAAAAAAATACAACGACATGTTAAAATAGGGATGCCAGCCTCCACAACTGAGTAGTCGCCCTGTGCCACCCTCAGCAACATACCTGCCAACTGGAAAATACATAAAACGTCAGCGTTGCTGAGTGAGTTCTAGTTTTGTAATAAAACATACTTTACTTTCCATCAAAAAAACGTTCTTTTATACATCCGATCATACAACATACGTACATGTAGATAATATTATTATTATCTTCATCATTCATTCATTAGCTTTCGTTCGTGCGTTTCTTACTTTCACTCATACGTTCGTTACATTCGTCTTTACGTACGTTACGTTCATTGTTACGTTTATTTCATTTATTACTACGTTCATTACTTTCATGCATCCTCTATCTATCACTTTTATCTAGGTCCAGTCACACTTTACCCTCTTCATGGCACACAGCCATGATTACTGAGGTCAAGTGACATGGATCCCAATTCATACGTTATCATTGTGTTCCTTCCGTTCATTACTATCATTCGTTCGTTCTTTAACTTTCATTCATTAAGCATGCAAATCTCTAAGGGTCACCTCCCTTCTCTGCCCTCACGGTTCATACCCATGAGCCGGCAAGGCATACTCCAACATACTGGTGCCCCTATGGCTCTCAGTCCATAGACCGACACCTAGTGCCCCTATGGCTCTCAGTCCATAGACCGACACTCTGTTCCCCTAGACCATGCAAGACTTTCTTTCATATTTCTCATTCTCATCTAGATCTTTTCTCATGCAATATCCCCGACTCATGTCCGAAGACTAACACAGCACCGGGATACGCGACAAAGATCCCATACGAGTCAATCACAGAGATTGAACTCCATCCGAGTCTGTTGCAACACAAAGTCGCTCACCTCATAACTATATTTGGCTTTATGCCACACCCCCGAAGTTAAACATAACTCGGGTAACAACACCCCCACCGAAATGGGTAACATCACCCCCACCGAAGTGGGTAACTACACCCCCACCGAAGTGGGTAACATCACCCCCACCGAAGTGGGTAACTACACCCCCACCGAAGTGGGTAACATCACCCCCACCGAAGTGGGTAACTACACCCCCACCGAAGTGGGTAACATACTAGACACCATGTACCACCCCGAAGGTCAGTCACAAGACTGGAACCTCTACGTGCACTCTTAAAGATTAGCTGAACCTCATGCTGTTGAGCTTGTGGCATTTAGGACCGTGCACTTTGGTACACTTCACTTGCGAGTCTCTCATGTTTTCATTCATTCATTAAGGATTCATTGTCATTCATTATCGTCTAGATTCTGTCAGGCTTTATTATGATATTTCATTCGTGAGCATACATCCTTCACACTTTATTATTATCATCATTCGTTCAATTCATACTCTTTCATTATCTTTCACTTTACATTCCATTTCTCATTATCATTAATATTTTTACTTATTAATGATTATGCTTCTTCGTTAAATCTTCGTCATTCTTCGTCATGCCAGTACATACTTAACAATATTAAAATAAATATAATATTGTTAATAATAATAAAATACTGATAATAGTATCAGTAATAATAAGGGTTAATCATTTATCATCATTACATGCATAAAACATCATTATTAACCAGCCCTAGTCATTAATCATGCGAAACCCAACTGCACAAACTCCAAGAAAATCCTGTTAAAAATTCTAAGTGTTTGGGCGTATGAGCCCTGCTCAGTCGTATGAGCCCTGCTCAGTCGTATTACCTTCTCAGTCGTTTCACTTTAGACTTAGAAAATTTCCCATGGTCATACGACCACTGTTTAGTCATATGATCCCACACTTAGAAAATTTCTAATGGTCATACGACCACTGTTCAGTCGTATAACCCCACACTTAGAATATTTCTAATGGTTATACGACCACTGTTCAGTCGTATAACCCCATACTTAGAATATTTCTAATGGTCATACGACCACTGTTCAGTCGTATAACCCCATACTTAGAATATTTCTAATGGTCATACGACCACTGTTCAGTCGTATAACCCCACACTTAGAATATTTCTAATGGTCATACGACCACTATTTGGTCTTATTAGTCGTATTAGCAGCTTATTCATGTGTCTAAGTCGTATTCCAGACCCCAAACACCATAATACTTAGTTCTAAACATGTACATACAATACTAAGCATGAATCATAACATAAATCTCTAACATACATACACATGCACATACGGGCAACATTCATAATAGGTGTAAACATTTTTTTATATGTATTTCCAGCCCCAAATCATTTTAAAAACGAGTAAAAAAGGGGGTCTAGAAACTCACCTGAAACAATCTTTCAGTAGCTCACTACAAATCCGAGACTCACCTTCGTATTCTGCTCCTAAGTCTCGAGAACAGACACAATTGACCAAGAACTTCGGTTTAGAACTCGAAACCCAGCTGAAACCGAACTCATATAAAAGAAAACTCACCTTTTCAGCTGCTTCTTCCTCTTTCTCTCTCTAGAACCGAGAGCTTTCTCTCTCTTCTTTCTTCCTTTCAGCCGATTGAAGATGGTGAAGGAGGGATGGGCGGCCATGCCCCTTTAAACCCTAAAATAATAAGGTTTTGTACCTTGTACACTTTATCCCCCTCCACTTTTGTCCATTATATATTCTTTCTATTTACTTTTCTTTTTCTTTTCTTTTAAATGAAATTTCGGGGTGTTACATTTTCTGACTTTTTGGGAAAAATGGAAAAGCAGGCTTTGGCTTGGGAGGTTCCCGGGGGCTATGTAAGTTGACTTTTTGAGGTCATAGATGGTATGATGGGCATGTTATGATGTATGATTGATGCTTATGTATGATGGTGATGACTGATGACTGGTAAATGTCGATGTTCCTTGTTCCGATACGTGTTTATCTTTCCACAACTTTACGTGTTTTTGACTAATAAATGGAATGAAAGTATTATGTAATGTAAAGAGAAAGATAATGAAAGAGGAACATGATGAACGAATGTATACATTAATGAATGAACGAATGAATGTAAGAAAGGCTTGCAAGAAAATGTATGGAGGTGCACCCCAATGAAGGTGTTAGCTCAACGGTGTGCGGGTTAGCTATCCCAAAGGATGCACACTGGGTCCAATCTTTGTGATTGACCATATGTACGGGATCCTTTCCGCTAACCCTATGCGACTGGATCAGCTTCGTGCACAATGTTTGTGATTTAATTACCATAGGTCCAGCACCAGCACTCGTGCACAATGTTCGGGGTATAGCATATGGCATTAGTCCAAAATGAAAGTGGAAAGATAAAAGGTGCATGTACTTGCCCTAGGTGACTGGATCAGCTTCGTGCACAATGTTCGTGATTAATTACCACAGGTCCAGCACCAGCACTAGTGCATAATGTTCGGGGTATTGTACATGTCATCAAAAGTAATGAATGTATGAATGAACGTAACGAACGTACAGACGAATGTGACGAATGTACGAATGAAAGTAAGGAACGTACGAATGAAAGTAAGAATTTATGAATGAATGTGAACGAAAGTAACGAACGTGAAAGTTAACAATGTACGTTAAATGAACGAAAGTTAACGAACGAATGATGAAGATAATAGTAATATTATCTACGTGTACGTATGTTGTGTGATCGCATGTATGTAAAGGACGGTTTTAACGAAAGAAAAGTATGTTTTATTATAAAACTAGAACTCACTCAGCAACGCTGACTTTTTATGTGTTTCCAGTTGGCAGGTAGTGTTGCTGAGGATGGCACGAGGCGGCTACTCAGCTCTTTTAGGATGGCATTCTTTTGTATAATGCTTTTGTGATGTAATACAACAATATATATTTTGTAATTGATGAACGTTGTATTAACTGGCAAAAGCATTTATAGTAAATTGAAAAGTTATTTCAAAGTTTCCTTTGCATGATTTTTTTTGTAATGATCATATAATGACGTGTTTTAAGTGCGATGATGACCAGCTGTGAGGTGCCCGGGAACGGGGCCTTACAAGTTCGTATCAGAGCCAAAGTTTAAGTGAAATGGGTAAAATTTTCAAAATAAATCTTAACTTAAACTGAGAATGGGACAAAAAGGGAAGGGATGCCAAACTGAGTAGCTGCGTGCCATCAGGTATTTTTCTTAATGTTAACCAGAATTATGTGCGCATGTATGTGGTTTATGTGTACTGGTAGGTTTAGATACTGATGTAGTCAGGACTGGTAATGCTCGGGGTATGAAGAGTAAAGTAAGTGGCTAATCGCAACTGGCCACTGTAATTAGGGACTTACTATACTTGACATAAACTGAGCTATTCCTATGAATGATCATGTTGGTGTTTGAATCTTTCAGTGTGTGATAGAGGATGGCCGGTGGTAGATCATCCAAAGCCTCGCATGGTGGGCTTGCTGCTGCATCATGGCCCAAAAGAGGCAGGCCTAGAGTTGAGAAGGTGGTTCCTGAAGAACCCGAGACCCCTCATCCGGAGGGTGTAGATGAGAGCGCCAATCTGAGAGCCTCGGTAAAGGAGGCTGTAGTGGAGGAGGTGCATCATGTCATGCAGACGATCTTACCGTCTATAGTGACCGAAGTGATAAAGGCTATACGGGAAGGAGAACGGAGGGATAGGAACCGGTCCTCGGGAGGACGGGAACAAACGGAGCCTGAAATGGTTCCTTCTGATGAAGAAGAGGAGGAGGAAGAAGAGCCTGTGACGGGGGCGGCACGAGGCTGTAACTACGGGGCTTTTCAAAGGTGCAAGCCCCCAACTTTTGATGGTAATGGCACTGCTACTGCTGCTCACCGGTGGGTGAGGGAAATGGAAGCCGTTCTGAATATCAGCGAGTGCCGGGAGGATTAGAAAGTGAAGTTTGCTACCCATTCTTTCATGGACTCGGCTCTGTGCTGGTGGGACAATATAGCCCAAGCCGAGGGTAGCAGGGCTATTGGGAGGATGAGATGGTCGGAGTTGAAGAAGTTGGTTATTGAGGAGTTTTGTCCTCACCGGGAGATAGATAAGGTCGAGAGCGAGTTCCTGCAGCTGGAGGCGGGAACGATGACACATCAGCAGTACACCACGAAGTTCAACGAGATGACACGTCTGGTGCCGGATCAGGTGACGCATCTGTCACGGAAGATTAAGAGGTACATTCAGGGCTTGCCGACGGATATTTGCAGGCACATGATCGCTGCCCGACCGAGCACGTTTAGGTCGGCAGTTGACTTGGCAGGGAGGTTATATGACGAGAGGATGGCAGTGGTGGTGGCTGAAGGTAGTAAGAAGGGTGGTGGTGACCGAAACTGGAACGGGAAAAGGTTTGGTCAGGGTGATGCCTCGACGGGTAACAAGAGGGCACGGGTGGACGATCGCCGTGTGGCCACACCGGGTACGGGATCGAGAAAGTGTGGCAAATGTGGGAAGGAGCACAGTGGTGAGTGTAGATGGGGGTTGAATGTTTGTTTCAAGTGTGGGAAGTCTGGTCATATGGCTAGAGATTGTAGGGGCACGAGGTGCTTCAACTGTGGGGAAAGTGGTCATATGAGTAGGGATTGCAAGAAGCCGAGGGCTGAGGGTTCTGGAGTGAAGAAAACTGGAGGTGAAGGACCGAGGGCGAGCGCCAGGGCGTTCACGATGACACATGAGGAGGCTAGGACGGACCCTGATGTTGTGTCCGGTACGTTTCTGGTGAACCAAACTTTAGCTTCTGTGTTGTTTGATTCGGGTGCCAGTAGAAGTTTTATTTCTGCTGTTTTCTATGCTAAACTGCCTGTTAGTAGTAGACGTGTTGACGTGCCGATTGATGTAGAAACTGCCATAGGTAAGTCTACCAGGATTTCAGAGGTGATAGAGGGCTGTGAGGTGGAATTAGAGGGTCATAAATTTCCGGTTAGACCATTTATGATGACCTTAGGTGGTTTTGACTTGGTACTTAGGATGGATTGGTTGGCGGACTTCGAGGCGAACATAGTGAGTCGAAAGAAGATGATTCGTCTGATAGCGCCTGACGGGAGTTCGATAACTGTTTATGGGGATCGGGTCATGACGATTCCGAAAGTGATCTCAACGGCGGTGGCGGGAAGGTGCATGAGGCGTGGATGTAGTGCCTACTTGGTATATGTGAAGGATGTGGATATGCCCACACCATAACTGACTGATGTACCGGTTGTGTGTGACTTTCCAGATGTGTTTCCCGAAGACTTGTCAGGAGTGCCACCTAACCGAGAGATCGAGTTTCAGATTGATCTGATACCGGGTGCCCAACCTGTTGCCAAGGCACCATATCGATTGGTTCCGACAGAGATGAAGGATTTGATGGAGCAGTTGAAAGAGCTGCTAGATAAGGAGTTCATTAGACCAAGTATCTCACCTTGGGGTGCTCCGGTCCTGTTTGTAAAGAAGAAAGATGGTAGTATGAGGACGTGTATCGACTACCGTGAGCTAAACAAGTTGACGTTGAAGAACCGATACCCCTTGCCAAGAATCGATGATTTATTTGATCAACTTCAGGGTGCCAGTTGGTTTTCAAGGATAGATCTTCGATCAGGCTACCATCAACTAAAGGTGAAAGAGCAGGACATCCCTAAGACAGCTTTTCGCACGCGCTGCGGTCACTACGAGTTTCTTGTCATATCTTTTGGTTTGACCAATGCGCCAGCTGCTTTTACGAATCTGATGAACCGAGTGTATCGGCCGATGTTGGATAAATCAGTGATTGTGTTTATTGATGATATCCTAATTTATTCAAAAAGCGAGATAGAGCATGCTGGTCACATTCGAGAAGTGTTGGAGACATTGAGGAGGGATAAGTTGTATGCCAAGTTCTCCAAATGCGCGTTTTGGTTGCGCGAAGTCCAATTCTTGGGTCACGTGGTGAATCCGGAGGGGATTATGGTGGATCCGGGAAAGGTGGAAGCGGTGATGCAATGGAAGTCTCCAAAGACGCCATCCGAGATTCGTAGTTTCTTGGGTTTGGCGGGTTATTACAGAAGATTCATCCAAGACTTTTCCAAGATCGCTTCTCCACTATCCAAGTTGACCCGTAAGGATGTAAAGTTTGTATGGGGTCATGCTCAAGAGAAGGAGTTTGAAGAATTGAAGATGAGATTGACTCAAGCTCCTGTTCTATCGTTACCCGATGGAAGTGAAGATCTGGTGGTTTATTCTGATGCTTCCTACTCGGGGTTGGGGTGTGTGTTAATGCAAAGAGGAAAGGTCATAGCCTACGCATCTCGATAGTTGAAAGTTCATGAGGTTAATTACCCTACTCATGACTTGGAGCTAGCAGCAGTGGTCTTTGCGTTAAAGATTTGGAGGCACTACCTGTATGGGACGAAGTGCACCATTTTCACTGACCACAAGAGCTTGAAGTATTTCTTCGAGCAGAAAGACCTGAATATGAGGCAGAGGTGATGGTTGGAGCTCATAAAGGATTATGATTGCGAGATCCATTATCATCTGGGCAAAACCAACGTGGTGGCGGATGCCCTTAGCCGAAAGGAGAGGCCCGAGCCGATTCAGGTGAAGGCGTACCAGCTGATCATGACCTCTGAGGTGATGAAGGCGTACCAGCTGATCATGACCTCTGAGGTGATGAAGCAGGTCAAAGAGTTTCAAGATGAGGCTTTGAAAGACGATCATCTTAACTCTGAAAGAATGAGACTTCTGGTTGCGGAATTGGGTGAAAACACACTCGGTGTTAAAACCCGATTCGGGCGGATGTGGATTCCTCGTTTTGGGGATCTACAGGTGAAGATATGGATGAGGCTCACAAGACTCGATACTCTATTCATCCCAGTGCTACAAAGATGTATCAGGACATGAAGAAAGATTATTGGTGGCCGGGTATGAAGCACGACGTGGTGGAGTATGTGAGTAAGTGCCTTACTTGTTTGCAAGTGAAGGCCGAGCACCAAAAGCCGTATGGAAAGATTCAACCTTTGGATATACCGGAATGGAAGTGGGAGCACATCACCATGGATTTCATAATGAAGCTGCCACGTACTCCGAAAGGGTATGATGCTATATGGGTGATTGTTGACCGCTTGACGAAGAGTGCTCACTTCTTACCGATGCGTGAGACGTATTCATCTGAGAGGTTGGCGGATCTTTTCATCAAGGAGATTGTGACTTATCACGGTGTGCCGGTGTCTATTGTGTCTGATCGTGACACCCGGTTTACATCCAAATTCTGGAAGAAATTCCACGACGCCGTGGGGATGAGGTTACATATTAGCACGGCTTATCATCCCCAAACCGATGGTTAGTCAGAAAGGACCATTTAGACATTGGAGGACATGCTTTGGGCATGTGTGATTGATTTTGGGGGAAGTCGGGATGACCACTTACCGTTAGCTGAATTCTCATACAACAACAGCTATCATGCCAGCATTGGTATGACACCGTATGAGATGCTATACGGTAGGAGACGCAGAACACCCGTTTGTTTGGGTGATATTGGTCATAAAGAGTTGGGCAACGTCGAGGTGATCGATGCTACGACTGAAAAGCTTGAAAAGATCAAGGCCTTCATGAAGGCAGCCAAAGACAGACAGAAGTCGTATGCTGATAAACGATGCAGGCCGATTGAGTTCCAGGTGGGTGACCGGGTTATGTTGAAAGTCTCACCTTGGAAGGGCATCATTCGGTTTAGAAAGCGGGGCAAGCTGAGCCCAAGATACATAAGGCCTTTCCGAATCATTGCTCGAGTAGGAGAGGTGGCCTATAGACTGGAGTTACCAGAAGAGTTAAGTGGAATTCATCCGACATTCCATGTATCTCATATGAGGAAATGTTTGGTAGACGAGGACATGGTTGTACCACTGGAGGACATCGAGGTAGATGAACGACTCAATTATGTGGAGCAACCAGTGGCAATCATCGATCGAAAAGAGAAGAGACTGAGGAATGAAGTGGTCCCACTTGTGCGCATACAGTGGAAGCACAGAAAGGGATCTGAGTCTACGTGGGAGACTGAAGAAGAAATGAGACAGCATTACCCACGTTTGTTCAAGAAATAACAGGTTTCGGGGACGAAACCTATTTAAGGGGAGTGGACTTGTAACACCCGGTTATTTTTAACTAAAAAAAGAAAGAAAGAATAAAGTGAAGAAAAATAAAGAAAAGATATTTTACCCAAGTTGAGGGGTAAAAAGGGTCAAAAAGGACAAAGGTTGGAAAAGTGGGTGTAAAGTGGGCATGGCTGCCCACTCTCTTCTTACAACCCCAAATCATCAGATTTTTAGAAAGAGAAAGTGCAGATTTGGATTTTGAAGAACAAGAGCTGAAAAGTCGAATTCAAGGTAAGAAATTCATGGTTTTTAAGTGTTCTTAACTGGTCTTGCCTTGGTTGTATGCTTATATGTGTGGTGTATGTTTGGGTGTGTGTTTTTAGTGGGTTTCTAGACGGTTGAACTCAACTGCAAACGAGTTTGGGAGAAGCCATACTCAAGAGCTGCAAAGGTGAGTTCTAGAACCCCTCTTTTACATGTTTTTAACTGATTTTGGGGCTGGAGATGCATAATTGAACTTTTTATAAAACTTGGGTTTCATACCCGTATGTTGAATGTGTGGATGTTGCGTGTATGGTGTGATTTTGATCTATGTTCATGCTTGATGATGTTATGGTTGTGTTTCTAAGGCTTAGAATGTATGATTTAAGCTTAGAGTATGATAGATGGTGTTTGGGGACCGAATTATGATGATAAGTATGACCTAGACTGCTCATGCGCCCAAACAGTAGTTTATACGCCTAAATTTAGAAAACTGCCTAAGTACAAAAAGAAATGCGGATGAACAAAAAGAAATGCGGATGAATAAAAAGAAATGCGGATGAACAAAAAGAAATGCGGATGAACAAAAAGAAATGCGGATGAACAAAAAGAAATGCGGATGAACAAAAAGAAATGCCTAAGAACAAAAAGAAATGCAGATGAACAAAAAGAAATGCGGATGAAAAAAAAAGAGAAATGCGGGTAAACACTTAGAATATTTTCTGACTTTTTGGGAAAAATGGAAATGTAGGCTTTGGCTTGGGAGGTTCCGGGGGCTATGTAAGTTGACTTTTTGAGGTCATAGATGGTATGATGGGCATGTTATGATGTATGATTGATGCTTATGTATGATGGTGATCACTGATGACTGGTAAATGTCGATGTTCCTTGTTTTGATACGTGTTTATCTTTCCACAACTTTACGTGTTATGACTAATAAATGGAATGAAAGTATTATGTAATGTAAAGAGAAAGATAATGAAAGAGGAACATGATGAATGAATGTATACATTAATGAATTAACGAATGAATGTAAGAAAGGCTTGCAAGAAAATGTATGGAGGTGCACACCCAATGAAGGTGTTAGCTCAACGGTGTGCGGGTTAGCTACCCCGAAGGATGCACACTGGGGTCCAATCTTTGTGATTGACCATATGTACGGGATCCTTGCCGCTAACCCTAGGTGACCGGATCAGCTTCGTGCACAATGTTTGTGATTTAATTACCACAGGTCCAGCACCAGCACTCGTGCACAATGTTTAGGGTATAGCACATGGCATTGATCCAAAATGTAAAAGGAAAGATAAGAGGTGCATGTACTTGCCCTAGGTGACTGGATCAGCTTCGTGCACAATGTTCGTGATTAATTACCACAGGTCCAGCACCAGCACTAGTGCACAATGTTTGGGGTATTGTACATGTCATCAAAAGTAATGAACGTATGAATTAACGTAACGAACGTACAGACGAATATGACGAATGTACGAATGTGTAAGGCCCCGCTCCCGGGCACCTTACGGTTGGTCGTTCATCGCACATAAAACATACATTTGACATATATTTATAAACATCTTAAATAAACATTTGCAGCGGAAACATTCAAAAGATACATTTCATTTCATCATAAAAGCTTGTACAAAAGATTACATCGTTACTGATTACAAAATGGTCATATACAGTGACCTCTAGTATAGAAAAATATTAAAATATATTTTTTCATCATGAAGAAGATTCCTTAAGTAATCCGTTTATCGGAATCCTAAAGGAGTCTTGCACTTGCATGCAACATAATGTGTTGCGTGCATTATGGGCCCACAACACATTGCGTGGAAGCATTATCAAAAGGAGAATGCCATCCCCTACGAGCTGAGTAGTCGCCTCGTGCCATCCCCAGCAACACTACCTGCCAACTGGAAACACATAAAAAGTCAGCGTTGCTGAGTGAGTTCTAGTTTTATAAAAAACATACTTTATTTACATTATAAACCATTCCTTGCTTTCACATGATCATACATCATACGTACACATAGATAGTATTCTTTATTATCTTCATCATTCGTTTTACATCATCATCTTTCAGTTCTCATATGGATCCTGTCAGGCTTTACCCACTTCATAGCACTTGACTATGATTACTGTGGTCAAATGACAAGGATCCCGTTCATCTTTGCTTGCACATTGAATTTCTTTTGTACCAATACCATATGCTGTACCCCGATCAGTCTTAGCTACTGGGCCGAAGTCAACAAATGAACAACAAAGCGTATGCCACAGTACTAGTAGGTAAGCGGTAGAGGTACCATGACCATGGTCAATCACAAAGAAAGACCAATCGACTTATTCAATGCTTGCAAGACTTAATTCGTTCATTCATTAATGCATGTATTCATCATCATCTTTCTTTTCATTTATTTGTTAATACATGCTTTCATCATCATGTTCCTCTTTCATTATCTTTCACTTTACGTTACATAATACTTCATTCGTTCATTTCTATAATTCGTAAAGTTTTGGAAAGATAAACATACATGATCATAAGGAACATACACATAACATTCATTCATCATCATACAAGACATCATACATATATGGTATACAACAGGTATACCCATGCAACATCCTCATCATCATCGTGCCTATGTTACTCGTTTACCCAAATAGATCAGATCTTACTAAGCTTAATCCGCATTCATAATCTGGTTCGTCCGTGTTGACTGGTCATCCGCATTAGTCAATGCGGATGAGGAATGCCTTACCCGCATTTCCTTCTTAAGTTCATCCGCATTTCTTGCCATCCGCATTAGTCAATGCAGATGAGGAAATGCCTTAATCGTATTTCGTATACTACCCGCATTGGTCAATGCGGCTGAAGAATGCCTTGATCATTCTTCCTGACTTGTCCGTATTAGATCAATGCGGCCGAGTACTGCCTTAGTCATTTTCTTGTTTTATCCACATTAGGTCAATGCGGATGAAGAATGCTTTAACCGCATTCTGACCTATCCGCATTAGGTCAATGCGGATGAGCAACTTTGCCTTACCCGCCTTTTATGGTCATCCGCATTGGTCCATGCGGGTGAGCAGTTTACCCTACACTTAAACCTGTGCCGTTTTTCAGCCCTCAATCATCATCTCAACATACATTAGCACTGATTTATCATATCAGCTACTTGGAATAAACTAAACATCATGCATATCATAAGAATGACCTCTAAAACATACATCAACAGTACGCATACGATCTACACGCTGAAATTTAGCTATCTGTTCTAGAAATCTTTCATACAGTAAGCATAGCTACCTGAACGGACCATACACACGCATACTCATACATACATACACGAACAGACCGTATATACATATACATATACATACATGTACGGGTTAAATACCCGCAACTCAAAAACAGTTTCAATATGTGTTCCAGCCCCCAAAATCGTTCGAAAAATGCATAAAAGAAGGGGTCTTAGAACTCACATTGTGTTGCTGAGTATGGCCTCTTCAAAATCGGTCGCTGTGGAACCAGTACCTTGAATCAGTCTTCTTCTTCTTCTTGTTCTTCCTTCAATTCTCGTGGTTTGCTCTTTCTCTCTCTAAAACTTTTGCTGACTTGGGGTTGTGAGAAAAGTGTGGGCAGCCATCCCTATGTATATCAGATATTTACTTTTCTTTGTACTTTTTACACAAAACCCCCTCCACTTTTTCTTTCTTTTCCTTTCCCTCCAAAATTCTTTCTTTTCTTTTCTTCTTATTATTTCTCTTTGTCTAACCAAAATTTCGGGTGTTACAAGTCCACCCCCCTTATAAAGGTTTCGTCCCCGAAACCTGTTATTCCTCGAACAGACGTGGGTAATGTTGTCTCATCTCTTCCTCAGTCTCCCACGTAGACTCAGATCCCTTTCTGTGCTTCCACTGTACACGCACAAGGGGAACAACTTTATTTCTCAGTCGCTTCTCTTTTCTATCGATGATTGCCACTGGTTGCTCCACATAATTGAGCCGTTCATCTACTTCGATATCTCCCAGTGGAACCATCATATTTTCATCGGCCAAACACTTTCTCAGATGAGATACGTGGAAGGTCGGGTGAATTCCACTTAACTCATCCGGTAGATCCAAACTATAGGCCACCTCTCCTACTCGAGCAATGATTCGGAAAGGGCCTATGTACCTCGGACTCAACTTGCCCCGCTTTCGGAATCGAATGATTCCTTTCCAAGGCGAGACCTTTAACATAACCCGGTCACCCACCTGGAATTCGATCGGCCTGCGTCGTTTATCGGCATACGACTTCTGTCTGTCTTTGGCTGCCTTCATGTAGGCCTTGATCCTTTCAAGCTTTTCAGTCGTAGCCTCGATCACCTCGACGCTTCCCAATTCCTTTTGACCAATATCACCCCAACATAAGGGTGTCCTGCATTTCCTACCGTATAGCATCTCATAGGGTGGCATACCAATACTGGCATGATAGCTGTTGTTGTACGAGAATTCAGCTAACGGTAGGTGGTCATCCCAACTTCCCCCAAAGTCAATCACACATGCCTGGAGCATGTCTTCTAACGTCTGAATGGTCCTTTCCGACTGACCATCAGTTTGGGGATGATAAGCCGTACTGATATGTAACCTCGTCCCCTTAGCATCATGGAATTTCTTCCAGAATTTGGATGTAAACCGGGTGTCGTGATCTGACACAATTGACACCGGTACACCATGACGAGTCACAATCTCTTTGATGAAAAGATCGGGCAACCTCTCGGATTAGTATGTCTCGCGTATCGGTAGGAAGTGAGCACTCTTCGTCAGACGATCAACAATCACCCATATGGCATCATACCCTTTTGGAGTACGCGGCAGCTTCGTAATGAAATCCATGGTGATGTGCTCCCACTTCCATTCCGGTATATCCAAAGGTTGAATCTGCCCATACGGCTTCTGATGTTCTGCCTTTACTTGCAAACAAGTGAGACATTTACTCACATACTCCACCACATCACGCTTCATGCCCGGCCACCAGTAATCTTTCTTCATGTCTTGGTACATCTTGGTAGCACCGGGATGAATGGAGTATCGAGTTTTGTGGGCTTCATCCATGATCTTTACCCATAGATCCCCAAGACGAGGAATCCACAAATGCCCAAACCGGGTTCTAACACCAATTGTGTTTTCACCTAACTCCGAGACTAGGACTCTCATTCTTTCATAGTTAAGATGATCTTCTTTTAATGCCTCATCTTGGAACTCTTTGACTTGTTTCATCACGTCTGAGGTCATAATTAGCTGGTACGCCTTCACCCGAATCGGCTCGGGCCTCTCTTTTCGGCTAAGGGCATCCGCCACCACGTTGGCTTTGCCAGGATGGTAGTGGATTTCACAATCATAATCCTTTATAAGTTCCAACCATCGCCTTTGCCTCATATTCAAATCTTTTTGCTTTTTAGAAGTACTTCAAGCTCTTGTGGTCGGTAAAGATGGTGCACTTCGTCCCGTAGAGATAGTGCCTCCAAATCTTCAATGCAAAGACCACGGCTGCTAGCTCCAAGTCATGATTAGGGTAATTAACCTCATGAACTTTCAGCTGTCGGGATGCATAGGCTATCACCTTTCCCCTTTGCATTAATACGCACCCCAACCCCAAGTAGGAAGCATCAGAATAAACCACCAAGTCTTCGCTTCCGTCGGGTAATGCCAACACAGGAGCTTGGGTCAATCTCGTCTTCAATTCTTCAAACGCCTTTTCTTGAGCCTGACCCCATACAAACTTCACGTCCTTCCGGGTCAACTTGGTCAGTGGAGAAGCAATCATGGAGAAGTCTTGAATGAATCTTTTGTAGTAGCCCGCCAAACCCAAGAAACTACGGATCTCAGATGGCGTCTTTGGAGACTTCAATTGCATTACTGCTTCCACCTTTGCCGGATCGACCATAATCCCCTCCGGATTAACCACGTGACCCAAGAACTGAACTTCACGCAACCAAAATGCGCACTTGGAGAACTTGGCGTACAACTTCTCCCTTCTCAACGTTTCTAGTACTTCTCGAATGTGACCGGCATGCTCCGTTTCGCTTCTTGAATAAGTCAGGATGTCATCAATAAACACGATCACTGATCTATCCAACATCGGCCGACACACTCGGTTCATCAGATCCATAAAAGTAGCTGGCGCATTGGTCAAACCAAAAGACATGACAAGAAACTCGTAGTGACCGTAGCACGTACGAAAAGCTGTTTTAAGGATGTCTTGTTCCTTCACTTTCAGCTGATGGTAGCCCGATCGAAGATCTATTCGCGAAAACCAACTGGCGCCTTGAAGTTGATCAAACAGATCATCGATTCTTGGCAAGGGGTATCTATTTTTCACCGTCAACTTGTTCAGCTCACGGTAGTCGATGCACATTCTCATACTACCGTCTTTCTTCTTCACAAACAGGACCGGAGCACCCCAAGGTGAGATACTCGGTCTAATGAACCCCTTATCCAACAGTTCTTGCAACCGCTCCATCATCTCTTTCATTTCCGTCGGGGCCAATTGATACGGTGCCTTGGCGACAGGTTGGGCACCCGGTATCAGGTCAATCTGGAACTCGATCTCTCGGTCAGGTGGCTATCCCGATAAGTCTTCCGGGAACACGTCTGGAAAATCACGCACAACCGGGACATCAGATAGTTGTGGTGTTGGCGTTTCCACATCTTTTACATAACATAAGTAGGCGCTGCACCCACACTTCATACATTTTCCCGCCACAGCCATTGAGATCACCTTCGGAATCGTAGTAACCCGATCCCCATAAACTATCACTGAACCACCGCCGGGCGCTGTCAATTGAATCATCTTCTTGCGACACACGATGTTCGCCTCAAAGTCCACCAACCAATCCATCCCAAGCACCAAATCGAAACCACCTAAAGTCATAGTGAAGGGTCTAACCGGAAATTTGTGGCCCTCCAATTCAACATCACAACCCTCTATCACCTCAGAGATCCTAATAGACTTACCTATGGCAGTTTCTACATCAAAGGGCACATCAACATGTCTACTACTAACAGGCAGTTTGGCATATAAATCAGTAGAAATAAAACTCCTACTGGCACCCGAATCAAATAATACAGAGGCTAAAGTTTGGTTCACCAGAAACGTACCAGACACAACATCAGGGTCCGTCCTGGCCTCCTCCTGCGTCATCCTGAATGCTCTGGCCTTTGCCCTCGGTTCCTCTCCTCCCGTCTTCTTCACCCCTGAGCCCTCAGCCCTTGGCTTCTTGCAGTCTCAGCTCATATGACCACTTTCCCCACAGTTAAAACATTTGCCTATTCGGCAATCCTTGGCCATATGCCCTGTCTTTCCATACTTAAAGCAGATGTTTGATCCACACTTGCACTCCCCCGAGTGCTCTCTTCCACACTGGCCACACTTCCTCAACCCTGCTCCTGACATGACCACACGACGGTCATCCACCCTTGTCTTCTTGTTACTCGTCGAAGTATCACCTCGACCAAACCTCTTCCCCTGCCAATTTCTCTCACCACCTCCCTTCTTACTAACCTCAGCTTTCACCACTACAGTCCGTTCATCATATAATCTCCCAGCCAAATCCACTGCAGACCTAAAGGTGCTCGGTCGGGCAGTAATCAAATGCCTGCGGATGTCAGCTGGCAGCCCCTGAATATACCGGTTGATCTTTCAAGACACCGACGTCACCTGATCCAGCACCAACCGCGCCATTTCATTGAACTTGGTGGTGTATTGTTGGTGGGTCATCGTCCCCGCCTCCAACTGCAGGAACTCTCTCTCGACTTTGTCCATTTCCCGACGAGGACTGAACTCCTCGATCACCATCCTTTTTAACTCGGACCACTTCATCTTCCCTATGGCCCTGCTACCCTCGGCCTGGACTATATTGTCCTACCAGCACAAAGCCGACCCCGTAAAAGAGTGGGTAGCAAACTTCACCTTCTTGTCGTCCTGGCAATCACTAATATCGAGGACATCCTCCATTTCTCTCACCCACTGGTGAGCATCAGCAGCAGTGCTAGAACCGTCAAAAGTAGGGGGCTTGCACCTCATAAATGCCCCGTAGTTATAGCCTCGTGCTTGCTCCTGCACAGGCTCCTCTTCCTTTTCTTTTTCATCATCAGAAATAACCGTTCCCGGCCCTGGTTGTTCCTGTCTTCCCGAGGACCTGTTCCTCTCTTTTCTTTAACCTTCCCTCACAGCCTTAATTACTTCAGTCACCACAGACGGTAAGATCGTCTGCATAACCTGATGTACCTCTTCAACCACTGCCTCTTTTACCGAGGCTCTCAAATTGGCGCTCTCGTCTACCCCCTCCTGATGAGGGGTCTCAGTTTCATCATGAACCACTTCCTCTACTCTAGATCTCCCTCTCGTGACATGCGGTTCAGCACCACGTCCACCACCACGTGAAACTTTAGATGATCTACCACCGACCATCTTCTACCACACTGAAAGATTCAAACACCAACACGATCATTCAAGGAAATAGCTCAGTTTATGTCAAGTATGGTAAGTCCCTAATTACAGTGGCCAGCTGTGATTAGCCACTTACTCTACTCTTCGCACCCCGAGCATCACCCGTCCTGACTACATTAGTATCTAAATCTAACAGTACACATAAATCACATCACATGCGCACATAATACCAGTTAATCTTTAAGAAAATACCTGATGGCACACAACTACTCAGATGGCATTCTCTTCCTTTCTGTCCCGTTTTCAGTTTAAGTTTAGGTTTATTTTGAAAATTTATCCATTTCACTTAAACTTTGGCTCTGATACCAACTTGTAAGGCCCCGCTCCCGGGCACCTTACGGTTGGTCGTTCATCGCACATAAAACATACATTTGACATATATTTATAAACATCTTAAATAAACATTTGTAGCGGAAACATTCAAAAGATACATTTCATTTCATCATAAAAGCTTGTACAAAAGATTACATCGTTACTGATTACAAAATGGTCATATACAGTGACCTCTAGTATAGAAAATATTAAAATATATTTTTTCATCATAAAGAAGATTCCTTAAGTAATCCCGTTTATCGGAATCCTAAAGGAATCTTGCACTTGCATGCAACATAATGTGTTGCGTGCATTATGGGCCCACAACACATTGCGTGGCAGCATTATCAAAAGGAGAATGCCATCCCCTACGAGCTGAGTAGTCGCCTCGTGCCATCCCCAGCAACACTACCTGCCAACTGGAAACACATAAAAAGTCAGCGTTGCTGAGTGAGTTCTAGTTTTATAAAAAACATACTTTATTTACATTATAAACCATTCCTTGCTTTCACATGATCATACATCATACGTACACATAGATAATATTCTTTATTATCTTCATCATTCGTTTTACATCATCATCTTTCAGTTCTCATATGGATCCTGTCAGGCTTTACCCACTTCATAGCACTTGACTATGATTACTGTGGTCGAATGACAAGGATCCCGTTCATCTTTGCTTGCACATTGAATTTCTTTTGTACCAATACCATATGCTGTACCCCGATCAGTTTTAGCTACTGGGCCAAAGTCAACAAATGAACAACAAAGCGTATGCCACAGTACTAGTAGGTAAGCGGTAGAGGTACCATGACCATGGTCAATCACAAAGAAAGACCAATCGACTTATTCAATGCTTGCAAGGCTTAATTCGTTCATTCATTAATGCATGTATTCATCATCATCTTTGTTTTCATTTATTCGTTAATACATGCATTCATCATCATGTTCCTCTTTCATTATCTTTCACTTTACGTTACATAATACTTCATTCGTTCATTTCCATAATTCGTAAAGTTTTGGAAAGATAAACATACATGATCATAAGGAACATACACATAACATTCATTCATCATCATACAAGACATCATACATATATGGTATACAGCAGGTATACCCATGCAACATCCTCATCATCATCGTGCCTATGTTACTCGTTTACCCAAATAGATCAGATCTTACTAAGCTTAATCCGCATTCATAATCTGGTTCGTCCGTGTTTGACTGGTCATCCGCATTAGTCAATGCGGATGAGGAATGCCTTACCCGCATTTCCTTCTTAAGTTCATCCGCATTTCTTGCCATCCGCATTAGTCAATGCGGATGAGGAAATGCCTTAATCGTATTTCGTATACTACCCGCATTGGTCAATGCGGCTGAAGAATGCCTTGATCATTCTTCCTGACTTGTCCGTATTAGATCAATGCGGCCGAGTACTGCCTTAGTCATTTTCTTGTTTTATCCACATTAGGTCAATGCGGATGAAGAATGCTTTAACCGCATTCTGACCTATCCGCATTAGGTCAATGCGGATGAGCAACTTTGCCTTACCCGCCTTTTTCTGGTCATCCGCATTGGTCCATGCGGGTGAGCAGTTCACCCTACACTTAAACCTGTGTCGTTTTTCAGCCCTCAATCATCATCTCAACATACATTAGCACTGATTTATCATATCAGCTACTTGGAATAAACTAAACATCATGCATATCATATGAATGACCTCTAAAACATACATCAGCAGTACGCATACGATCTACACGCTGAAATTTAGCTATCTGTTCTAGAAATCTTTCATACAGTAAGCATAGCTACCTGAACGGACCATACACATGCATACTCGTACATACATACACGAACAGACCGTATATACATATACATATACATACATGTACGGGTTAAATACCCGCAACTCAAAAACAGTTTCAATATGTGTTCCAGCCCCCAAAATCGTTCGAAAAATGCATAAAAGAAGGGGTCATAGAACTCACATTGTGTTGCTGAGTATGGCCTCTTCAAAATCGGTCGCTGTGGAACCCAGTACCTCAAATCAGTCTTCTTCTACTTCTTGTTCTTCCTTCAAATCTTGCGGTTTGCTCTTTCTCTCTCTAAAACTTTTGCTGACTTGGGGTTGTGATAAAAGAGTGGGCAGCCATCCCTATGTATATCAGATATTTACTTTTCTTTGTACTTTTTACACAAAACCCCCTCCACTTTTTCTTTCTTTTCCTTTCCTTCCAAAATTCTTTCTTTTCTTTTCTTCTTATTATTTCTCTTTGTCTAACCAAAATTTCGGGTGTTACAGAATGAAAGTAAGGAACGTATGAATGAAAGTAAGAATTTATGAATGAATGTGAACGAAAGTAACGAATGTGAAAGTTAACAATGTACGTTAAATGAACGAAAGTTAACGAACGAATGATGAAGGTAATAATAATATCATCTACGTGTACGTATGTTGTGTGATCGCATGTATGTAAAGGACGGTTTTAACGAAAGAAACGTATGTTTTATTATAAAACTAGAACTCACTCAGCAACGCTGACTTTTTATGTGTTTGCAGTTGGTAGGTAGTGTTGCTGAGGATGGCATGAGGTGGCTACTCAGCTCTTTTGGGATGACATTCTTTTGTATAATGCTTTTTGTGATGTAATAAAACAATATATATTTTGTAATTGATAAACGTTGTATTAACTGGCAAAAGCATTTATAGTAAATTGAAAAGTTATTTCAAAGTTTCCGCTGCATGATTTTTTTGTAATGATCATATAATGACGTGTTTTAAGTGCGATGATGACCAGCTGTGAGGTGCCCAGGAACGGGGCCTTACACATATCATTTATACTGAACCGAGGATGCTAAGGTCGATCACATATAGACCCTACATACCTCTATATAAAAATGACAAATGAGAATTGTTTTAAAATGAGAGCGTCTTTGGGTGTAACACCCGAATATTTTAAAAAGATTGTAAAAGGACAATAAAAAGAAGGAAATGTAATTTAACCAAAGTAGAGGGGTTAAAAGTGTCCAAAAGGACAAAACTTTGAGAAGTTGGTGGATAAAGCAACATGGCCGCCCTTGCCATGTTACTTTTCGCCTATCATTCGGACTTAGAGAGAGAAACCGCGGAGAACTCGGATTTGTAGAGAGAAAGAAGAGAATTCGAAGTTTTTGGTAAGAATTCTCAGTTTTATGATGTTTTAGAAGTTTCTAGTCTCGGTTATGTGCTTATAAATGTGATTGTGTGTTCGGGTTGTGTGTATGTGTGGGTTTTAGGTGCTAGAAACGTCTGAGAAAGTTCAAGAGAAGAGTTTAAGTTTGAAAGCTACTAAGGCGAGTTCCTAGACCCTGTATTTCACATGTTTTAACTACTTTTGGGGCTGGAAGTGTATGTAAAACCATTTTACAAAAGATGCTTGAACACCCGTATGTGTCTATGTGTGTATGATAATGTTTTATGGTTGTTATATGTTAGCTATACTTAGAATAGTGTGATTAATCCTAGAACATGTAAGGAAAACGATTGGGATTGGTAATACATTAAGAATATGTCAAACAGGTTGTTCAACCGATTAAACAGTACCCTCAACCGCCTAAGATGGCCTTAGAAATTTTTAAGTAGGCCAAACGGTTAACAGGGCCCAACCGCACAAACAGTGCCCCAACCGTCTAGAAGTGCCTTAGAAAATTCTAATTGCAAGCCCAACCGCCTGAACACTAGCCCATGCGTCTAAGAATTTGACTCAAACGCCTAAGTATGAACCAACCGTCCGAATAGTGCCCATGCATCTGGGATGGCCCAAACGTCTAAGTGATGAAACGTCCAAATAGTGCCCATGCGTCTGAACAGGCCTCATGTGCCTGCATAGTGCTCATGCGTCTAGAACACTTAGAGTATTTTTCTGAAATTTTGAGCAGAACAGAATCATTAGAGTTTGACCCAAGTTTGACTTAGGGTTTTTAATTATTATTATATTTGTGTTATTATAAGTTGTTTCTATGATCATAGTAATTATTATTGTGTGACCTATGTGGTGTGCATATGATCATAAATGCAAGTATTATCTTGAAAAAAGTGAAAGAGTGATGATAAAGAGAAGTGGAACTTAATTAAAGAGTTAACAAGTCTTGCAAGCTTATAGGAGGTGCACGACCTTGTTGTCGTTATCTCAACTGCGATGCAGGTTAGCTACCCCTTATGCTCACAGGGCCAATCAATTGAGATTGGCGGACCCTTGTAGCATGCCCTAGGTGACTGGGCCGGCCTTGTATACAGTAATTCAGACTATAGACTGTAAGGGGCCCAGCACCAGTTTCTCCGTGCATATAGTTTAGGGTATTGCTCATTGGTCCACATACAAAGTGAAAGATAAAGTTAAAAGAGTACAAAATAAACAAGGTACACAGTAAAGAAAGAGAACATCACCTTGTTGTATAGTTAATGTGTGCTCATGTACAAGAGTAAGAGATGTAATTCTACAAAAAGAGTATTTTCATATATATACGCTATACAAGGTATTTTTAATACTTTTAAAACTAGAACTCACTCAGCAACGCTGACTTTTATACATTTTCAGTTGGCAGGTAAGCATTGCTGAGTATGGCACATTAGGAAAGCTACTCGGCGGGGCAAGACTGACATCCGTTCATGATTAATAATTGTGTTGCTTTGTAATGCAGTGAAACAATCTTTTGTAACTAAGAACAATTATGGGTGTATTGCTTAGCAATAATTTTTATTAATTAAATGGATGACTTTTGATATTAATTCTGCTGCATTGTTTTATGAAATGTATACTAGTGTGTATCTTTAGTGCTATGAATCACCAACTGTGAGGTGCCCAGAAAGGGGGCCTTACAAGTTGGTATCAGAGTCATAGTTTAAGTGAATTGGGTAAAATATTTTCAAAAAGCCTAAACTTAAACTGAAAATGGGACAAATAGAGGGATGTCAGCCCGAGTAGCTACGTGCCATCAGGTATGTCTTTTATAAATGTTAACCGGTATTATGTGCGTATGCTATTTGATTTATGTGTTCTTAGTAGATTTAGATACTGATGTAGTCAGGATAGGAAATACTTGGGGTGTGAAGAGTAAAGTAAGTGGTTAATTACAACTGGCCACTATCATTAGGGACTTACTACACTTGACATAAACTAAGCTATTACCTTGAATGACTGTGTTAGTGTTTGAATCTAATAGCATCTAGGAGATGGCTGGACAGAAGTCTTCTAAGGCTTCTAGAGGCAGAGGTCGGCCACATGTGGCTAGGAGTAGTGTTAAGGCTCCTGAGACGGCTCATAAGAACCCTGAGGTTCATGGCCTAAGTGAGGAGAATGAGAATGCCAGCCTGAACGCCTCAGCTAGGGAGGCGATTACTGATGAAGTGCACCAGGTCATGCAGACGGTTTTACCGTCTGTGGTGACTGAAGTCATCCGGGCTGTAAGAAGCGAGGAGACAAAGGAGAAGGAGAATAGGAAGGGATCAACGGGCAAGGGGAGCAGAGGGGAGAAAGAACGACAAGAGCCTGAGATGGTATTGTCTGACGAAGAGGAGGATGATGTAGTGGGGGTGACAACCAAGGGATGCAGTTACGGGGCATTCCAGAGGTGCAAGCCCCCGACTTTCGATGGCAATGGCAATGCTGCTGTCGCTCACCGCTGGGTGAGGGAGATGGAGGCAGTGTTGGAAATCAGCGAGTGTCACGAGGATCAGAAGGTGAAGTTCGCGACTCACTCTTTTGTCGACTCAGCATCGTGTTGGTGGGACAATATTGTCCAAGCTGAGGGTGCCAGAGCCATCAGGAAGATGCGATAGAAGGAGCTGAAGTAACTAGTGATCGAGGAATTCTATCCTCACAGAGAATTCGACAGGATCGAGAAGGAGTTCCTGCAACTTGAGGAGGGAACCATGACCCACCAGCAGTACACCACCAAATTCAACGAAATGGCGAGGCTGGTACCTGATCAGGTGACGCCGGTGTTAAGGACGATCAAGAGGTACATCCAGGGACTACCAGCTGATATTCGCAGGCATCTGATCGCTGCTCAGCTGGGAACCTTTCGATCGGTGGTGGACTTGGCGGGCAAACTGTATGCCGAACAGGAGGAGGCAGTGGTAGAGGTGAAGAGGACGGGTGGTGGTGACAAAAGTTGGAGTGGGAAGAGGTATGGAGGTGGTGGTTTCACTCCAAACCACAAGACGATGAAGGTAGATGACCGTAGGGTGTCGTCAAGCTTAGGGTTGAAGAAGTGTGGCAAATGTGGAAGGGAGCATACCGACGAGTGTAGAATGGGGTTGAATGTATGCTTTAGGTGTGGCAAGCCTAGCCACATCGCTAGAGACTGTAGGATGCAGAAGTGTTATAACTGTGGCGGGGAGGGTCACGCGACCAAGGACTGCAAGAAGCCAAGGCGGAGAGCTCTAGAGCGAAGAAGAAGCCGAAGGAAGAAGGGCAGAGGGCAAGTGCTAGAGCTTACACCATGACCCAGGAAGAAGCCAGGGTGGATCCCGATGTCGTGTCAGGTATGTTTCTAGTAAATCGAACTTGCCTCTGTATTATTTCATTCAGGTGCTAGTAGGAGTTTTATTTCTACTAACTTCTGTGCTAAGTTGTCAGCTAGTAGCAGGAGTATTACTAAGCCATTCGATGTAGAAACTGCTATCGGTAAGACCACTAGAATTACTGACATAATAGAGGACTGTGCCATAGAACTAGAATGTCATCGGTTTGCTACTAAGTTATATGTGATGCCCCTAGGAGGATTTGATGTAGTACTAGGGATGGATTGGTTAGCAACCTATGAAGCAAACATCATACATCGCAAGAAGATGATTCGGCTATTTGCGCCCGATGGATGTTTAGTGACGGTTTATGGAGACCGCGTTACTACGATCCCAAAGGTGATTTCGATGGCATTGGCGGGAAAATGCATGAGACGTGGATGTAGTACCTATTTGGCCTACGTGAAGGATGTAGACACGTCAACACCATAACTATCCGATGTACCGGTGGTGTGTGACTTTCTGGATGTATTCCCAGAAGATTTACCCGGCATGCTACCGAATCGCGAAATCGAGTTCCAACTAGATTTGATACCCGGTGCTCAACCCGTTGCCAAAGCACCATATCGATTAGCTCCAACTGAGACGAAGGAACTCATGGACAAATTACAGAAGTTAATGGATAAGGGGTTCATTCGACCGAGTATCTCTCCTTGGGGTGCTCTGGTAATGTTCGTAAAGTAAAATGATGGCAGTATGCGAATGTGCATCGACTACCGAGAGCTGAACAAGTCAACAGTGAAGAATCGGTATCGATTACCAAGGATTGATGACTTGTTTGATTAGCTCCAAGGTGCCAGTTGGTTCTCGAGAATAGATCTTCGATCTGGCTACCATCAATTGAAGGTGAAGGAGCAGGACATTCCTAAGACAGCTTTTCACACGCATTATGGACATTACGAGTTTCTCGTTATGTCCTTTGGACTAAGTAACGCGCTAGCTGCCTTTATGGACTTGATGAATCGAGTATGTCGGCCAATGTGATTTATTCTAAGAGTAAGGAAGAACATGCCGACCACATACGCGAGGTGTTGGAGACACTTAGGAGAGAGAAGTTGTATGCCAAATTCTCCAAGTGTGCCTTCTGGTTGCGCGAGGTTCAATTTTTGGGTCATGTTGTTAATACTGAAGGGATAATGGTAGACCCGGCAAAAGTTGAGGCGGTGCTGCAGTGGAAGTCACCAAAGACGCCATCCGAGATTCGTAGCTTCTTGGGGTTGGCGGGCAACTACAGGAGATTTATTCAAGACTTCTCCAAGATAGCCTCACCTTTGACAAAGTTGACTCGCAAGGATGTAAAGTTCATGTGGGGTCTAGAACAGGAGAGTGCTTTTGAGGAATTGAAGACGAGATTCACATAAGCTCCTGTCTTGACATTGCTCGAGGGTAGTGAAGACTTAGAGGTATATTCGGATGCTTCTTATTCTGGGCTAGGTTGCGTACTGACGCAACGCGGAAGGGTAATAGCCTATGCATCCCGACAGCTGAAAACCCATGAAGTCAACTATCCACGCACGATCTAGAACTAACAGCTGTGGTTTTTGCCTTGAAGATTTGTCGGCACTACCTATACGGGACGAAGTGCACAATCTTCACGGACCATAAAAGCTTGAAGTATTTCTTCGAGCAGAAAAATTTGAACATGAGGCAGAGGCGATGGTTGGAGCTCATAAAGGATTACGATTGCGAGATCCATTACCATCCAGGAAAGGACAACGTGGTGGCAGATGCCCTTAGCCGGAAGGAGAGGCCCGAGCTGATTCGAGTGAAGGCTTAAGAGCTGATTATGACCTCTGACGTGATGGCACAGGTCAAGGAGTTTCAAGATGAGGCTTTGAAAGAAGGTCGTCTTAACTCTAAAAGAATGAGAGGTCTAGTCATAGAGTTGGATGAAAACACTCTCGGTGTTAAAACCCGCTTTGGGCGAATGTGGATCACTCGTTATGGAGATCTATGAGGGCAAATCGTGGATGAAGCCCATAAAACTCGATACTCCATTCATCCTGGTGCCACCAAGATGTATCAAGATATGAAGAAAGACTACTGGTGGCCGGGTATGAAGCGTGATGTAGTGGAGTATGTGAGTAAGTGACTTACTTGCTTGCAAGTGAAGGCAGAGCATCAAAAGCCTTACTGGAGGATCCAACCATTGGATATACCCGAGTGGAAGTGGGAGCACATCACCATGGATTTCATTACGAAGTTACCACGTACCCTGAAAGGGTATGATGCTATATGGGTAATAGTTGATCGTTTGACGAAGAGTGCTCACTTCCTGCTGATCCGAGAGACGTATTCGTCTGAGAGACTCGCGGATCTGTTTATCAGAGAGATCATAGCTCGTCATGGCATGCCAGTGTCTATCGTATCGGATCGTGACACCCGATTCACATCGAAGTTTTGGAAGAAATTCCACGATGCGATAGGTACGAGGCTACATATCAGCATGGCTTATCATCCTTAGACGGATGGCCAGTCTGAGAGGACGATCCAAATACTCAAAGACATGCTTGGAGCGTGCGTGATCGATTTTGGAGGAAGCTGCGATGACCATTTGCCGTTAGCAGAATTCTCGTACAACAACAGTTATCATGCCAGCATTGGCATGCCACCCTACGAGATGCTATATGGTAGGAGATGTAAGACACCCGTTTACTGGGGTTATATTGGTCAGAAGGAGTTAGGGAGCATTGTAGTGATTGAGGCTATGACGGAGAAGCTCGAAAAGATCAAAGCCTTTATGAGGGCAGCTAAGGATAGACAGAAGTCGTATGCCGATAAGAGGTGTAGACCGATTGAGTTCCAGGTGGGTGATAGAGTTATGTAAAAAGTCTCACCTTGGAAAGGTATCATTCGGTTTCGAAAGTGGGGTAAGTTGAGCCCAAGGTATATAGGGCCTTTCCGAATCATTGCTCGAGTAGGAGAGGTGGCCTATAGGTTGGAACTGCCGGATGAGTTGAGTGGAATTCACCCGACATTCCATGTGTCTCATCTGCGGAAGTGTTTAGCAGACAAAGATATGGTTGTACCACTGGAGGACATCAAAGTGGACGAACGGCTCAACTACGTGGAGCAACCAGTGGCGATCATTGATCGTAAGGAGAAGAGGTTAAGGAATAAAGTGGTCCCACTTGTGCGAGTACAGTGGAAGCACAGGAAGGGATGGTGGACTTGTAACACCCGAATATTTTAAAAAGATTGTAAAAGGGGAATAAAAAGAAGGAAATGTAATTTAACCCAAGTAGAGGGTTAAAAGTGTCCAAAAGGACAAAACTTTGAGAAGTTGGTGGATAAAGCAACATGGCCGCCCATGCCATGTTACTTTTCGCCTATCATTCGGACTTAGAGAGAGAAACCCCAGAGAACTCGGATTTGTAGAGAGAAAGAAGAGAATTCGAAGTTTTTGGTAAGAATTCTTAGTTTTATGATGTTTTAGAAGTTTCTAGTCTCGGTTATGTGCTTATAAATGTGATTGTGTGTTCAGTTTGTGTGTATGTGTGGGTTTTAGGTGCTAGAAACGTCTTAGAAAGTTCAAGAGAAGAGTTTAAGTTCCAAAGCTACTAAGGTGAGTTCCTAGACCCTGTATTTCACATGTTTTAACTAATTTTGGGGCTGGAAATGTATGTAAAACCATTTTACAACAGATGCTTGAACACCCATATGTGTCTATGTGTGTATGATAATGTTTTATGGTTGTTATATGTTAGCTATACTTAGAATAGTGTGATTAAGCCTAGAACATGTAAGGAAAACGATTGGGATTGGTAATATACTAAGAATATGTTAAACAGGTTGTTCAACCGATTAAACAGTACCCTCAACCGCCTAAGACGGCCTTAGAAATTTTTAAGTAGGCCCAAACAACTAAAAAGGGACCAACCGCCCAAACAGTGCCCCAACCGTCTAGACGTGCCTTAGAAAATTCTAAGTGCAAGCCCAACCGCCTGAACAGTATCCCATGCGTCTAAGAATTTGACTCGGACGCCTAAGTATGAACCAATGATCCGAATAGTGCCCATGCGTCTGGGATGGCCTAAACGTCTAAGTGATGAAACGTCCAGATAGTGCCCATGCTTCTGAACAGACCTCATGTGCCTGCATAGTGCTCATGCGTCTAGAACACTTAGAGTATTTTTCTGAAATTTTGAGCAGAACAGAATCATTAGAGTTTGACCCAAGTTTGACTTAGGGTTTTTAATTGTTATTATATTTTTATTATTATAAGTTATTTCTATGATCATAGTAATTACTATTTTGTGACCTATGTGGTGTGCATATGATCATAAATGCAAGTATTATCTTAAAAAAAGTGAAAGAGTGATGATAAAGAGAAGTGGAACTTAATTAAAGAGTTAACAAGTCTTGCAAGCTTATAGGAGGTGCACGACCTTGTTGTCGTTAGCTCAACGGTGATGCGGGTTAGTTACCCCTTATGCTCACGGGGCCAATCAATTGAGATTGGCGGACCCTTGTAGCATGCCCTAGGTGACTGCTCCTGCCTTGTATACAGTAATTCAGACTATAGACTGTAAGGGGCCCAGCACCAGTTTCTCCACGCATATAGTTTAGGGTATTGCTCATTGGTCCACATACACAGTGAAAGATAAAGTTAAAAGAGTACAAAATAAACAAGGTACACAGTAAAGAAGGAGAACATCACCTTGTTGTATAGTTAATGTGTGCTCATGTATAAGAGTAAGAAATGTATTTCTACTAAAAGAGTATTTTCATATATATACGCTATACAAGGTATTTTTAATACTTTTAAAACTAGAACTCACTCAGCAACGCTGACTTTTATACATTTTTAGTTGGCAGGTAAGCATTGTTGAGTATGGCAACTGGGAAAGCTATTCGGCGGGGCAAGACTGACAACCGTTCATGATTAATAATTGTGTTGCTTTGTAATGCAGTTATACAATCTTTTGTAACTAATAACAATTATGAGTGTATTGGTTAGCAACAGTTTTTATTAATTAAATGGATGACTTTTGATATTAATTCCGCTTCATTATTTTATGAAATGTATACTAGTGTGTATCTTTAGTGCTATGAATCACCAACTGTGAGGTGCCCGGAAAGGGGGCCTTACATTGGGATGAAGAACACACGAAGAAGCTGGAACTTGATGTCAAGCCTATGTAGCTATAACCATGGCTTTGATTACTAAAGTTGCACAAAATTCAAATAATTCATAAGTGCCAAGGTTCTTTAGGATGCATTGGAGACCCAAATCATAGGTAGCAAAGACATAAGAGAAAGCAAGAAGCTTTTGAACTCATTGCCTTATAACTAGAACAAAAACTGCACAACAATCAAAAGGATAAAGGATTTGTTTACTTCGCCTCCTAGTGACTTGATATCTACCATCAAGTCATATGAAATGGATAATAAACAAATAGATGTAAACCACCTAAACTCAATAGGTGCTGAAGCTACTGCATTATATGCTAAGATGGCTAGTAATCCAAATTACTATGTGATCTATTCACAAATGTGTTAGCAACAACAAACTGGAATTCCTTCGGTTCCAACTATTCAAGCAGCCCTAGTAGCTCATCTCCAAGCTTCAAATTCTAGTTAGTATTCTCCCATGCAATCCCAATATTCATCAGTTCAGCCTTAATTCCACACATATTACTCAATGCAGCCTCAATCTCATACTTATGCATCCATTTAGCCTCAGCCCCATGTTCAACAAGAATATGTTGCTACTTACAGCCCATCTAAACAAACCATTCATATTGTAGAAGAACATCTTGCTTTGTTTACAACTTTTATGTTAAGGTATGAAGCCTTCATGGTAGAACGACTAAGTGCACTAGGTTGATGATTTGTAGCACGTTAAACCCGATAATATGGAATAAAGTGATATAGGAACCAGAAGGAAGATGTTTGGCATCAATAATGCCAACAAGATTGGATTCGATAAGCAAGTCTGAGATGTTATAACTATGACAAATCCGGGTATTTTGGTAGGGAATGTACTAAACCAAAGATTAATCCTAATGAAGGTGGAAAGAGGACGGTGACTGTTGAGGTTGAATCAAAGAATGATTTGTCTGGATCTCAAAATATCCACTCCTCTACTGGTGAAATCAAGACTAAGGAAGTAGAGGAGATGCTAAAAAAATTGTTTGCTGAGTTTGTTTCAAGTGATATGGTTAAAGGGATGTTTACCGATAGTAATGAAGGGTTTAAAGTGGCAAATGTGGCTGTGACAAAAGAAGAAGAAATATTTAATGCCGTTGAGATTACTCCATCACCAGTTGAGATTACTCCATTGTAAGGCCCCTGATCCCAGGAAGCCCCATAGTTGGTCATTCACAGTAAAAACATAGATTTAAAACATTCATTTAAATAAACATTTGTAGCTGAAAAGTATATTAAGTTTCAATCCATTACGACAATTAAAATAGTACATTGACATTGTCTTAAGTACATCAAACAAATTTTAAAAGGAGAATTTAAAAATCTGATGAATCAGGGATGCTAGTCTTCGGTTTCCAAGAAGCTTTAGATCCATGCTCCCGCCAACCTGTTAGACTAATATGCATAAAAGTCAGCTTCGCTAAGTGAATTCTAGGTTTCCTTTATTAAAAAACTTTTTGTAAGATATATTAGCTTTATCATTCGAAAGTAATCACCACCTATCAGAACATTAGTATACACAGATTATCGCTTTATCAATGCTTTGTCATTAAGACTTCCGCTTTATTATTAACTATTCCTCTTCTTTACCCGTCAATTCCTAGTTACTATTGGTGCCTATGATAAACATAGGACTTTACCGACATGCCAATCCAGGCCTTACTGTCGTACCCAAACAGGCAATTATTGTTATGCCAATTCAGGCCTTACTGACCTGCCTGTTCAAGCCTTACTGTCATGAGGGCACAACAAATGCAACCCTCCTCTGTCATTTGCTTGCAAGGCTTTATATTACCAAGGTACATGTTATGTGCCTAATAACATTTCTTTAAGTTTCACTTACATCTTTAGTTATACATATACTTTACATGATAAGAAATAAACTCGTAGTCTATAAATTCACATTTCATCAACAATGAGAAATAAACCATATAACCGACCCTCCGCGAGACAGCGGGGGTTTGGGGGTGGCAGCCCCTGATAGCGGGGTTCTAGGGGCAGCAGCCCCTAGTGGGGTCCAAGGGGCGACGCTCCTGGCTGGGGCCAGGCTGCCAGGTCAGCGCGCAAAATTTTTATTTTAAGGACTTTATATAGCATATTTTGTTATAGAAAAATTTATTTTCTTGTTAAAACCTCTTTAAATCTTTGCCTTGAAATCCTTAGGTTTACTTGCATAATAGTCCCCAAAACATGGAAAAACTTGTAAGGGGTATCTAGAACTCACCTGGTCAAAGTAAATGGTTTCTCATCTACGTTTCCTAGGCTAGATTCGCACTACCCAGCCTGCACATAAGTTAACACTCAAATAGGTCATTTCTATGCAGTTTCGCTGCCAGTTTCGCTGGCAGTTTTGCTGGCAGTTTTGCTGCAAGTTTTGCCCAGCAGATTTGCTCTGCTATAACACCCGGTTATTTAAACAGATAATAAATGAATAATAAAAGTAGGAAACGCAAATTTAACCCAAGTTGAGGGGTTAAAAGTGTCAAAAGGACAAAAGGTACAAAAAGTTGGTGTAAAAGGTGGGCATGGCCGCCCACCCTCCCTTCACAACCTTTCCATACGGTTTTTAGAGAGAGAAAGAGGAGAACATTCGGGTTTTTAAGAAGAACAAGAAAAAGCCGGATTTCAAGGTGTTGAACTTGTAGCAAACACGTTTTTGAAGGAAGTCATACCCAAGAGACTGCTAAGGTGAGTTCTAGATCCCCTATGTTACATGTTTTAACTGATTTTAGGGCTGGAAATGTATGTATGTATGTTTTTATAAAGTTGGGTTTTCACACCCGTATGTATATTTGAACGTATATGTGGGTGGGTGTGATTTTGGGTGCATTTGATGTTTTGGTTATAATATGTGTATGTTTTAGGATGCTTAGAATGTTAGAACTAAGTTTAGAACCTGTTACAACAGAGTTTGGGACTGATTATGAATGTTGTTAGTGTAATAACACTGCACATGCGCCTAGAATTAGCCCACGTGCCCAACAGGTTAAGCTAACTAAGTGTTCCCATGCGCCTAAGACTTCATACGCCTAAACAGTACCCCATGCGCCTGAAATTTCCTTAGAAAATGTCTAAGTGTAGTTCATGCGCTTGAATAGTGGTTTATGCGCCCAGGATTTTTGACCAGGAGCCTACGTGTCGGGGCTCGTGCACTCCAATAGTGCCCATACGCCTGGACCTCCCATGCGCCCAAGTGATCTCATGCGCCTGAAAGGCTCATGCCCCTAAGTGTTAAACTGGTGTGTTTTGATGAGGTGCCTGCATAGTTGAAATGCGCCCAGACAGGGCTCATGCGGGGCGCCCAACACTTTGAATTTATTGTAGAATTTTCATGGGAGTCTGTGCAATTAAGGTTTTGACTATCATTGACTAGGGTTTAATAAATGCTCATTTGCATGATTATGCATAATTGTTTGTAACGCCTGGAAATTTCAATTTGGAGTGTCATGCGACTGGAGCGTCCAATCGCATGGAAGACATGCGATTGAAGCTCAACCGCACGACTGGAGCTCAATCGTACGATTAAAGTGTTCAGTCGCGTAGAGCTTGGACGACTGAAGGTCCAATCGCATGGAGAACTCGGGCGACTGGACAGTAGTATTTAAGGAAGAGAGCGGCTCTTACTCTCTTCCACACTCACGACATCAGCCACAGAGAGAGAGAAGAAGGAGACAGTTCGGTCCAAGCGGGTTCGTGAGCCAAAATCGACGTATAGCGGCTCAAATCGAAGCTCTGACCGAGGAGGCTACTAAGGTGAATTCTAAGACCCCTCTTTTACAAGTTTTTGAATGATTTTGGGGCTGGAACACATCTGAATATTATTGTGTTTAACCCGTGTATGTACGTATGTGTATGTGTATGGTACGTTTAGGGCTTGATTTCGGACTAGGATAGGCTTGTATGAGGTCGAGTTATGTTTCCCTATGGATTAGAGGGGCTAATTTGAGCTCAAACAAGGTCTGGAAGGGTTTGAAAGCCGAATGTCACGGCTGCTGTTCGTGATGAACTCCAGTCGCTGCCCAGCTAGGGCTAGGCGACTGAAGGGCCAATCGGTCGACTGAGGGACGACTGAGGCTCAACCGCACGATTGAGGTCTAGTCGTATGACTGGGAATCTAGTCGCATGAGAGTCAAGCGACTGAGGTCCAGTCGCATAGGGGTCCAGTCGCATGGGGATCCAGTCGCACGGGAGTCAAGCGACTGAGATCCAGCCGCATAGATGTTTATCCGCATGGTTCAGTCGCATAGGTTCATTCGCATAGCTGTTCAATCGTACGACTGATGGTTCAGTCGCATAGGAGCCCATTTGTTTAGTGTTCAGTCGCATGCAGGCCAGGTGACTGAAGGGTGCCCAAACGCCCAAGTAAGTTGTTATGCACAAGGAGAGACATAGTTTGATTACTGGCCTTCGGGAAAAGAGTAAGGGTAAGTAATGATGTGATAGCTCCCGTTGGTACATGTGAGAGGACTGTCGAGGCTTAGAAGTTACTTTTGGGCACGATGATGATAGTGTTGTATGTATATGCATGAGGTATGTATGTTAAGTATGATGTTGCCATAATAGATGGTGAATACTGATGATTTGTAAATGCTGATGTTCCTTGCTTCGATGTATGTTTATCTTTCCGTATCTTTACGTGTATTGTTTATGAACGAATGAAAAGTATTAATAACGTAAAGTGAGAGATAATAAAAGAGGAATACTATGATTGAATGAATTATTAATGAACGAATGAAAACGTGGGAGACTTGCAAGCGAAGTGTACCAAAGTGCATGGCTCTTTAAGGGTGCGCGTAGAGGTTTCAGTCTTGTGACTGACCTTCAGTGTGGTACATGGTGTATAGTAGGTACCCACATGGTGGGGGTGTAGTATGTCACAGGTACCCACATAGTGGGGGTGTAGTATGTCATAGTTACCCACTTTAGTGGGGGTGATGTTACCCACTTCGGTGGGGGTGTAGTTACCCACTTCGGTGGGGGTGATGTTACCCACTTCGGTGGGGGTGTTGTTACCCGAGTTATGTTTAACTTCGGGGGTGTGGCATAAAGCCAAACATAGTTATGAGGTGAGCGACTTTGTGTTGCAACAGACTCGGATGGAGTTCAATCTCTGTGATTGACTCGTATGGGATCTTTGTCGCGTATCCCGGTGCTGTGTCAGTCTTCGGACGTGAGTCGGGGGTTTGTGAGCAGGCCCCGACACAGCATCAGCTTCCGAGCATTAGTCGGGGATATTGCATGAGACAGGATCTAGATGGATGAGTAGAGGATTGAATGCTCCGGTACTATGTAAGTCCTCAGACATGAGTCGGGGGTTTGTGTGTAGGCCCCGACACAGTATCAGTCTTCGGACATGAGTTGGGAGTATTGCGTGAGTTGATGAATGAGAGAAATGAAAGAGTTAAGAAAGAACGTAAGAAACGAACGAATGATAATGAACGTAATGAAAGCTAAAGAATGAACGAATGATGATAATGAACAGAAGGAACATAGTGGTAACTCATGAAACGGGGTCCTTGCCACTCGACCTCAGTAATCATGGCTTTGTGCCATGAAGAGGGTAAAGTGTGACCGGACTTAGATAGAAGTGAAAGATAGAGAATGTATGAAAGTAATGAACGTACGAATGAATGTATTAAACGTAAGGATGACGTAATGTACGTATGAACGAAGGTAACGAATGTATGAAAGAAAGAAAGAAACATACGAGCGAAAGAAAGAGTCTACGAACGAACGTGAATGTTAACGATGAACGGTACATGAATGAAAGCTAACGAATGAATGATGAAGATAATAATAATATTATCTACGTGTATGTATGTTGTATGATTGTATGTATGTAAAGAAACGATTTTAAAGGAAAGAAAAGTATGTTTTTAATATAAAACTAGAACTCACTCAGCAACGCTGACTTTGATGTGTTTCCAGTTGACTGGTAGTGTTGCTGAGGTTGGCACGAGGCGACTACTCAGCGGTTGAGGCTGGCATCCATATTTTGACATGTCATTGTATTTTGAGAAGAAAACGAATGTTGTAAAGTTATGAAATGACATGTTTTAGTTATTAATGAAAATTTAAATTCCGCTGCAAAGTAAATGTACGTTTGAAATGTTTTTATGTGCGATGAATGACCAACCGTAAGGTGCCCGGGAACGGGGGCCTTACAAGTTGGTATCAGAGCCAAAGTTTAAGTGAAATGGGTAAATTTTCATAATAAACCTAATCTTAAACTGAGAATGGGACGGAAAGGGAAGGGATGCCAGACTGAGTAGCTGCGTGCCATCAGGTATTTTCTTAAGTTAACCGGTAATGTATGGGCATGTTATGTGTGTTTATGTGCTACTGTTAGATTTAGATGCTAATATAGTCAGGACAGGTAATGCTCAGGGCATGAAAAGTAAGGTAAGTGGCTAATCACAACTGATCACTGTAATTAGGGACTTACTATACTTGACATGAACTGAGCTATTTCCTTGAATGACCATGTTGGTGTTTGAATCTTTCAGTGTATTATAGAGGATGGCCGGTGGTAGGTCTTCTAAGGCTTCACGTGGTGGAGGTGGTGGCGGACATGGTGTTGAGCCACGGGTCACGAGAGGAAGGCCTAGAGTTGAAAAGGTGGTTCATGAAGAACACGAGACTCCTCACCAAGAGGGAGCAGACGAAGGCACCAATTTTAGAGCCTCGATGAGAGAGGCGGTTGTGGAAGAAGTACACCAGGTCATGCAGACGATCTTACCGTCTGTAGTGACTGAGGTGATAAAAGCTGTTAGAGATGGGGAGAGACAGGAAAGGGGTAGACCTTCGGGCGGAAGGAGACGGATGGAGACTGAAATGGTTTTCTCCGATGAGGAGGAAGAGGAGGAGGAGCCTGTGCCGGAGACGACACGAGGCTGTAACTACGGGGCATTTTAACGATGCAAGCCCCAAACTTTTGATGGTAATGGCACTGCTACTGCTGCTCACTGGTGGGTAAGGGAAATGGAAGCAGTACTGGAAATTAGTGAGTGCCAGGAAGATCAGAAAGTTAAGTTTGCCACCCATTCATTCGTGGACTTAGCGTTGTGCTGGTGGGACAACATAGTCCAAGTTGAGGGTAGCCAGGCTATCAGAATGATGAGATGGTCAGAGTTGAAAAGGTTGGTGATTGAGGAGTTCTGTCCTCACCGTGAGATGGATAAAGTTGAAAGGGAGTTCTTGCAGTTGGAAGCGGGGACAATGACACATCAGCAGTACACCACCAAATTCAACGAGATGGCACGGCTGGTGCCGGATCAAGTGACGCCTCTTTCACGGAAAATCAAGAGGTATATTCAAGGCTTACCGACGGATATCCGTAGGCACCTGATCGCTGCTCGACCAAGCACGTTTAGGTCGGCAGTTGATTTGGCGGGAAGGTTGTATGATGAAAGATCGATGGTGGTGACAGAAGCTAGTAAGGAAGGAGAAGGTGATCGGGATTGGAACGGGAAGCGATTGGGACATGGCGAAGTCACTCCAAGTAACAAAGGTGCACGGGTGGATGATCAACGTGTGGTCATAACTGAGGCGGGGTCGGAAAGGTGTGACAAGTATGGACATAAGCACCCCGGGGAATGTAGATTGGGGACCAATGTCTGTTTCCGTTGTGGAAGGACCGGACATGTGGCGAAGAACTGCGGTATGGGGAGGTGTTATTCTTGTGGGAAGGAAGGTCACATGAGCAGGGATTGCAAGGAGCCGAGGGCGGAAGGTTCAGGAGTGAAAAAGACTGGAGGAAGGAGAACAGAGGGCAGAAGCTAGAGCTTTTGGTCATGACCAAATGGAGGTTAGAGCGGACTTCGACTTGACGACAGGTGCGTTTCTGATAATTTAAGTTTGTGCTTTTATACCTTGAATGTAATGCTAGTAGTAGTTCGTTCCGACTGCCTTCTGTTGTAAGTTGCATGTTAGGAGAAGAAACATCGATGAGCCCTTCGATGTAGAGATTACTATTAGTGGATTCACTAGGTCACCGGATGCCCTAGGGGATTGCGTGATGCAATTGAGAAAACTGTGTCACCCGTTGTCTAAGGAACAGTATCAGCCTGTGAATTGTTCATCGACAACAAAGTACGCATAGCAAACAAGAAGAATGGGAGATCGGAAGCAAAAGAGAAGGGATAAATTTGGTTTGGGTCACCAAATAAGCTGATTTACCTTTCTTGCCAGTTGTTGGGTTTGCAAGAGAGTCATTATTGATACGTGAAGAACATGAAACAAGGGCCTGGGGTAAGCAGCAACTTTACACAAGTTGAAGGCCTTGTTCTTCACACACTTAAGCTGAAGGTTCTCAGTGATGCCCTAAAGCTCAATGATTATGACGCCGAGCCCTTGCTCGAGTATTGTGATGTAGTAACTGTATTCTACATGGCATGTTTAGAGTTGCAAGTGCTGGTCAAATGAACATTGATCAGTATGCATGGGTTGCCGATGGCGATAGTCCAAGATAGAGCAGAAGTCGAATGTTGATAAACGATGTGGAGCGATAGGATTCCAAGTGATAGACTGGAAAATAGATGGGACAGTATCGCTCGCGAAGGTTTAAGGAACAACAGGTTTCGGGGACGAAACCCATTTAAGGGGGGTGGACTTGTAATGCCTGGAAATTTCAATTTGGAGTGTCATGCGACTGGAGCGTCCAATCGCATGGAAGACATGCGATTGAAGCTCAACCGCACGACTGGAGCTCAATCGTACGATTAAAGTGTTCAGTCGCGTAGAGCTCGGATGACTGAAGGTCCAATCGCATGGAGAACTCGGGCGACTGGACAGTAGTATTTAAGGAAGAGAGCGGCTCTTACTCTCTTCCACACTCACGACATCAGCCACACAGAGAGAGAAGAAGGAGACAGTTCGGTCCAAGCGGGTTCGTGAGCCAAAATCGACGTATAGCGGGTCAAATCGAAGCTCTAACCGAGGAGGCTACTAAGGTGAGTTCTAAGACCCCTCTTTTACAAGTTTTTGAATGATTTTGGGGCTGGAACACATCTAAATATTATTTTTTTGGTTTTGGGTGTTTAACCCGTGTATGTACGTATGTGTATGTGTATGGTACGTTTAGGGCCTGAGTCCGGTCTAGGATAGGCTTGTATGAGGTCGAGGTATGTTTCCCTATGGATTAGAGGGGCTAATTTGAGCTCAAACGAGGTCTGGAAGGGTTTGAAAGCCGAATGTCGCGGCTGCTGTTCGTGATGAACTCCAGTCGCTGCGCAGCTAGGGCTAGGTGACTGAAGGGCCAATCGGTCGACTGAGGGACGACTGAGGCTCAACCGCACGATTGAGGTCTAGTCGTACGACTGGGAATCCAGTCGCATGAGAGTCAAGCGACTGAGGTCCAGTCGCATAGGTGTCCAGTCGCATGGGGATCCAGTCGCCCGGGAGTCAAGCGACTGAGGTCCAGCCGCATAGATGTTTATCCGCACGGTTCAGTCGCATAGGTTCATTCGCATAGCTGTTCAATAGTACGATTGAGGGTTCAGTCGCATAGGAGCCCATTTGTTTAGTGTTCAGTCGCATGCAGGCCAGGTGACTGAAGGGTGCCCAAACGCCCAAGTAAGTTATTATGCATAAGGAGACACATAGTTTGATTATTGGCCTTCAGGAAAAGAGTAAGGGTAAGTAATGATGTGATAGCTCCCGTTGGTACATGTGAGAGGACTGCCGAGGCTTAGAAGTTACTTTTGGGCACGATGACGATAGTGTTGCATGTATATGCTTGAGGTATGTATGTTAAGTATGATGTTGCCATAATAGATGGTGAATACTGATGATTTGTAAATACCGATGTTCCTTGCTTCGATGCATGTTTATCTTTCCGTATCTTTACGTGTATTGTTTATGAACGAATGAAAAGTATTAATAACGTAAAGTGAGAGATAATAAAAGAGGAATACTATGATTGAATGAATCATTAATGAACGAATGAAAACGTGGGAGACTTGCAATCGAAGTGTACCAAAGTGCACGGCTCTTTAAGGGTGCACGTAGAGGTTCCAGTCTTGTGACTGACCTTCGGTGTGGTACATGGTGTATAGTAGGTACCCACATGGTGGGGGTGTAGTATGTCACAGGTACCCACATAGTGGGGGTGTAGTATGTCATAGTTGCCCACTTCGGTGGGGGTGATGTTACCCACTTCGGTGGGGGTGTAGTTACCCACTTCGGTAGGGGTGATGTTACCCACTTCGGTGGAGGTGTTGTTACGCGAGTTATGTTTAACTTCGGGGGTCTGGCATAATGCCAAACATAGTTATGAGGTGAGCGACTTTGTGTTGCAACAGACTCGGATGGAGTTCAATCTCTGTGATTGACTAGTATGGGATCTTTGTCACGTATACCGGTGCTGTGTCAGTCTTCGGATGTGAGTCGGGGGTTTGTGAGCAGGCCCCGACATAGCATCAGCTTCCAAGCATGAGTCGGGGATATTGCATGAGACATGATCTAGATGGATGAGTAGAGGATCGCATGCTCCGGTACTATGTCAGTCCTCAGACATGAGTCGGGGGTTTGTGTGTAGGCCTCGACACAGTATCAGTCTTTGGACATGAGTTGGGAGTATTGCGTGAGTTGATGAATGAGAGAAATGAAAGAGTTAAGAAAGAACGTATGAAATGAACAAAAGATAATGAACGTAATGAAAGCTAAAGAACGAACGAATGATGATAATGAATAGAAGGAACATAGTGGTAACGCATGAAACGGGGTCCTTACCACTCGACCTCAGTAATCATGGCTATGTGCCATGAAGAGGGTAAAGTGTGACCGGACTTAGATAGAAGTGAAAGATAGAGAATGTATGAGAGTAATGAACGTACGAATGAATGTATTAAACGTAAGGATGACGTAATGTACGTATGAACGAAGGTAACGAATGTATGAAAGAAAGAAAGAAACGTACGAGCAAAAGAGAGAGTCTATGAACGAATGTGAATGTTAACGATGAACGGTACACGAATGAAAGCTAACGAATGAATGATGAAGATAATAATAATATTATCTACGTGTATGTATGTTGTGTGATCGTATGTATGTAAAGAAACGGTTTTAAAGGAAAGAAAAGTATGTTTTTAGTATAAAACTAGAACTCACTCAGCAACGCTAACTTTGATGTGTTTCCAGTTGACAGGTAGTGTTGCTGAGGATGGCACGAGGCGGCTATTCAGCGGTTGAGGCTGGCATCCATATTTTGACATGTCATTGTATTTTGAGAAGAAAACGAATGTTGTAAAGTTATGAAATGACATGTTTTAGTTATTAATGAAATTTAAATTCCGCTGCAAAGTAATGTACATTTGAAATGTTTTTATGTGCGATGAGTGACCAACCGTAAGGTGCCCGGGAACGGGGGCCTTACATTGTTATTATGACCCTTATCATTATTATTATTATTATCATTATTATTATTATTATTGTTGCGGTTATTATTATTATTATTATATTTATTATTATTATTACCTTATATTATGTGACTTTGCGTGGTACGTTTATGACCGTAATGTAAAGTATTATCATTAATAAGTGAAAGAATAATGATGAAGAAAAGTGGAATGCAAATGAATGAATGAAAGTCTTGCGAGCAGATGTAAAGAGGTGCACGGCCTTGTTGTCGTTAGCTCAACTGTGATGCGGGTTAGCTAACTCGAAGGATGCACACAGGGTCAATCTTTGAGATTGACAATGAGGTGAGCGAATCTGTGTTGCAAAAGACTCGGAAGACGTGCAATCCTTGAGATTGCTAATGAGGTGAGCGATTCTGTGTCGTAAAATACTTGGAAGACGTGCAATCCTTGAGATTGCTAATGAGGTGAGCGACCTTGTTGTCGCAAAAGACTCAGAAAGATAATGATAAAAGTACGAATTGAACGATGATGAAGATAATAATGATATTACCTACGTGTACGTATGATGTGTGAACACGTGAAAAAGTAAAGGATGGTTCTTAAACAAAAGTAAAGTATATTTATTTACAAAACTAGGACTCACTCAGCAATGCTGACTTTTATGCATTTCCAGTTGGCAGGTAATTCGTTGCTGGGGATGGCACGCGGGGATGGCTACTCGGCGGGGCAAGACTGACATCCATTCTCAATAGATATCATCGTTGTTTTGTAATGCAGTTAAACCGTTCTTTTGTAATCTGATTAAACCAAGGCGTATTGCTTAACAACAGTGTTTATAATGAAATGAATGGCTTTTGTTAAATTAATTCCGCTGCTTAAATTTGTAAACCTATAATGTTTTATGTAATTACTGTTGTGAATGACCAACTGTGAGGTCCCCGGGAACAGGGCCTTACAAGTTGGTATCAGAGCCAAAGTTTAAGTGAAATGGGTAAATATTTTCGAAAGAAACCTAAACTAAACTGAAAATGGGAAAGAAGGAGGGATGTCAGCCCGAGTAGCTACGTGCCATCAGGTATTTTCTTTAATGTTAACCGGTATTATGTGCGCATGTTATTTGAGCTGTTTGACCTTAGTAGATTTAGATACTGATGTAGTCAGGACAAGAAATGCTTGGGGTATGAAGAGTAAAGTAAGTGGCTAATCACAACTGGCCACTGTAATTAGGGACTTACTGTACTTGACATAAACTGAGTTATTACCTTGAATGACTGTGTTAGTGTTTGAATTTTATAGCGCTTAGAAAATGGCTGGGAAGAAATATTCCAAGGCTTCTAGAGGCAGAGGTCGACCGCGTGTGACTAGGAGCAGTGCTAAGGCTCCTGAGATGACTCATAAGAACCCTGAGGTTCATGGTCAGAGTGAGGAGAACGAGAATGCCAGCCTGAACGCCTCAGCTAGGGACGCGATTGCTGATGAAGTACACCAGGTCATGCAGACAGTTTTACCGTCTGTGGTGACTGAAGTCATTAGGGCTGTGAGAAGCAAGGAGAGAAAGGAGAAGGGGAATAGGAAGGGATCAGTGGACAAAGGAAGTAAAGGGGAGGAGGAACGACCAGAGCCTGAGACGGTATTGTCCGACGAGGAATACGATGATGCAGTAGGGGTGACAACCAAGGGATGCAGCTATGGGGTATTATAGAGGTGCAAGCCCCCGACTTTCGATGGCAATGGCAATGCTGCTGCCGCTCACCGATGGGTGAGGGAGATGGAAGTAGTATTGGAGATCAGCGAGTGTCGCGAAGACCAGAAGGTGAAGTTGACGACTCCCTCCTTTGTTGACTCAGCGTTATGTTGGTGGGACAACATTACCCAAGCTGAGGGTGCCAGAGCCATCGGGAAGATATGATGGAAAGAGCTGAAGCAATTGGTGATTAAGGAATTCTGTCCTCACAGAGAACTCGATAAGATCGAGAGGGAGTTCCTACAACTCGAAGCGGGAACCATGACCCACCAGCAGCACACCACCAAATTCAATGAGATGGCATGGCTGGTGCCGGATCAAGTGACGCCGGTGTCCCGAAGGATGAATCGGTACATCCAGTGATTGCCAGCCGACATTCGTAGGCACTTGATTGCTACTCGACCAAGCACTTTTAGGTCGGCAGTGGATTTGGCCAGGAGGCTCTATGATGAGAGGGAGGTGACGGTTGTAGAGGTGAAGAAGGCTGGTGGTGGTGACCGGAACTGGAATGGAAAACGGTTCGGGCGTGGTGGTTTCGTCCCGAATAAAAAGAGGATGAGAATGGATGATCGTAGGGCGGGGTCATCAAGCTCAGGACCCACGAGGTGTGGCAAGTGCGGGAAGGAGCATACGGGGGAGTGCAGGATGGGGCTCAACGTGTGTTTCAAGTGTGGGAAGCCGGGCCACATCTATAGAGACTGTAAGGCGCTAAGGTGTTATACCTGTGGTGAGGAGGGCCATATGAGCAGGGACTGCAGGAGGCCGAGGGCGGAGAGTTCCGGGACAAAGAAGATGGCCTGAACTAAAGGGCAGAAGGCGAGCGCAAGAGCTTTCACCATGACTAGGGAAGAGGCTAGGACGGACGCCGATGTTGTGTCAGGTATGTTTCTAGTAGATCAAACTCTTGCTTCTGTGTTATTTGATTCTGGTGCTAGTAGGAGTTTTATTTCTGCTACTTTCTGTGCTAAACTACCTGTTAGTAGTAAATGCATTGATGAGCCCTTTGACATAGAAACTGCTACTGGTAAGTCCACTAGAGTTATTGATGTGATAGAGGACTGTGCCATAGAATTAGAAGGTCATAGGTTTGCTGCTAGGTTACATGTGATGCCCCTAGGTGGATTTGATGTGGTACTAGGGATGGATTGGTTAGCAACCTATGAAGCAAATATTGTTGGACCAAAAGAACCAAGGAGGCTGACTCCGATCTAGCAGCCCTTGTCAAGGAAGCTGATGCTGAACAAAGCAGATCAATGGACTCTGCCATTGATCAGCTGTTCAGGCAAGGCTTTGACAAGGACACAGCATTGCTAGATCAGGAGCTCAGGAAGATGGAGACTAGGGAGATCGAACACCGATGGTCTACTTATAGCCAAGAGGACAAAAAGAGACTCGAGGCTATGAGTAGATTCATTTCGAAGTATCTAGCAGGCCAGTCCTTGATGTCAAAGCATGGACCAGGGACAGAATCTTGGCTATAGCCGCCAAGATCTGTTCAGCTGGTGATTTCACCAAAGGACTGGTCGCTGAGGCCCTCTCCGAAGCTGGTGCTGGGAACAGGACACTGCTGGCAAAACAGACCAAACCATCACTCATCTCCAGATTGCTAGCAGTGCCTGCCAACATTCCCACACCAACCACCAAACCACAACCCACAAAACCAACCCCTTCACCATCAAAACCCGCAGCCAATGATCCACCCTTGAAGAAGAAGAGAAGGGTGTTGAGGCTGCAAGAAGAAGAAGAAGAGGAGGATGAGGAGGATAGTCTGCCCATTTCTGCAGTTATACCTCTACCTAAAGCCAAATCACAAACCATCACTCCCACCTCACAGATGGATACTGTGAGGGTTAAGATAGAGGAAGAGGAGCAGCAGCAGCTTCATGATGCTAAAATGCTTAAGTCAATTGACCAAGCATATGCTGCCTCTACCTCTATCATGAGCATGAAGAAGGAAGCTCTGAGACTCTTCACTCTCAAACAAACTTTCCAATATAACAAAGAGAGAGTGAGGACTTGGCCTGATCCTAGGGTGGCTCACAGGATCACAAAGAAATATATTCCTGTGAGGTACAAGAGCCAGGTGAAGAGGATTGTAGATGAAGTAATAACTGTGGCTCTTGTATTAACACCCTGGGAAATTGTGGATAAGTTCGAGAAGGCTTATAAATCTAAGCAACCACCCGAAATGATGTTGGAGAATAGGATGGTGAGGAAAGGCTTAGTTTATAAGAAGCTTGAGAACTTCCACAAAGATGAGCTCAACTTGTTGCTAGAAGGAAAACATTCAGATGAATTTGCATATAAGCAAATCACAACAGTTGAGCTCAAGAATGGCAAACAGGTCAAATTTGTCTCAGAGATGTACGGCTGTGAAGGATTGTTCGATGGTGGGGCTGAAGACATGACCAAAGAAGAACAAATGATTTTCGTCCGAGCCTACACCAGAGAATCCTACAGGCTAGTACGTGGGAGGTAGGTTTCATGGATGGGATAACAGCTCTGTGTCCAATTCCCCAAAACAGAGCTCCCATCCATACTTAGCCAAACAAATACTAGAAACCTTCTCCCAGGCCAGTGCTTATCAGGGTCAACTTCTGATCTGATCCAGAAGGAAATAGACCAATCTTTATGCCAACAATAAGTGGGACAACAAATAATTAGAGGTTTTGGCTGCATTGGTTCAGGGGGAGTTTGTTGACCCAAAAGAACCAATGAGCCAAGATCAGGAAAACCTCTAAGTCCCACATGTCACTGTAACAACTGCTAAAGATTCCCATCGGCTGTTCTGACAAAGTCTGAAGATCAAAGTATGAAGATCAAAGAACTGAAGAACAACAGCTGAAGACTCTAAAGTACTAAAGACAAGTACTGAAGTCTGAAGTACTGATCATACAAGTACTGAAGACTTCAAGTACTGAAGATAAGTACTGAAGAATCAAAAGCTGAAGAACTGAAGAACTGAAGACCTTCTACTGAAGCACAAAGTCTGAAGAGAAAGACTGAAGACAACAGCTGATGACATCTACTGAAGTCATCAGCTGATACATCATCTGAAGCCCAAGTCTGAAGAACCAAGTGTTGAAGACTCAGAGTTTGTCACAACAGCTGAAGAAGTCTTCTTCAGTTGTTGTGATGGTTTTCCCTTTTAGTTTATTTATTTTGTTTCAGTAGTTGTACAACAGCTGAAGAGCTTGTTCTTCAGCTGTTATAGTATCAGTAGTTATAAACGACTGAAGAGTTTGTTCTTCAGTCGTTGTAGGATTTCAGTAGTTTACTTTTGTCAGTACTTGTAAAAGATGGGAACACTTTTGTAAGAAGATGTCAGCTGTTGACATCTTCAGTAGTTTTATGTTCCGTCAGTTGTAATTTTAATAATCGGTTGATGTCAGAGAAAGGACATCACCACCATCCTTTTGCCACCTATAAATGGATGGTGAACCATGCTGTTTTAATTGCCGAAACGTGTTGAGCAATAGAACAATTAATTTTTACAGAACTCTTTTCTCTCTCTATGTTTGTGGTTTTACTTGCAATATCTTTTATGTTCTTGCTATAATTGCTAATTAACGTGCTAAATCTGCTGCAAACCAATCTGATTGATCAAACGAGAGGCTGAGATCCTGTCAAATGGTATCATAGCAGGTTAATCATTGATCGATTTCACTATTGATCATTTGAAACTGCTCTTTTGATCTCTCTGTTTGATCGAATTAGCAATTTGCAAGAATTAGCCATAGAGAGTGAGTTTCTGCTGTTTCTGGCCAAAATCTTGAGGTCCTCTGGTGGTTTTGAGTTACGTTTGTCTTGTTTAAACTTGTTTTTGACTAAAACCTAAGATGACGACACCAACTAATGATCCTCACAATACTGGTTCCTCAACCAAGCCTCCGATGCTTGTTAGGAACGAGTATAACATATGGCAAAGACGTATGCTTCACCACTTGGCTGTCAACAGTGCTGGTTGTTGGAAGTCAGTGGTGCATGGACCATACAAGCCTATGGTGAGCGTCCCTGAATCTAATGAACAGGTTGCGAAGAAACCTGAACAATATTCGGACGAAGATCTAAAGCTGTTCGAAATTGATGCTAGAGCCCATGGAATTTTAGCCATGGCTATTCCTAATGAGATTTATTCAGGGCTCTTGCATCATGAGTCTGCTCATGACCTATGGGTTGCTCTAAAGGAACAATTTGGAGGAACTGATTCGGTCTTAGCAAACAATAGGGAAATCCTCGCCCAACAATATGAGACATTCTCATATAGAAAGGGTGAGACTCTGACCCAGCAGTTTGAGCGGTTCTCTTGTTTGATCTCTGAGCTGAAGATGGTCAAACAAGAGTACTCTAACAGCCAGATGAACAACAGGTTCCTCAGGTCACTGCCTGAGAGATGGGACACATATACCATTGTCCTACGCTCCAGTGCTGATCTGGAAACTCTATCTCTCACCCAACTTCATGGGAAACTGCTCACTTTTGAGAGAGAGATAGAGCAAAAGAGGAAGTTGTCCTCTTCTGGCAAGCTCGATGATGACTTTGTCCAAGGTAATGCTGCCTTGATAAGTCATGAGTCAGAATATGCTTCATCAGAAAGTTCTTATGATGAGCATATTGATTTCTCTACCAACTCAGAGCAAGCTTTTGTTGGTGTTAGTAGTTCAGGAGGTGGTGGTGACAACTTGTGTTTTCTGATGGAGGACTTGAAGGGCATTCCAGATGATGATCTGGAAGAGATGGATATATTGAACCCAATGGCAATGATAAATATCCGCTCTCAAAAGTTCTACAAGAGAACTGGTAGGAAATTCCCTGGACTTTCTGGCAAAACCAAAGTTGGTTTTGACAAGAGCAAGTTGAGGTGTCACAAGTGCCAAAGGCTTGGACACTTTGCAAGAGAGTGTAGATCGTCTGGATCTAACTCCTCTGCACCCTTTGTGACTTTTCCCAGCAATAGCTCACATCACAGAGGGCAACCTTCCTCCAGTTCTGGCCATCCATCACAAGCACAGGCACCACCTGCTTATTTTGTGCCACAGGGTCATATGCCATATCCTTACCCCTGTTACTACATGCCTCAGCCTAGTCAAGCTCAAGCACCCTCGGCTCAACCACCTCATGCTCTTCCTGAGCCTCAATCTTCCCAATCTCATCATCACACACAACCTCAACAACATAGCTTTTTCACCCCAAGTGTTGTTGACTGGAGTAGTCTACCAGAAGAGCTATCTGGTCAGGAACAACTACTCCAAGGTGCTAGTCAACATGGTGGTGACCAACCTTTTGAAAATCTTGCTCTGATGGCCCTTGATTCTGCTGAGGGGTCATCATCGAATGCCTCATCTCAGGTATCCACTGAGGCAAAAGCCAAGCTTTGTTCAGAATCATGCATAGCAGCACTTGCTTCTATTAGAGAAGCAAATGTAGCTTTAATAGATAAAAATCATGAGCTTGAGTACACTATTTGCAAAAGAAAAGCTGATTTTGAGGCTGTACTCAAAGATAAAAATGATGAGATTTACAAGCTTAAATGCCAAATCAAAGATGATAAAGCTAGGGAAGATGTACTTCTAGAGAAGTACAGAGACCTCAAGGAAACTCTTGCAACCACCCAAGTTGAGTGTGATCGATGGGTGCAATCATGCAAGGGTTTTGAAATGCTTCTTAGCAAGCAATCAGCTTCCAATGTGAAGTTTGGCATTGGTTATAATCACACTGCTCCTCCTACAGATTTCACTTCAAGAGCAGAAGTTGAATCTGATGGGGAGAGCAATAACCAATCCTTCTCATCATGTGACCTACTATCTTCTGAATCAGCATCATCAGAGATAGAAGTCAGTATTAACTCCTGCCAAAACCAATCAGCTGATGCTACAACAGCTGATGGTTCAAATGCTGACTGTCACATGACCAAAAGGCTGATCAACTCAGGTGTTGTCACTAGAAGTACTGAAGGTACTGGAGAGCAAGTAACAACATCTGAAGTTCAAACCTCAAATACTGTTAGCACTAAAGAGAAGAAAACTAACAGTAGGAAAGGTTTGAAGACAGCTAAAGAGGATACCAGGAAAGTAGGCACCAGGAAGAAAACTACTGGTACTGATGGCAAACAGCTGAAGAACAAGTCTTCAGCAGTTTCATCCTCTTCAGCTGATGATTAGCATAAGATGAAGAAGAAGCCATGTGAGATATGTGGCTTGTTCAATCATCTTACTGATGATTGCTGGTACAAAAGGGGTTCCAAACTCAAACAGAAGGAGAAAATCAATGAGGACATCAATAAAATGAAGAATGAGTTTGAAACCAAGTTTGTACTAGCAACATCCAAGCCTGAAATCCCTAAGCCCAAAGCTAAATCTAAAAAGAAGGTAGGGGTTAATCAGGCAACAGCTGAGGTTGCTCAGAAAAAGATGGTACAACATAGGAATCCATCATCAGCAAACTCCAATGTGTCTGAAGAGCTGAAGGCTTTATCACAAAATCAGACACAGCTGGTGATGATGGTTCAGCAACTAGTGGGAAGAGTCAACCACTTAGATGCTCCTGTGTTGAAACCACAGAAAAGGAAGTCCAAGCCAAAGGGTTCCTCTTCCGCACCATCTTCTTCACCTCAGGCTGTCACACATAACACACCTGTTAGTGATGCACCTGTAGTTGAAAACAGACCCAAAACCAAACAGGTTTGGGTCTCTAAGACTAACTAACACATGGTTGTGTTTGCAGGGTTCTTCAACATGCCATAGAAGCATCTGGTATGTAGACAGTGGAGGATCCATGCACATGACAGGAAGCAGCTCCCTTCTTAATGACTACTCTCAAGGAAAGAAGGGATTTGTTTCCTTTGGCAATGATGCAAAGGGGAAAGAAGGGATTTGTTTCCTTTGGCAATGATGCAAAGGGTTACATCATCGGAAAAGGCTTTGTTTCCAATGGGAAAATAAGGTTTGATGATGTTAATCATGTGGAGAATCTCAAGTACAATCTCTTGAGTGTCAGTCAAATGTGTGACAAAGGCCATGTTGCCCTTTTCACAAGCCAGAACTGTCGGATTCTGTCATCCAAAGTTCTGAGTTTGATTGACAAGGCATTGGATGAACACACTCTCCTGAAGGCCAACAGGACAGGAAGAGTGTATGCCTTAGATCTTTCCAAAAAGATAGATCTAAAAGGCCATCCTTGCCTATTCTCCAAGGCCTCTCCTCAAGAGTCTACACTATGGCATAGAAGGCTGGGTCATGTTAATTTTAAGAACATGAATCAGCTGATAAGCCATGGTTTAGTAAGAGGATTGCCTCAGAAGGAGTTCAAGTGTGAAGATGACTGCACTGCTTGCTTGAAAGGAAAACAACACAAAGTTTCATTCCCTTCAATAGAAGAACCAAAGTCCACTGCCTGCTTGCAGCTCCTACACATGGATCTCTTTGGTCCTGTCAGAGTGATGAGCATGGCAAAGAAGAAATACTGCCTGGTAATTGTGGATGATTATTCCAGGTTTGTATGGACTTTCTTCTTGCACTCCAAGGATGAAGCAGCCAAGACTATAATGAACTTTGTGTTACTTGTAGAAAAGCAGTATTCCCTACAGGTCAAGTGTGTGAGGAGTGACAATGGAACAGAATTTAGAAATCACACACTTGATGACTTCTACCTGTCCAAGGGAATTAAAAGGCAGTTTAGTATTCCTAGAACTCCTGAGCAGAATGGAGTGGTGGAGAGAAAGAACAGGACTCTCATTGAAGCCGCAAGGTCAATGTTGGCTGACTCAGGGCTGCCACTGACCTTTTGGGCTGAAGCTGTCAACACAGCTTGGTATGTACAAAATAGAGCTTTAGTGAATAAGAGGTTGAAGAAGACTCCCTATGAAGTTCTTCATCATTTAGCTCCTCTGATTTCATTCTTTAGAGCCTTTGGGTGTCCATGTTTTATTCTCAACACTAGAAACCCACTCCAGAAGTTTGCTAGTAAGGTGGATGCAGGGTATTTTGTTGGTTATTCATCAACTTGCAAGGCATACAGAGTCTTCAACTGTAGAACAAAGGTGGTTGAAGAAACTCTGCATGATAAGTTCAATGAATCTCCAAAGGACAAGATTCCACAAAACCCTGTGGAGTTGTTTGATCTGGACATACTGTAATATGTTCCTTATCAACCTCCAGCTGTTGAGCCTGTCAACAGATCTCCACCTGGTGGTACTGATGATGATGTAGTCAGTACTCACCTCTTTAGGTTTAGTGACAACCTGCCTGAGTCCACTGAACCTGATGCTCCTGTAGCCTCAGCAGCTCCATCCACTACAAATGCTGATGAGATTTCTGCTTGCTCTACTTCGTTTGAGCTGCCATCCTCTACATGGTTTCAGGAATCTCCATCACCATCTGTTGCTGCTGATGGGTCTACACACACTTGCAGAGATATCATAGTCTATCAAGAGCTCAAGAATCACCCCACATCTCAAATCATTGGTGATATTCATGCTGGAGTTTCAACCAGGAATCAATTGTACAACTTCTGCTTCTATGCTCTCTTCATCAGTCAGCAAGAGCCAAAGAACTATCATATTGCTTTAAGAGACAATGGATGGGTGGAAGCTATGCAGCTTGAGCTTCTTCAGTTTAAGAAACAGCAAGTGTGGGAGCTTGTTCCATTACCCAAAGGTAAGTGTGCTATAGGCATCAAGTGGGTATTTAGGAACAAAACAGATGAGAAGGGCCAAATTGTCAAGAACAAGGCTAGACTGGTTGTTCAAGGGTTTGCACAGGAGGAAGGCATCGATTATGATGAGACCTTTGCACCTGTGGCCAGACTGGAAGCAATCAGACTGTTCTTAGCTTATGCTGCCTTTCACAGTCTTAAAGTTTATCAAATGGATGTTAAAAGTGCCTTCCTATATGGGAAAATAAAAGAAGAGGTTTATGTGTGTCAACCACCAGGCTTTGAGGACAATAAACATCCTGATTGGGTGTACAAGCTTGATAAGGCTCTTTATGGGCTGAAGCAAGCACCTAGAGCCTGGTATGAGACACTCTCAACTTTTCTTCTAGAGAATAAGTTCACTAGAGGCACCATTGATAAAACCTTATTCATCAAGACTGTGGGAGAACATAAGCTCCTTGTTCAAATTTATGTAGATGACATCATCTTTGCATCCTCTGATCCAAAGTTGTGTGATGAATTTACAAAGCTCATGAAGCTAAGATTTGAAATGAGTGCTATGGGGGAATTACAGTTCTTTCTAGGTTTGCAAATCAAACAATAGGATGATGGAATCTTCATCCATCAGTCCAAATATACCAAAGAGTTGTTGAATAAGTTTGATTTACAAACCTGTAAGCCCTGTTCTACTCCCATGAGCAGCATCACACAACTAGATGTAGATCAGAAAGGTAAAGCGGTTGATGAAACCCTTTACAGATGTATGATTGGGTCCTTGATGTACCTTACAGCTTCTAGACCAGACATCATGTTTGTAACATGTGCTTGTGCTAGATTTCAGGCTGCACCTAAAAAATCCCATTTGATTGCAGTCAAAAGGATCTTTAGATATCTGCAAGGTACCCAATCACTAGGTCTTTGGTATTCAACTGGGCATTCTTGCAAATTAGTTGCTTTCTCTGATAGTGACTATGCAGGATGCAAAGTCACCAGAAAATCCACTTCTGGTGGTTGCCAATTTCTAGGCAATTGTTTAGTTTCTTGGCAGAGTAAGAAACAAACATCAATTGCTACATCCACTGCTGAAGCTGAGTACATTGCTGCTGCAAGTTGTACCTCTCAGATACTCTGGCTTCAGAATCAACTTCTGGATTATGGCATTACTGAGACTAAGACTCCATTACTAATGGATAGTGCTTCAGCTCTTTGTATTGTTAAAAATCCAGTCCAGCACTCTAGGACCAAACATATAGAGATCAGACATCATTTTATCAGGGATTGCTATGAAAAAGGTCTGATTGATCCTAAGTTTGTGCCTAGTGTTGATGAGCTTGCAGACATTTTTACTAAGCCCTTAGATAGTGCTACATTCCAAAATTTGGTACTAAGGCTTGGTATGCTGCAGCTAGAGTAATTTGACCAATGCTGATGCTCTTACTTCACAACTACTGATGAGCAAAGGTCAAATATAAGTACTGATGAGTAATTTAGTCTTCAGCTCTTTCACAACTACTGAAAACTAAAATGACTCAAGGTACTGATGTACATTATTTATTGAAAACAACTGATGTTGTGAGGTGGATTACAACTACTGATGTATGATTTTCAAATAAATAAGTACTGAAGAACAAATTTTGCTCACAAGTACTGATGTGTAATCTTACACAAGTACTGAAGACAAAATTTGTTCACCAGCTCTGAAGAGTATTTCATCAGCACTTGTGAACATCTGATCACAAGAGCTGAAGGCATAAATATTCACAAGAGCTGAAGGGTCAATTAAACATCTGAAAGTCAGCCAAAGAGCTGATGAGTAAGTGTAGAGGCTAGCATGAAACAACTGATTTGACGGAAACAGCTGATGAGTAATTTCTCATCAGCTGATGCCAACAGCTGCTGTTTCATACCCAAACAACTGAAGGACAAAACCATGTCTTCAGTAGTTTCACAACTACTGATGGCTAACACCAAGTCCTCAGTTGTTTACAACAACTGAAGCAATACCATGTCTTCAGTAGTTCATAACTACTGTTATCAGTAGTTCACAACTACTGAAGGCTAACACCAAGTCTTCAGTTGTTACAACGTCTGAAGAAGAATATTAGGTCTTCAGTAGTTCATAACTACTGTGAGGTACAAGAGCCAGATGAAGAGGATTGTAAATGAAGTAATAACTGTGGCTCTTGTATTAACACTCTGGGAAATTGTGGATGAGTTCGATAAGGCTTATAAATCTAAGCAACCACCCAAAATGATGTTGGAGAATAGGATGGTGAGGAAAGGCTTAGTTTATAAGAAGCTTGAGAACTTCCACAAAGATGAGCTCAACTTGTTGCTAGAAGGAAAACATTCAGATGAATTTGCATATAAGCAAATCACAACAGTTGAGCTCAAGAATGGCAAACAGGTCAAATGTGTCTCAGAGATGTACGGCTGTGAAGGATTGTTCGATGGTGGGGCTGAAGACATGACCAAAGAAGAACAAATGATTTTCGTCCGAGCCTACACCAGAGAATCCTATAGGCTAGTACGTGGGAGGTAGGTTTCATGGATGGGATAATAGCTCTGTGTCCAATTCCCCAAAACAGAGCTCCCATCCATACTTAGCAAAACAAATACTAGAAACCTTCTCCCAGGCCAGTGCTTATCAGGGTCAACTTCTGATCTGATCCAGAAGGAAATAGACCAATCTTTATGCCAACAATAAGTGGGACAACAAATAATTAGAGGTTTTGGCTGCATTGGTTCAGGGGAGTTTGTTGACCCAAAAGAACCAATGAGCCAAGATCATGAAAACCTCTAAGTCCCACATGCCACTGTAACAACTGCTGAAGACTCCCATCGGCTGTTCTGACAAAGTCTGAAGATCAAAGTATGAAGATCAAAGAACTGAAGAACAACAGCTGAAGACTCTAAAGTACTGAAGACAAGTACTGAAGTCTGAAGTACTGATCATACAAGTACTGAAGACTTCAAGTACTGAAGATAAGTACTGAAGAATCAAAAGCTGAAGAACTGAAGAACTGAAGACCTTCTACTGAAGCACAAAGTCTGAAGACAAAGACTGAAGACAACAGCTGATGACATCTACTGAAGTCATCAGCTGATACATCATCTGAAGCCCAAGTCTGAAGAACCAAGTGTTGAAGACTTAGAGTTTGTCACAACAGCTGAAGAAGTCTTCTTCAGTTGTTGTGATGGTTTTTCCCTTTTAGTTTATTTATTTTGTTTCAGTAGTTGTACAACAGCTGAAGAGCTTGTTCTTCAGCTGTTATAGTATCAGTAGTTATAAACGACTGAAGAGTTTGTTCTTCAGTCGTTGTAGGATTTCAGTAGTTTACTTTTGTCAGTACTTGTAAAAGATGGGAACACTTTTGTAAGAAGATGTCAACTGTTGACATCTTCAGTAGTTTTATGTTCCGTCAGTTGTAATTTTAATAATCGGTTGATGTCAAGCGAGATAGAGCATGCCGGTCATATTCGAGAGGTGTTGGAGACGTTGAGAAGGGAGAAGTTGTACGAAAGGACATCACCACCATCCTTTTGCCACCTATAAAAGGATGGTGAACCATGCTGTTTTAATTGCCGAAACGTGTTGAGCAATAGAAAAATTAATTTTTTGCAGAACTCTTTTCTCTCTCTATGTTTGTGCTTTTACTTGCAATATCTTTTATGTTCTTGCTATAATTGCTAATTAACGTGCTAAATCCGCTGCAAACCAATCTGATTGATCAAACGAGAGGCTGAGATCCTGTCAAATATCGTGTGTCGTAAGAAGATAATTAGACTGATGGCACCTGACGGAAGTCCGGTGACAATATACGACGATCGGGTTACGACGATTCCGAAAGTGATTTCGATGGCGGTGGCGGGAAAGTGGATGAGGCGTGGATGTAGTGCTTATTTGGCCTACGTGAAAGATGTGGACACGTCAACACCCCAATTGTCCGATGTACCGGTGGTGTGTGACTTTCCCGATGTATTTCCAGAGGACCTGTCAGGTGTGCCACCGGATCGCGAAATCGAATTTCAAATGACTTGATACCAGGTGCCTAACCTGTCGCTAAGGCACCGTTTCAGTTGGCTCCGACTGAGATGAAGGAGTTAATGGAGCAACTGCAAGAGTTGCTCGATAAGGGTTTTATCAGGCCGAGTATCTCTCCTTGGGGTGCTCCAGTCTTATTCGTGAAGAAGAAGGACGGTAGCTTGAGAATGTGTATCGACTGCCGTGAGTTGAACAAGTTGATGATAAAGAATCGGTATCTGTTACCGAGGATTGACGACTTGTTCGATCAGCTCCAGGGTGCTAGTTGGTTCTCGAGGATAGATCTTCGATTTGGCTACCATCAATTGAAAGTGAAGGAGCAGGACATTCCTAAAACAGCTTTTCGTACGTGTTATGGACACTATGATTTTCTCGTTATGTTCTTTGGTTTAACCAATGCGCCAGCTGCTTTTATGGATTTGATGAATCGAGTGTGCCGGCCGATGTTGGATAAATCAGTGATTGTGTTTATCGATGATATCTTGGTTTATTCAAGGGGCGAAGAAGAGCATGCCGGTCATATTCGAGAAGTGTTGGAGACCTTGAGAAAGGAGAAACTGTATGCTAAGTTCTGCAAGTGTGCTTTTTGGCTACGCGAGGTGCAATTTCTGGGTCACGTGGTAAATCAGAGAGAATCATGGTGGACCCAGCAAAGGTTGAGGTATGATGCAATGGAAGTCACCAAAGACGCCATCTAAGATTCGTAGCTTCTTGGGATTGGCGGTCTAGTACAGAAGATTTATTCAAGACTTCTCCAAGATAGCCTCACCTTTGACTAAGTTGACTCGTAAGGACTTGAAGTTCGTGTGGGGTCGAGAGCAGGAGGGTGCCTTTGAGGAGTTGAAGACGAGACTAACACAAGCTCCTGTCTTGACATTACCCGAGAGAAGTGAAGACTTAGTGGTATATTTGGATGCATCCTACTCTTGGCTAGGTTGCGTATTGATGCAACGTGGAAGGGTAATAGCCTATGCTTCCCGTCAGCAGAAAACCCACGAAGTCAACTATCCCACACATGATCTTGAACTAGCCGCGGTGGTTTTCGCGTTGAAGATTTGGCGGCACTATCTATACGGGACGAAGTGCAACCATCTTCATAGACCACAAAAGCTTGAAGTACTTCTTCGAGCAAAAGGACCTGAACATGATTGTGAGATCCATTATCATCCGGGCAAGGCCAACGTAGTGGCAGATGCCTTAGCCGAAAGGAGAGACCCGAGCCGATTCGGGTGAAGGCGTACCAATTGATCATGACCTCTGATGTGATGGTGCAGGTCAAGGAGTTTCAAGATGAGGCATTGAAAGAAGATCATCTTAACACTGAAAGGATAAGGGGCTTGGTCGCGAAATTGAGGGAAAACACTCTCGGTGTTAGGACCCGATATGGGCGGATGTGGATTCCCCGTTACGAAGGGGTAGTGGGAAAAGATTCTGGATGAAGCTCACAAAAACTAATACTCCATTAATCTCGGTGCTACTAAAATGTATCAAGACTTGAAGAAGGACTTTTGGTGGCCGGGCATGAAACGTGACGTGGTGGAGTACATGAGTAAGTGCCTTACTTGTTTACAAGTGAAGGCGGAACACCAGAAACCGTACGGGAAGATCCAACCGTTGGATATACCCGAATAGAAGTTGGAGCACATCACCATGGACTTCATTACTAAGCTACCTCGCACGTCGAGGGGAAGCGATACTATTTGGGTGATTGTCGACCGACTAACAAAGAGTGCCCACTTCCTACCGATCCGCGAGACGTATTCATCCTAAAGATTGGCGGATCTGTTCATCAAGGAAATCGTATCTCGTCATGGCGTGCCGGTGTCTATCGTGTCGGATCGTGACACCCGGTTTACATCGAAGTTTTGGAGGAGATTCCATGATGCAATGGGGACGAAGCTACACGTTAGTACCGCATATCATCCTCAGACGGACGGTCAGTCTGAGAGGACGATACAGACGCTCGAGGATATGCTTCGAGCATGCGTGATCGATTTCGGAGGAAGTTGGGATGATCACTTACCATTAGCAGAATTCTCATACAACAACAACTATCATGCCATTATTAGCATGCCTCCATATGAGATGCTATACGGTCGGAGATGTAGGACGCCCGTATGTTGGGGAGACATTGGGCAGAAGGAGTTAGGAGGTGTTGAGGTCATCGAGGCTACGACTGAGAAGCTAGAAAGAATCAAAGCCTTCATGAAGGCGGCAAAGGACAGACAAAAGTCGTATGCCGACAAAAGGTGGAGACCAATTGAATTCAACGTGGGTGATATAGTAATGTTAAAGGTTTCGCCTTGGAAAGGAATCATATGCTTCAGAAAGCGGGGCAAGTTAAGCCCGAGGTATATAAGGCCTTTCCGAATCATTGTTCGAGTGGGAGAGGTAGCCTATCGGTTAGAACTACCCGATGAGTTGAGTGGAATTCACCCGACATTCAAGGTATCTTATTTGAGGAAGTGTTTGGTAGACGAGGATATGGTTGTACCACTGGAAGACATCGAGGTAGACGAGCGACTCAATTATGTGGAGCAACCAGTGGCGATCATTGATCGTAAGGAGAAGAGGTTAAAGAATAAAGTGGTTCCTCTTATGCGTGTACAGTGGAAGCACAGGAAGGGATCCGAGTCTACGTGGGAGAATGAAGAAGAGATGAGGCAGCATTACCCTCATCTGTTTGAGGAATAACAGGTTTCGGGGATGAAACCTATATAAGGGGGGTGGACTTGTAACACCCGGATATTTAAACAGATAATAAATGAATAATAAAAGTAGGAAATGCAAATTTAACCCAAGTTGAGGGGTTAAAAGTGTCAAAAGGACAAAAGGTACAAAAAGTTGGTGTAAAAGGTGGGCATGGCCGCCCACCCTCCCTTCACAACCTTTCCATACGGTTTTTAGAGAGAGAAAGAGGAGAACATTCGGGTTTTTGAAGAAGAACAAGAAAAAGCCGGATTTCAAGGTGTTGAACTTGTAGCAAACGGGTTTTTGAAGGAAGTCATACCCAAGAGACTGCTAAGGTGAGTTCTAGATCCCCTATGTTACATGTTTTAACTGATTTTGGGGCTGAAAATGTATGTATGTATGTTTTTATAAAGTTGGGTTTTCACACCCGTATGTATATTTGAATGTATATGTGGGTGGGTGTGATTTTGGGTGCATTTGATGTTTTGGTTATGATATGTGTATGTTTTAGGATGCTTAGAATGTTAGAACTAAGTTTAGAACCTGTTACCACAGAGTTTGGGACTGATTATGAATGTTGTTAGTGTAATAACACTGCTCATGCACCTAGAATTGGCCCACGTGCCCAACAGGTTAAGCTAACTAAGTGTTCCCATGCGCCTAAGACTTTATGCGCCTAAACAATACCCCGTGCGCCTGAAATTTCCTTAGAAAATGTCTAAGTGTAGTTCATGCACCTGAATAGTGGTTCATGCGCCCAGGATTTTGACCAGGAGCCTAGGTGTCAGGGCTCATGCGCCCCAATAGTGCCCATACGCCTGGACCTCCCATGCGCCCAAGTGATCTCATGTGCCTGAAAGGCTCATGCGCCTAAGCGTTAAACTATTGTGTTTTGATGAGGCGCCTGCATAGTTGAAATGCGCCCAGACAGGGCTCATGCGCCCAAATAGTGTTAGTGCGCCCAACACTTAGAATTTATTGCAGAATTTTCGTGGGAGTCTGTGCAGTTAGGGTTTTGACTATCATTGACTAGGGTTTAATAAATGCTCATTTGCATGATTATGCATGATTGTTATTATGACCCTTATCATTATTATTATTATCATTACTATTATTATAGTTGTGGTTATTATTATTATTATTATTATATTTATTATTATTATTACCTTATATTATGTGACTTATTATTATTATATTATTATTATTATTACCTTATATTATGTGACTTTGCGTGGTACGTTTATGACCGTAATGTAAAGTATTACCATTAATAAGTGCAAGAATAATGATGAAGAAAAGTGCAACGCAAATGAATGAACAAAAGTCTTGCAAGCAGATGTAAAGAGGTGCACGGCCTTGTTGTCGTTAGCTCAACTGTGATGCGGGTTAGCTACCCCGAAGGATGCACACAGGGTCAATCTTTGAGATTGACAATGAGGTGAGCGACTCTGTGTCGCAAAAGACCCGAAAGACGTGCAATCCTTGAGATTGCTAATGAGGTGAGCGACTCTGTGTCGTAAAAGACTCGGAAGACGTGCAATCCTTGAGATTGCTAATGAGGTGAGCGACCTTGTTGTCGCAAAAGACTCGGAAAGATAATGATAAAAGTACGAATTGAATGATGATGAAGATAATAATGATATTACCTACGTGTACATATGATGTGTGAACACGTGCAAAAGTAAAGGATGGTTCTTAAACAAAAGTAAAGTATATTTATTTACAAAACTAGGACTCACTCAGCAACGCTGACTTTTATGCATTTCCAGTTGGCAGGTAATTCGTTGCTGGGGATGTCACGTGGGGATGGCTACTTGGCGGGGCAAGACTGACATCCATTCTCAATAGATATCACCGTTGTTTTGTAATGCAGTTAAACCGTTCTTTTGTAATCTGATTAAACCAAGGTGTATTTCTTAACAACAGTGTTTATAATGAAATGAATGGCTTTTGTTAAATTAATTCCGCTGCTTAAATTTGTAAAGCTATAATGTTTTATGTAATTACTGCTGTGAATGACCAACTGTGAGGTCTCCGGGAACGGGGCCTTGCATCTGCAGTTTCGCTGCCAGGTGTGCCCAACTTTCATTGGAATTTCCTAGGTTCGCAAGTTCTACTGGTCAACCTGGGCACTAGCGAAATTACCAGCCAAACTATAGTTTCGCTGGAACTCTCTTAGTTTCACTAGAATAACCTCTAGTTTCACTGCAAGAACCTCTAGTTTCGCTGATCGGGCTCACGTTTCGCTGGACGTATAAAAATGATGAACCAGCCCATTTTTAACCCAAAATCTTAACTTTTTATGTCCAAATCCTTAGTTTATCATCCATGAAACCATATCTAACCTTTTACACGTTTTCATACGTAAAAATATGACTTTTATGTGATTCTTTGAAACATTTGAACCCAAAACCCTAGAAATCCGGATCTGTTCTAAATGGATGTTTGGAGGATGATTCTTACCTTGATTTCTTGCTATTTCTTTGCTACTTTCGTACACCAACACCAGATCTTCAATCTTCAAAGCAACCAAGCTTCAAATCCTCAAAATCTCCACTTTCTCTCTCTACTCTCTCTCTAGGGCTTGTTACTTGTGTTGTAAGTGTAAGGAAATGTGGCTGATGAGGGTTGTTTAAGGGATGATAATGGACCCTTAAAAACACCTAACACTTAGCCCATGTATTTAATTGGGCTATAGTGCATTTTAATAATAGTTTTCTTTTCCCTTTTTTTATAATCCCAACTTAATCCATAATTACTAAGTTGCTTGCTTAGACATTCGGGGCGTTACATCCATCACCAATTGAGAAGGTTCAGGTTGAAGTGAAGATTGATGCTGATCATGCTGATGAGATAACTCCAGCAAATCTTGGAAAGGAAGTTTTGAATTTAATTGTTATTGAGTAGACTCTAGCATCTATTAATACATAAAAGTTTGAAGTTGTCGAGAGTACTCTAGCATATTTAACAGAAGAAGAAATCTTTGAAAAGAAGGAAGTACTAAAGGCATTTATGGTGAAAGGAGTGCATGAAGCTAGTGAAACATCTAAGATCATATATGAGGTATTTAAAGTTCTGTGTTCTAACCTGAAAAGTTATAAAATATGGAGTTTACAATGAAAATTTGTTTTTAGAAGTTCAAAGCCTTCAATCTCAAGCCTGTAAGTGTAAATCTAATGAAACTATTTTCAAAGAAAAATTATAAGGTTTAAACAAAACAATCTATTAATTACAACTTAGTGTTCATGATTAAGAATGCACGAATAAAGGTTTATCAAAATGTAATGATGAACTTGCTTTAGAAATAATCAAACTTAATAGTGAACTCATCTCAGCTAAACTCACAGTGGAAAAATTTAAACTTCCTTCAATAATGGTCTAAGGAATAATTAAATCTCAAATGACATAGAAGATTAATGAGGTTAAACTGGTGTTGGATTTTCAAAAATAGCACTGCCCATTAATCAGAGTATTCTTGTATGCCTTCGTAAAAAATGAGCTATGGTCTGCGATTTCAACCTTAGTTGTGACTTAAAACCTTCGGTTAACACTTATTGACTTTTAATCCTATCAGAAAAACTAAAACTAAATTCATTGATTCTCATTTTTATGGAGAATGTGTGAAGAAGAAGGGTTTTGGGGAAGATTAAAAAACTGATGATGAAATAGATTTTCAAGATAATAAAAATAAGAATTGTAATGTAAGGCCCCGTTCCCGGGACGCTTACAGTTGGATCCTCATCGCTCTTTAAACATGTATTTTCTTTATTCTTTCGTAAACATTTCAGCGGAAGCATTCAAAAGAGACATCTCATTTCATCATAAAAGCTTTTACAAAGTACTACATCGTTAATCGATTACAAAATAGTCATAAGCAGTGACCTTTAGTAGTAGGAGGACTACTTAGGTAATCCTGTTTATCCGAATCCTCAACAAAAACCATTTTGTTTTATTTACATTGCAAAAATATTAACAAAGGAATGCCATCCCAAAAGAGCTGAGTAGCCGCCTCGTGCCATCCTCAGCAACACTACCTGCCAACTGGAAACACATAAAAAGTTAGTGTTGCTGAGTGAGTCCTAGTTTTATATCAAAAACATACTTTTCTTTCATTAAAACCGTTCTTACTGTATATACAATCACGCAACATACGTAGACATAGATAATATTATTATTATCTTCTTCATTCATTAATTTGCTTTCACTCGTGTACCGTTCATCGTTAACATTCACGTTCATTCATAAACTCTTTCTTCGTTCATACGTTTCCTACCTTCATTCATACATTCATTACATTCGTCTGTACGTTCGTTACATTCATTCATACGTTCAATACATTCGTTCGTACGTTCATTACTTTCGGTGACATGTACAATACCCCGAACATTGTGCACAACTGCTGGTGCTGGACCTGTGGTAATTAATCATGAACATTGTGCACGAGTGCTGATCCAGTCACCTAGGGTAGGTACATGCACCACTTATCTTTCCTCATTCATTTTGGATCAATGCCATACGCTATACCCCGAAATTGTGCACGAGTGCTGGTGCTGGACATGTGGTAATTAAATCACGAACATTGTGCACGAAGCTGATCCAGTCACCTAGGGTAAGCGGAAAGGATCCCATACATATGGTCAATCACAAAGATTGAACCCCAGTGTGCATCCTTCGGGGTAGCTAACCCGCACACCGTTGAGCTAACACCTTCATAGGGTGTGCACCTCCATACATTTGCCTGCAAGCCTTTTTCTTACTTCCCTTCATTCATTCGTTAATGCATGCATTCATTCATCATGTTCCTCTTTCATTATCTTTCACTTTACGTTTCTTATTACTTTCATTTCATTCGTTAATCATAGCACTTAAAGTCACGGAAAGGTAAACACGTATCGAGACAAGGAACATCGACCTTTACAAGTCATCAGTCATCAGCATTATATACGGTCACATCATACTTAACATACATACATCATACATATACATGCAATACTATCGTCATCATGCCCAACGTAACTTCTAAGCCTCGACAGTTATCACACCTGTACCTACGGGGGCTATCACATCATTACTTACCCTACTCTCTTTCCGAAGGCCAGTAATTGGACTATATCCCTCCTCGTACACAACAGCCCTATTTGGGCGATTGGGCATGCTTCAGTCTCATGGTCTCTACACGACTGTACATCATGCGATTGGGTACCTATGCGAATGAACATCCAATCGTGGAATGGACTCTCAATCATGCGAGTGAATACTAGGCGATTGGACATCATGCGAATGGAACTAATGCGGATGAGCACCTATGCGACTGGACTCTCAGTCGTGCGATTAAGCACTAGGCGACTGAGCATCTATGCGACTGGGCTTTCAGTCGTGCGATTGAACCTCAGTCGTGTGATTGAGTCTCAGTCATCCCTTAGTCGGCCGATTGGCCCTTCAGTCGCCTAGCCCTAACTGGGCAGCGACTTGAGTTCATCCCGAACTGCAGCTGCGACATACGGCCTTCAAACCCTTCTAAACTCATTCTAAACCCAAATCAACCGTTCTAAACCTTAAGGAACCATACTATGACATCATACAAGCACATACAAGTCCAAAATCGCACTCTAAACACACTATACACAATCAAACCCAAATGGTTCAAATACACATATTTTAAAAACGGGTTTATATGTGTTCCAGCCCCAAAATCGGTTGAAAACAAGTAAATGAGGGGTCCTAGAACTCACACAAACAAGAAGAATATAAAGAGCTTCGTTTGGACTAGTTACTCGACGAGTTTCGAGCCCAAATCACCACTTTTCTCTCTTTTTCTCTTCTTTCTCTCTTCTCTTCTTTTTGACTGAGTTTTGCAAGTGTGGAGAGGGGAGACGGCTGCCCTCTCCCTTAAAAGCTACAGTTCAGTCGCCCAAACTCCAGGCGACTGGACCTTCGGTCGCCCGAACACCATGCGACTGAACCTTCAGTCGCGTGAGCTCCATACGATTGGACCTCCAGTCGCATGACACTCAAAAAATCAAATTTCTGGGCGTTACAAGTCCACCCCTTATTTAGGTTTCATCTCCGAAACCTGTTATTCCTCGAATAAACGTGGGTAATGCTGTCTCATTTCCTCTTCTGTCTCCCACGTTGACTCAGATCCCTTCCTGTGCCTCCACTGTACACGCATAAGAGGAACCAATTTATTTCTCAACCGCTTCTCTTTTCTATCGATGATTGCCACTGCTTGCTCTACATAATTGAGTCGTTCATCTACTTCGATGTCCTCTAGTGGAACAATCATATCTTCATCTGCCAAACACTTTCTCAGATGAGATATGTGGAAGGTCAGGTGAATTCCACTTAACTCATTTGGTAACTCCAACCTATAGGCCACCTCTCCTACTCGAGCGATGATTCGGAAAGGGCCTATATACCTCGGGCTCAACTTTCCCTGCTTTCTGAACCGAATGATACCCTTCCATGGTGAGAATTTCGATATAACTCTATCACCCACCTGGAACTCAATCGGTCTACGTCCCTTATCAGCATACGACTTCTGTCTGTCTTTAGCTGCCTTCATGTAGGCCTTGATCTTTTCAAGCTTTTCAGTCATAGCCTCGATCACTTCGACGCTCCCTAATTCCTTCTAACCAATATCACCCCAACAAGCGGGTGTCCTGCATCTCCTACCGTATAACATCTCATGGGGTGGCATGCCAATGCTGGCATGATAGCTGTTATTGTATGAGAATTCAGCTAACAGCAAGTGGTCATCCTAACTTCCCCCAAAATCAATCACACATGCTCGGAGCATGTCCTCTAAAGTATGAATGGTCCTTTCCGACTGACCATCAGTTTGGGGATGATAAGCCGTGCTAAAGTGTAATCTCGTCCCCATTGCATCGTGAAATTTCTTCCAGAATTTGGATGTAAACCGGGTGTCGCGATCAGACACAATTGACACCGGTACACCATGACGAGTCACAATCTCCTTGATGAAAAGATTGGCCAACCTCTCGGATGAACATGTCTCGCGTATCGGTAGGAAGTGAGCGCTCTTCGTCAAGCGGTCAACAATCACCTATATAGCATCATACCCTTTCGGGGTATGTGGCAGCTTTGTGATGAAATCCATGGAGATGAGCTCCCACTTCCATTCCGGTATATCCAAAGGTTGAATCTTTCTATACGGCTTTTGGTGCTCGGCCTTCATTTGCAAACAAGTAAGGCATTTACTCACATACTCCACCACATCACGCTTCATACCCGACCACCAATAATCTTTCTTCATGTCTTGATACATCTTTGTAGCACCGGGATGAATAGAGTATCAAGTCTTGTGAGCTTCATCCATAATCTGCACTCGTAGATCCCCAAGACGAGGAATCCACATACGTCCAAACCAGGTTCTAACACCAAATGTGTTTTCACCCAACTCCGTGACCAGACCTCTCATTCTTTCGGAGTTAAGATGATCTTCTTTCAGTGCCTCCTCTTGAAACTCTTTGACTTGCTTCATCACATCCGAGGTCATAATTAGGTGGTACGCCTTCACCCGAATCGGCTCGGGCCTCTCCTTTCGACTAAGGGCATCCGCCACCACATTGGCCTTGCCCGGATGGTAATGGATCTCACAATCATAATCCTTTATAAGCTCTAACCATCGCCTCTGCGTCATATTCAAATCCTTCTGCTCGAAGAAGTACTTCAAGCTCTTGTGGTCGGTGAAGATGGTGCACTTTCTCCCGTAGAGATAGTGCCTCCAAATCTTCAATGTGAAGACCAAGACTGCTAGCTCCAAGTCATGAGTAGGGTAATTAACCTTATGAACTTTCAACTGTCGGGATGCATAGGCTATAACCTTTCCTCTCTGCATTAACACACACCCCAACCCCGAGTAGGAAGCATCAGAATAAACCACCAGATCTTCACTTCCATCGGGTAACGACAGAACAGGAGCTTGGGTCAATCTCGTTTTCAACTCTTCGAATGCCTTCCCTTCAGCTTGACCCCATACAAACTTTACATCTTTCTGGGTCAACTTGGTTAGTGGAGAAGCGATCTTTGAGAAGTCTTGAATGAATCTTCTGTAATAGCCTGCCAAACCCAAGAAACTTCGGATCTCGGATGGCGTCTTTGGAGACTTCCATTGCATCACCGCTTCCACCTTCGCCGGATCAACCATAATCCCCTCCAGATTCACCACGTGACCCAAGAACTGAACTTCACGCAACCAGAACGCTCATTTGGAGAACTTGGCATACAGTTTCTCCCTTCTCAACGTCTCCAACACTTATCGAATGTGTCCGGCATGCTCTATCTCGCTCCTTGAATAAATCAGGATATCATCGATAAACGCAATCACTAATTTATCCAACATCGGCCGACACACTCGGTTCATCAGATCCATAAAAGCAGTAGGTGCATTGGTCAAACCGAAAGACATGACAAGAAACTCGTAGTGACCGTAGCATGTGCGAAAAGCTGTCTTAGGGATATCCTGCTGTTTCACCTTTAGTTGATGGTTGCCCGATCGAAGATCTATCCTTAAAAACCAACTGGCACCCTGAAGTTGATCAAACAAATCATCAATTCTCGGCAAGGGGTATCAGTTCTTCACCGTCAACTTGTTCAGCTCACGGTAGTTGATACACATCCTCATACTACCGTCTTTCTTCTTTACAAACAGGACCGGAGCACCCCAAGGTGAGATACTCGGTCTAATGAACCCCTTATCTAGCAGCTCTTGAAACTGCTCCATCAACTCTTTCATTTCCGTCGGAGCCAATCGATACGGTGCTTTGGCAACAGGTTGGGCGCCTGGTATCAGATCAATCTGAAACTCAATCTCTCGGTCAGGTGGCACTCCCGATAAGTCTTCGGGAAACACATCTGGAAAGTCACACACAACCGGATATCGGATAGTTGTGGTGTTGGCGTTTCCACATCCTTTACATAACATAAGTAGGCGCTACATCCATGCCTCATACATTTTCCCGCCACCGACATTGACATCACCTTCGGGATTGTCATGACCCGATCCCCATAAACAGTTACCGAACTCCCGTTAGGCACTATCAAACGAATCATCTTCTTTTGACACACTATATTCGCCTTGAAGTCCGCCAACCAATCCATCCCAAGCACCAAATCAAAACCACCCAAGGTCATCGCAAATGGCCTAACCGGAAATTTGTGGGCCTCTAATTCCACATCACAACCCTCTATCACCTCGGAAATCCTGGTAGACTTACCTATTGTAGTTTCTACATCAAACGGTACGTCAACACATCTACTACTAAGAGGCAGTTTGGCACAGAAAGCAGTAGAAATAAAACTCCTACTGGCACCCGAATCAAATAATACAGAGGCTAAAGTTAGGTTCACCAGAAACGTACCGGACACAACGTTAGGGTCCATCCTAACCTCCTCCTGTGTCATCGTGAATGCCCTGGCGCTTGCCCTCGGTCCTTCATTCCCGTCTTCTTCACGCTGGAAACCTCAGCCCTCGGCTTCTTGCCTTTCCGTTAAGGTAAGATACTCAGACTGGCATTCCTTCCCTTTCCGTCCCATTCTCAGTTTAAGTGAGACAGTTGAGGCGCAGCAAGATCCCAATTGTCAGAGTGAGATGGAACTCCAAGCGTGGGCCTGAGTTTACATGGGAACGAGAGGACCAGATGAAAACTAAATACCCGCATCTGTTCGCGGATAGAGCTTCAGGATCTAACTCCAGCTGAATTTCGGGACGAAATTCTTTCAACTGGGGGATACTGTGACATCCGTCACTTTCAGGTCCGTTAATTGACTTAAAAATTCGTTAACTCTCCTCGTGCATTTATTACCCTGCGTAATTAATTCGTTTTTGAATCGAATCTCTTCGTATATCCATTTCGTGTCAACCCCAATTTTATAATAAACCCGATTTGTAAGACGTTATATAAATGATAATTAATAAAATTTATTTACTAATTAGTGTAATTAATACTATTATTATTATCAATATTATAATTAATATTATTATATTTTTTTAAAATTAAGTCCAACGTTTAAATTGTAATTTAACTAAACTTAAGGGAATAATTAATTTAAAGTTAAGGGTCCTAAGTGTAAAATGAATATTTTATATATATATTTCCGAAATTTTGTCAACCCTAGTCGACCAAAAAAAAATTATCGTCAATCGTAGTCGCCTCCGCCGTTCGAATCATCAAAGCGATTCCGTTTCGTCTCCTTTAGCCATAATCGGTTGTCGTCGTCTTGCCGTTTAGTCGTTTCGCAGGTAACCGATCATTGTGAACCTTGTTTTATCTCGTTTCGTTACGTTTCGTTTCGTTTCGTTTCGTTTCATGTCGATACGTTTGAGTACGTGTTCGGTTCGGTTTAATCGGGCTGCGTTGTAGCCACATGCGCAACTCTCGTACGCGTATGTGTATGTATATGTATGCTGCTGTATGTATATGTATATGTAAGCCGCGGTGTGTGTGTATATTGTACGTGTGCCTGCGTATATATATATAAAGTTGTGGATGTTGTTAGTGTATATATATATATATATATATATATATATATATATATATATATATATATATTATATATATATATATGCATGTGTGCATGCTGTTAGTGTATATATATGTATGTGTGTATGTTGTTCATTATATATATACATATGTATGTGTATATGTTGTACGTGTATATATAAATGTATGTGTGTATGTTGTCCATATAAATATATATATATATGTATATATATGTGTGTGTATATATATATATATATATATATATATATATATATATATATATATGTGTGTGTGTGTGTGTGTGTAGGCTGTCCGTGTATATATATATAGGTATGTCCATGTTGTTCGAATATATATATATATATATATATATATATATTATATATATATATATATATATATATATATATATATATATATATATATATATATATATATATATATATATACACACACATATATATACATCTATATATATATAAATATATATATAAATATATATATATGTATATACATATATATATATAAATATATATATATATACATATACTAGCAGGAAACCCGCGCGTTGCGGCGGCGACGATGACGACAATTTACGTGACGCTTATTTTCTCTTAGTTCATCAATCCTCTCTTGATATAAAAACTTAAAGCATATATAAACCAGACAAAAAGCAAGCAAAATTCATAACAGATTGGTTTACTACATACAAAACACGATGCATATTGTGATGACAGTTTAGTTTATTACATACAAAGAGAAAACTTCCAACAATAAATTCTAAAATCTAACTTTGAATTGTGTCGTTTAGAGTCCAAATCATCATCAATGTCAGGTAATAAATGTAGTAACGAAATAAAGCTTAAAAACCTAACATTTGAGTTTTCAAGTAAAATTTCTACTTTTCAACACTTATCTACTGCTACTCCATAACAAATAATTGCAAGATTTAATGACAAGACTAATTGTGAATCTGGATATATAGATTGTATTGTAATAACTATTTATATTTAATAGTGAACAATTATTTTGGGAGAACTTAGAACAGAAATGTTGACAACAATTTTAGGACAGGTTGCTTCATGCATATATAAGAACTTGTCAATCAATCAAACAACTGTTATTTAATAGCTGCGATTTCAGGTGACAAAAGAGCAGGAATAAAAAAGTTAATAATGTACATGAGTAAAATATGTAATCATGTGTGCCAATGAAATCCCGTGTACAATGGCAAGCTTAATAAAAAAGAATTAACAAAAGACCGACAATAACAATAATTTATTTGCATTTGAAAAGAATATAAAGACTGTTAATAATACTCGTTCTCGTATTATATATAATCAAAATGAATCAACTATAGACCAAAAATAACAATCATTATGGTATATAAAGATTTATGACTAACTTTAAATAATGTCTATTTGTTATATCACTTGATCTTCTTCTGTGATTTACTAAAGCAAATGCATCCTTGCACTAACCCTTTTCACCACATGCTTTGCACTATCAAATTTGTTCAGCTTTTAGATTTATTCTGTTTCAAGAATCAAAGTGGAAAACAAAAACTATTAGCATTAAATTGTGAAATAAAGTTAACAAAATTGGTTATGTGTGTACGTATACTTCTTGTTCCGTTCTGAAATCCCATTATTTTCTTCTGCTACCGCTTCATGGCAGCCACTCCCAAACTCCTTCAGCAATGCCCCGATGATAATAACCTTACTGGCACATTTGTAGCTTTTAGACCATTTGACCTGTTTCACTACTTCCTCCTTCATTTTAAGTGTTCCTTGTAGCTTTCAGTTCACCTGTAACATTCCGTGAAAACCACCCTTGACCAGGCTGCCATTTAAAAATAAAATCAGTTCCAAAAGATGACTGAAGGACAACAAAAACTAAATTATTTGAATTAAAGTTAAACCTTGAAACTTCGCATGATATGCATTTGCATTACAGCTCAGATCTAACAACAACTAATCCCTAATAAGAACTAAATAAATTACTCAGTTAGCCACAAATAATGATCTTAATTTGCCTTTGACAACTATAAATAAACTTGCAAATCTTGCAGCTTAAATAAAAATTTATAAGCCACGGAATTTTCTTTTCTATTTAACCCTTTGATGTATTAAATGAAATAACAGCTTTACCTCAAATAATTCATGTACTCTTGTTGTATTGGATGAAAACCATGACAAAACAGTGTATGACTTAGCAATAGAAACAACATAATGCTATCATCTATAATTGATTCAAAATCAAGGACAAAATTTGAAGGATGATTATAACTTAAAAGGACCAGTATTAAACCATACGTGCATACTGGTGAAGCAAAAACATCACTGAAAGATTTGTAGCAGTTTTCTTTCTTCCATTTTTGGTTCTGCAACTCAAGTGAAAATGAGATCATATACTTTAGCATCTACAAAATATAGATCAAATTAAGTATCAAAACAAAATCTTGTTTTTCTGATTCATAATAAAGATTATAGAAAAAACATAAAACACCATTTTAGTTCTTCCATAAAAGTGAAAAAACTCAAGTAATAGCAAAAGTGTTAGTCGGTAAACAATAATCGGTTATCTTTCAGTGTGCCCAAAACAATAAGATACGCTTAGCCATGTAACATGTAGCACGTGAAAAAAAAAACAAATTAAAAATACAACAAAAAAACCTAATAAGCCTCTTTAAAAACCATATTAGATGCAGACCCTTAACTTTCTATAACCTCAAGCTTTATATAGTTAATGAAGCAAAGTACATCAGCTCAACAGAGCCCATATAAACACAAGTAAGAAAACCTTAATTTAGATGGATTATAGACATGGAAAATATATATCAAAATGAGAATAATTATAAAGTACATCAGAGGGAGGCTTGTGAGTTTAACTAAATTGATTAGCCATTACTATTTAATTAAACTATCTAAAAGCCCAACTTTTGACTAATGCTATATATACTAATGCTAATGGTGGCTGCATGTAATCACATTTAACTTTAATTGTAACGCTATCCTACTCAAGTTGCAGATAAATGTTTTAGAAATCAAATTAGCATCCACTTCTTCTTGTCATTGCTTACTTTAAATTCAATTCAAGAAATAAAACTGTAAATGAACGCCGATCAATAGAAGGTGTTCAATCTTACTGATTCACATCCAGGTGCTGTAAGTGAACCAGTCACTTTAAGGGATTCTGGATCAAAAAAGTAAACTTCCTAAATAGCACT